>JAJGOT010000258.1:982500-1206883 GCA_022457155.1 Cladopsammia gracilis
CCCGTTTATTTATCATCTACTGCCTGAAGTAAGCGGTGTAAATAGGAGAAAGCTTATTTTAGGTAAGACATCTCTCTTTGTTTAGTAGTTTATGTTTGTATTTTTAAGCAAAATGACATGAACAATTTATCATTGTCTCTAAGACTAAGAAGTTCAAAATAGTTTGTGGGAAATCCTCAAAAGGTGAAACAGAATTTTTTAGTCGCAATCTGGCATTTTTCGATATATTGCAATATGTCGGCGGGTTGCTGTAATACCATCATTCTAGACCTCTTGTGTGACATGAATGCAACTCAATGAATGCGCAACTTTCCAAACCGTCTATCTGTATGTTTCTTCTTCATGTTCTATTAGCGTAAATAAGGTTTTGCAGGTTTCTTCTATTAATGTTAATGTTTTAGATTACAGCTCAAGCCTATTTATATTTTGTAGCCTGGGGTTTTTAGGTTTTATAGCTATGAAAGCCACAGGGACAATGCCGGGGGGGGGGGTACCCCAGATAAAAGTGGCGGGGATGGTTGTCGTACCTTTCAGGGGTTACAATTCGTGGTTTGGTACCACTAAGGGTTTAATCGAAAATGGCCCCTGTCAGAGATATTCTGATACCTTGTAGGGTATTAAGCCAGAAAACTATACCGGAACAACTTCTCAGAAAGAATCAGGGGTAAAAATTAAAGAGAGAAACATTTGGGGTCGTTTAAAAATTTCCGTCGATCTCTCTCCCCCCCCCCCCCCCCCCCCCCGCCTTCAATTTTATATTTGAGTTCCCCCCGGGACACAGTGTTGGTTTAAATCTGTTAAATGGCCTTTGGAGTTGTTGCTTAATATGATCGTTGACAGTCTTTAAATTGCGTCACACAACAAATTACAGTTTAATAGAAGCAGTTTTTGTTTCATCTATTTTGCCGAAAGACTCTCGATTGCGCGAATTCCAAATGATGTTTTTTCCCGAGATTAAATCAGCCAAACCTTCAATTGCATGCAACTGAGCGAGAGCAGATAAAGAATTCAAGATAATCGCCTTAGTTTTACAACAAGCGGATATAAAATAACTACAACATCCCAAGTCATTAAACAGTATGTTGCGTATCTACCACAACCGTTTGATATTAACTAGTGGTCGTACAAGTCCCAAAGTGGAACACACGTGGGCTTGTGGAATTGTGTAAGTGTGAAACAAGAACGAATTGGGAGAGAGCCAATCCATATCCGCTAAACAAAAGGTCGGTAATATTTTTCCCGCGGGACTCCAAACCCCTAAAACTCGTATTATGGAGAGTGACCCATGTATACTTTCTTCTCAGAACCTAAACAACACATTACCAAGAATTTTATTGGCGATAAAGTCGGTTTCGTCGATCGAAAAAGCTAGTTTTTCTTGCACTGAGATTTTCAAAGCGATGACATATACCTTTATAGGCTACAAACGGAAACCCCTAAGATTTTTGACCCCTAAAAGGTACCATATCATTGTCGGCTTTCAGCTTGAGGACCTTAAAAATTAATTTAATTTTAAAATTAATTTCACAACGTACCAGACGCATAACAAGATTGCATGACGCTTTGTATGGTCATGTTCACATTTTTGCTCCCAACAAGATCGATTTTCACGGCGAAATTAACACCCTGCGTACCGCATTAGAACTTTCCACCCTTCTACTGTCTGGGATTGCGCTCCGCACAGCGTGTAACCTGGTGTAATTAAACTACCCACAGGTACCCCAAGCTCAAGTTATGTTTACATGTTGTAATTTGAACGTCGTGGTAACTGTTGCGTAATAGCGAAATTATAAGGATTTGTATGGGGAAAATTCGGTTCGAATTGAGCGTAAAATTAGGAACGATATTTAAATAAAACTGGCTCACCTGAACTTCTTTGTGTGTTTACTTGTGTCTTGAGTGGTTTTGGGGTCCATTAGAAGCGATTCCAGCGAGTTTGAGTTCAACACACACAAAGAAGTTCAGGTGAGCCAGTTTTATTTAAATATCGTTCCTAATTTTACGCTCAATTCGAACCGAATTTTCCCCATACAAATCCTTATAATTTCGCTATTACGCAACAGTTACCACGACGTTCAAATTACAACATGTAAACATAACTTGAGCTTGGGGTACCTGTGAACTACCAACCACTTCTCCGTTGGATCTCACTGTTCGACTTTCTCTAGAGTTTGAATGAGATATTAAATAGAAATTAATTACCGCCATGAATCTTTGCTCCCTCCAGGTGATTAAAAAAACTCAACATCAAAGAACGTAATCCATGATGTTACTAGAAAGGCTTTTGATCGGTCTGAGTTTCATTCCGTTGTTTGGTAAGTTGATATTTTTGTAGCCTGCATGACAGGCGCTTTATGAGCCAAGCGAGGCGAGCGCGGAATGCTTCGCTCGTCCCGCTTGGCTCATAAAGCGCCTGTCATGCAGGCTAATATTTTTTAACTTCATACTTACTGAGATTTTCTATTGAAATTTGGCGTGTGAAAACCCTCTTCGGGGTTCGCAGCCAATCAGAATGGCGAAACGACATTCTCACACATGAAAAATGCGTTTTATCCAATCACAAATGTATAATTATAAAATAAACAAATTACAGCATGGGCAGTGCTTTGTACGGCATTTACGCACTCGTTGGTTTGTATCAGAAATCGAACGAGTGAGCGCAGGGAAGCAGCGCAGCACCAACTCGTGCGGAAATACCGTACGCCCGCACTGCCCATGAAGTAATCTATATGTTCTACATAGTTCAACTTCATCAGTCACGAACGTCGTGCGGTTCTTCGGCTTTAAAAGCAAGCTGTCATTTGTACCCTACGAAAAGATTAGTATATTACGCACAAGAGAACTATAAAGATGAGATCAGTCTCTCTAGTGGATCGATAGGGGCGAACAATTTCATTGATAAGGCAATTTTTCCCGCCTTTTTCTCGTGATTGCTGTATTGGAAAGATTGCTTGCAGCATCTACAAAAGATAGCGCGCGAGGACAGCGAGAATTTGGACTATTTTTAGAAACTGAAAAATATTTAGATGGCGGCAGTAACGCCCACAACAAAACCGTGCATGTGACAATACTAATTTGTTCTTTTTATTTTTTCCTAGCACATTTTGCGCCTTTAGAAATTCCTTCACCGCCAGGTAACAGAATTTCCCTCAGTTTATTATGCCTTCGAAACACTTAAAAAGTGATGAAGGGATTTTTTAATACTCAATCTCAGTTTGAATTTGTTGTCAGTGCATGGATAGCCCTTCCTCAAGTCTCCAAAGACTACGAGCATAAGGATCCCTCTACTGCCTAGCCACAATTGAAGTCACAATTGTTTTTTTTTTAATTCTAGTTATTGCTTGATCGGCATATTGCGTAGCCGCGAGGAAGTTCTCGGGACTCGGGGTTTGGGGAAGTGGGAAAGGGGGAAAGGCCGGGAGAGAGCCCCTTTCCCTGCCGCACCACCTCCCCTTCCCCCAAAGCCCGAGCCCAGGAGCTTGCTCGCAAGCTACATATTTCCTTGCTAGAGGTACCGCTCTCCTCTCTCTGTCCGCTACCATTTTGCCCGCTACCATTTTTCGCCAGGTTGGGGATGGAGGCGAAAGATCGTTTCTCTCGGAACTTGTCGTATATTGAACAGAATGAACCTCTTGTGTTCAGTGATCAGTGCGGCTGTTTTTTGACATCACAGTATGCAGGAGAACGAGTCGTACTGTGAGGCGGATATTGCATCATTTCCGTTTTGGCTCTGTCCACATATCGAAAAGATTTCACGTCAAACAGCTTAATGAACTGAATAGTAGGAAATTATAAAACCATGACTGGCGAAACTCTTTGATAAATGTTCCGTGAGGGCACCGTAGTTTCTTAACGAATAAAAACTTAAGTGTTATTACTGAACTACAAAGTGGTCCAGGGAGCGAGGCAGCTATGAACTGTAATATATATAGAGAGGCTGAGCCTAACAGCGGAGCTCCCTGAACAGAAAGCTGATGATAGGCTTAACTAAGGTGAAACGTCGGAAGCACAAGAATTAAGATTGATGACAGGGCTATTTTTCTATTTTAGCAATTCTCAAAAAATAGTATTATGCGACCGTCTGCGCAGTACATTTAGCCGTGTACAAAAGCTCACAAAAACAACTTTTTCTCAGTCTAGAATAACTAGTATGACTAATTTCCGAATAAAATACACCTGTTGCGTATCAAAAATTGCCCGAGAAACTGATTTGGAAATCAAAATTGCAAAAATACACAAACATCTTTACATAAGGCGACGCGAGTGAAGTTAGAACTATAAAATCCAAGCCTTGTTTTGTTTACATATAATCGCTTTTCAACTTATGTAATGAATGAACAAACACATAAAAATGGACAACAAAATCTTCTTTTCAATTTGGACATTTTTTTTCAAATAACCATTAGTTTATGTTTAAAAGCAAAACGCGTACCACTAGCGCATCGAGGTAGCTGTCCTCGATGAAATTCAAGATATCAATACAGTATACGACTGAATTTGAGCACGTTTTATAAATATTTCTCCAAAACTAAAGAGAACACAAAGAAAAAGTCAATCACAAATTGATATCGATCAACATAAATTCCTATCGAAAAATGTAATTTGTTTTACCTTAAGGGGCTTCCTTCAACCACTGTCCTTTGCGAGCGTCTATTTTTTATAGTTGAAATTTCACAAACAAAATGGACAAAAAAAATCAAATTATGAAAACTTAAACAACTTTAAATAGATAGCTTATACAGCCAGCCTTAAAGATTGCAAAGATAGAACTCGAACTCGAACTCGAACTCGCGAGTTTAGCAATATCTGCGTTGCAGAAAATGTCGCAAAGCACACTGGTTGAAGGTGTCCCTTTAAGTCCCTCGGCTGCTTGGAAATTCTTTAAAACTCCGCTTCTTCGGTTCTGACTTTCGAAGAAGAAATATCGTCCCGCATTGATAAAAACGTATGAAGTTCCTCGAAGCAATAAAGCTCTTCTTTTTCCACTAAAGCGGCTTATGAGTAGTCTTAAAACTTTCTCTTTCCATTTTGAACATTTTAAATGTGTGTTATAACTCCGATAAGACCTGATAAGACGAAACCAATCATTTGCGCGACATCGTACGCGCCCGCGATCTAGCCATGCACGACGTCGTACGCGCCCGCGAAACATTCCGCTAGCCATAACCATGGGCATGGTTCTATGAGTATGGATTTCCGCGAGGCGAGAGCTCCGCTATAAGAGAATAAACCTAGCTGACTTCCGGTTCGGTGCGGTTCAGGTTTTGGCGGGAAATCACTGAAGCAAAGTGAGCTAGGAAACTTTTTCAATTCCATTTGTCGGCCGTTTTTTAACGATTAGACAGTCTAAACCCTTGGAGAAACGTGTTGTTTTGTTATTTTTTAAGTTATTTTTTGGGAGAGTCACTAGCGGCGAAAATATAACTATATAAGAAACATATGAGAGAGATGAGAGCGCGAGACAAGACTCTGGCACCCAGGACATGAAAGAGTTGGAGAGGAAGGGAAAAACAGTGGGAAGGGGAGGGGGGAGGTATAATCTGCGAAGGGAGTCCAGAATGTACCCTTTACGAGGACACTCCGCTTTCCTTTACTCGAACCGTTCTCCTTGTTTTTCTTGCTAAGTATTTCAAAAGTGCACTCACCAGAAGTGAATAAAACAAATCTTTTCTTGAAGAATGCAGTATATTGTACAATACATACCGTTAACTTGCCCTTTATTGTAATTTACACAGGTAAGTTTGGTTGTTGTTATTTAACGATATGTTCGTTAACTCGGTTTTATTTAACTCATTCTTTATTTCTTTACTACAGCACGCGTATCTTCTTTGTCATCCTCAATGGATTCTGGTAAGTTCACGTAGATGGTTATTCAGTTTAATAAAATTTCCTCATGAAATCAAAATTGTGACATGTGACTTATATACAGTGGAACCTCGATTTAACGAACCTCTACATAACGAAGTCCTCGATATAACGAACGATATAATAATTCTTCAGCCCGACAAAATTACAAGTAAAATGTATGGGACAGAACCTCGATATAACGAAATCCTTGTTATAACGAACACAATCCGGCAGCCCAAACGTATAATCTACCCCGATATAACGAATAAATGTCAACGCGCGACAAAAGATAAATGGGAACAGACCAACAGTGTGTGCTATAAGGCAAAGGTATAACCTGTAAAGTTTTCCAGTGTCGTATTTATATTTACAGTGTACTGTAGCTTCATACAGCAAATGTTATTTGTTAAGATCCGGAAATACGTAACACCGTTACAAAATAATTATTAACTATACCTCGATATAACGAACATTTTGGTTGTTTTTACGCAAATTCGTTATAACGAGGGTTTCGATGTAACCCTATTCAGCCTAACTTTTAACATTATAACTTCTTTAATATGTATTCAAACCCCATCAAACTTTGTGACTTTTCCTAAAATTTATCTGGCAACAATTTCGTATGACAATTTATTGCTGACGAGACTTGATGTTTCCATGGCAACAAGATTTTGAGCCGTGTTTTTTGAAATTTGCATATTTGTACCTTTGAATGAAGAAAAACAACGTTTATTGGTATCACTTTAATATTTTTACATCATTTAGCGTTTATTTATTGGTTTTGATTAATTTTGAGTCAATTTGGACGGTATTTAAGAGGTTTTAAAAACTTTCAGAAATCCAAGATGGCGGATCCAAGATGGCGGCCGTATAACTAATTACCTAATAACTACGTCATATGACGTCATCGTCCCAGTGTGCGAACCACAACAACATACTATGTACCCTCTAGGTTTCATTGTCATAGCCTTAATTTTCTTGAAGTTACCCCTTCTGTGACCTGTTATTTTATCTATATTGTCCAACTGGAATTATAGAACTGGAACTATGAAGAGAAACTGGAAAGCAATCGCTTCATTTCGAAAAATTGTACTTGCAGTTGTTTTCTTTATGGATAGGTTATTCGAAGCAACCCATATTTTGCAGTAGTAAATTCCTCCTAAGACTTTCTACTTCACCTGGGGCCAGTTGCATAAACGCTTAACGTGTTACGCCAGGAAAATAAAGTCAAAAAGTATAAGTCCGTAGCTTGCGTGGCAGATACTAGAAAAGGGAAGGAAAATGGGTTTTTAACAACTCGTGCGCCCGAATACCCCCGAGTTCCCCTTCCTTCGACTTGTCGTCCCTTCCAGACCACTATGCCATGTTGTTACATATAGTAAGTCCTCGACTTGTTGTTGTCTCAACTTCCAGACCATTTACGCCATGTTGTTACATATAGTAAGTTTTCGACTTGTTGTCTCAACGTCCAGACCATTTACGCCATGTTGTTACATATAGTAAGTCCTCGACTTGTTGTCTCAACGTCCAGACCATTTACGCCATGTTGTTACATATAGTTAGTTTTCGACTTGTCGTCCTTCCGCAGACCATTTACGCCATGTTGTTACATATAGTAAGTTTTCGACTTGTTGTCTCAACGTCCATACCATTTACGCCATGTTGTTACATATAGTAAGTCCTCGACTTGTTGTCTCAACTTTCAGACCATTTACGCCAATGTTGTTACATATAGGAAATGTTCGACTTGTCGTCCTTCCGCAGACCATTTACGCCATGTTGTTACATATAGTAAGTCCTCGACTTGACGTCTCAGCTTCCAACCATTTACGCCGTGTTGTTACGTATAGTAAGTCCTCGACTTGTCGTCTCAGCTTCCAGACCACTCATGTTGTTACATATAGTAAGTTGAAACTTGCCCTCCCTTCCAGACCATTTGAGCATTGTTGTTGCATATATTGAGTTGAAACTTATCGTCCCTTCCAGACCATTTACGCCATGTTGTTTCATATAGTACGTCCTCGACTTGCCGTCGCTTCCAAACCATTAACGCCATGTTTTTACATATAGTAAGTCCTCGACTTGTCGTCTCTTCCAAACCATTTACGCCATGTTGTTACATATAGTACGTCCTCGACTTGTCGTCTCAGCTCCCAGACCACTTATGCCATGTTGTTACATATAGTAAGTTGAAACTTATTGGGTTTATCGTGGCCTTTTAATTGGGCACTGACTGCTTGCTCTACTTCCAGAAGAACTATTTGCACAACATCGTTTTTAAATTTCAAAATATTGGGGAAGATGGTACTAATGTGTAGAAATTAAGATCTTATTTTCGACGTTAAACATTAAAATAAGAAACATGATGATTCGTTCCTACTAAATAAAATGATTACTTATTTATTTTTAGTTACTCTTGTAATCCTGAAAGAACGTTTTCAATAAGATTTACAAGAACTCTTATAAAGAATTTCAAAATTTGTAATTTGCACTGGTGTTACACTTGAACTTCACTGCTCTTAGCCAATCAGAACTGAGTGTTTTTTGTCTTGTATATTATTAAAGGCCCAGTATCACCCAAAATGCATTGCGCGCCCAATGCCTCAAACGATTGAATTTAACGCAGTCGAAAATTCCCGAAAGAGCCAATCACGAGCGAGCTCGTCATTTCAAAACAAAAAACCAACGACCGCAAAGCCGAATGGGTGATACTGGGCCTTTAAGGCGTTACTAGCCTAATAATAATTGATCCTTTCTATTTAGTCTTTCCCCAAGAATGCGGGCTCAGAAAGATAAGAAATGCTACCGGAGGACGGGTGAAAAGGATTGTGGGTGGTTCCCAGAGTTCCCAGGGAAAGTGGCCTTGGCAAGTCGCGCTATTTTTTAAAGGACATCATTACTGCGGCGGCGCAGTCATCTCAAACACGTGGATACTGACGACAGCACATTGCTTTAGTGAGTATTCTAATCTCCGTTATCACCTCACAAGCAACATAGCCTGTTCCATGGGTTCAGATAGTGGGCAGCGAAAGTTAGGCGGAACGCAAAGGGAAAATAGGGAGCTTTAACAACCAACGTACGTTTAATGAGCGAAAGCAATTTCATACATTTCTTTGCCGTTCCTTGCAAAACAACAACGTCAAATCATCAAATTATAGGCTTAGTGGAGAATGTGAACACACGAAAGTTAATTTTCTTTGCATGCTCTATTGGAACTTGAAAGCCGTCCCTACCAATTCAGCTCCTGAACAATTTAGTCACATGATGCAAATTAAACAATTTGGAACAATTTCATACTAGTTTAAATGAATGCAAATTCTTTATTTTTATGACATTTTCTTTGGCTGCTAAAAATGAAAGCTCCCTAGACGCGACTCTCTCCCAAGTCTCTCCTCGTTTTACCCGCTCGTTCGCGCGCCGGTTTTAGCAGCTTATCCCCCCGTCAGCACTCGCCATCCAACCTTCGCTCCCCACTATCTGAGAAAAATAATAAGAAAAATCTAGTTTATAATCTAAATTATTAAAACATTTTAAGATGACCAAGGCCTTCCGAACAGCTTTACGCTGAAATGTTCGGTGGATGCTTCAGAAGAAAGGAAAATTGTTTTATATGGTTATTTGTCGAGAGAATCATATGTAAAGTTGCGCTCTTTAATTAACAAAAATCGAATAAGAGCCCGCATTCCCACACTAGCTCAACTATCTACATGTTACAGTTTTCTGATCATGAATTAAACGAAGGCTAGCTAACACTTAGGTCTTGATCGGCTAATGTTATTTGTTATTAAATTAACGCAAGAGATGATCCTATGGAAAAAAAAAACATTCTTGCATGTATTTTTACCTTTTCTCATGGCAATCTCTTTTAAAGTATTTAGAATGTATCCGCCGTTGGTGCGTTTTATTGGTCGAATCGCTAAACAGAACGAGTGAAGTAGCACTCGCGTATATTTGCTAATTCAAACTGTTTAGCTATAGTATCGCTGCCTCTTGCAGATACGATTTCTACTTGGTTACAATACTGACATGTCTGCATGGATAATGCATCCTTTGACTCGTGTATTTTCTTAACTCCATTTAGATCCCCTTACTTCATCCAAGCCAGCAGACTGGACCGCTGTTCTTGGAGATCATCATCTGAAGGAAAAAGATGAACGCTTTGAGCAAAGACGAAAAATCGTAAACATCACAATACACGAAAACTACAGATCCATGTGGTTTGAAGGGATCTACGACACTCCACCGATGAATGACATCAGTAAGTGAAATGGTCATCAGCCACGCCGATAAAAACATACCTTTTATAACTTCTTAACCGAGCAAAACAGTAAACAACAACAACAACAGCAATAAAAACAAAGACAGAAACAACAACAGCTCGTCAAAAGTCACTTTCTCTTTCCTAAGGTGCATAAATGGAAGAAACTCTGTGGTGGCTTTTTTGGGGTGAAAGATTTTGGCGAGGACTGTTTTGCAGGTCGGGAAAAAGCGTACCAACTTTTTATGCAGAGAGAAAAGGGACATGGCCTGGGAGGTTGGACTAATGGGGGGTCTGGTTGTAGCCTATAATAGGACTATTCTTGGGTCTAGCAATTTCGCCATAGTCGCATCTTCTCGTCACTATTATAGCTAAGTGCCCCCCGCCTCGCCACCCCTCTGGGGTTAATGAATTCGTGATATCAATGGATTAAAATCAATGAAAATCAATAACAATTGAAAACAAATAGATGAAAATCCGAAAATCTGTTCCAACAAAGTCATATATTCTTTCAACGAATTGATATGGATTCACCATCGATTGGTCAGGCCGGGTCTATCTGTAATAAAACGTTATTAAACTTCAGATGCACAAGAGTAGCCAAGTTTAGTTGGTTGCATGACAAGCGGATATAAGATTTAAGGAGTAAATGTAATTTGTCTCGTGTTTAATATTGCAGCGATTATGAAGCTCGACAAACCACTTGTTTTCAATAATTACGTGCAACCGCTGTGCTTGCCTCGACCTGATGAGGTTTTCGCGCCAAATGAGGAGTGCTATGTGGCAGGCTGGGGTCACACGCAGTGGAATGGTACCCAGCCGGACATTCTACGCGAGGCTAAAGTTAGAATCGTGTCGCGCGAGGTGTGTAACCAAGAAAAGTCCTACAACGGGACCATTCACAACACAGCTATGTGCGCGGGATATCCCGAGGGAGGAGTTGACGCATGTGAATACGACAGTGGTGGTCCACTAGTTTGTACGAAATGCGGGCGCCATTACGCGGCGGGTTTAGTTTCTTGGGGTGATCAATGTGCTTTACCGAACAAATATGGCGTTTATGCTAACCTGACAGTATTAACTCCGTGGATTACGGAAACAATCAGCAAGTTTGAACGAGAAAATGGTGTTTTCAGTGCCCTAAGAGGGTAATTGACAGCGAATATCGACAGACAAGCGCAAACAGCATTTGTGCTCTTCTTTCTCAACTCTTTACGGTAGCGCGCCATCTATAACAATGGAGAGATTAAAGTGGCTCCCTAGAGTTTAACCAAAAGCACTGGTCCTACACTACCATGAGTTGCAAAATAAAGCCTAATTCTCTTGTCTTGAGATTTTTGCTCATGGGATTTACCAGTAAGGATGTCAACACATATTTATGTTTATTTATTGGTTGTCACTTTTTTGGTTAAGTTCGTTGTCGTGGCAACAGACCATCTAAAGAATGGCAAATATTGTGCAAGAATTAACCTTAATTCTTTAATATTTCGAGTTTCCCTCGGTGAATTTTTTTAAACTTTGCTATCTTGCTTCACAAAGGGTCGTTTACGCAATCATGTTGTTTGCTCTAACAGACTTTTTTAAAAAGGAAGATGTGAAAGGTAGTGTTAGTATCTCAAAATTCACCAAGTTTCAGAAAAATTCACCAGGAAACGCGAGAAAATCTGCGATTGCGTTAAACTTTTTTGCTTTGCTGAAGTCATACTTGAATATCGGAAAAATTACTTACCAAAAACCCTCAAATCCCTTTTTTTGTGGCCATTTCAACTCGTCTCAGTGTTTTTAGTGAGAGATCCTGCAAAAATATGTTAAAAAGTGTCATCTTCAAGCAAACACAGCGACGTGGTTAACCCTTTGATTCCTAAATTTCCACCAAAAAACGCTTTTTCAGGCTACAAATGCCATTTTATGGCCATTATCTAGCCAAATTGAGGCCGAACAGTCAATAACATCGTTTGCAGCTCGGCAAACTAAACCCTCCTGCCATTTGTAGAAGTATTTGAAAATTTGAGTTCGGGTATGCGCACTGATCGAAATTTCGACAGTTTTTGAACGAGAAAAACACGACTTGCCTTGACTTTTTCTTTTTTTGTTCTCAAGCTCGAAGTTCTTTTAGTTTCCTTTTCGTCTGTTCTTTTTTTGGTCAGTTTTGTTGTCTTTATTGACAATGTAAAGTTTTCACCCAAACGTCGCGGAATGTGGAAATTTTGATCGCCAAGTAGTCGTCGGTGGGAAAGGCAAATTTTCCTTTGATTTTGTAACATAAAGTTCAGAGGTTGTTTGCGTGAAACTCCAGTTCAATTCATCCAATCGGTCTCATCTGGGTATGTTTAGCAAAACGTTATGCTAAATCTCCGTCTCTATAATAGCTTAAGAACAAACGATAATTTCACAAAGCCATGATGATTAACGGATTTTTGTGCTGACCCATTCTCGGAGACCCAACAGAAGAAAATCGGGCGAGTTAACATAAATTGAAGGTAATCGACAAACTCAAAAGTTAGGACAACACTACATGTCTCCATAATTGACTCTGCGAGTGAAGGGGTTAAGATATCAGTCTGAACATTCGGGGAGGAGAGAACGGGAGGGCTCGTTTAGTGGTAACGACTGTAATAGAAGCAAAAAACGGCAAACTGATCCCTATTACGGCAGAAAAACAGAAGCAGAAGCAGAAGCAGAAGCAGAAGCAAATAAAATAAATAAAAGTGGAATATAATAGTGCCCAATATTTCGCTTTGCAAAACAAAGCTTCTTCAGGGGCTAGCACTATATAATCACTATATAATCATTTATAGTGCTAGCCCCTGAAGAAGCTTTGTTTTGCAAAGCGAAATATTGGGCACTATTATATTCCACTTTTATTTATTTTATTTGTTTCTGCTTCTGCTTCTGTTTTTCTGCCGTAAGGATCAGTTTGCCGTTTTTTGCTTCACTTCAAGTATTAATACTGATCTAGGTCTGGAAACCAGATCCGGCCATTCTCATCGGTTTGTTGCAGTGATCGTGCATTCTATGTTTCTTTTTATACGACTGTAATAGGCCATTTGCACGATGACGTCATTTGACTACTACTACTACTACCAGAATTCATTTCGTTTTTCCTTTCTTATTTAAATTTTGTAATCCCAGTGCGGTTTAAATAACAATAGCCCTAATTTGCACTACAAAACAAAAAACTGAAGGATTCTGGTAGTAGTAGTAGTCAAATGACGTCATCGTGCAAATGGCCTATTGATTGCTTGACAAAGAATTGGTCGGGTGTGGTCTACCCGCTTTTCTCAAATTTTGTAGAAATAAATATGTTTCTAATTGCAATAAATTTTGGAAAAAATGCAGAGCATCTTGTTATCTCAAACATAACTGATATGTCAGTAACTGATTTGATAAGGTGTGGGCATCTATATTGTGATATTCATGTTTATCTGGCGCGATTTCTTCTTAACTGGTGGGATATAACTGTTGGTGCTTTCATTTATAGAAACTAGAAATAAATGTAACTATTTCCCCCTTTAATTTGTGACGAATAAATCGTATTTTTGAATTTTGTGCCCCTTTAGAGAGAACTATTGAAAATGTTTAATTATGTTTAATTTAACCTTCAGAACATAACTGATTGTGTAGTTATTTTAGTGCTTTGATTTCTTGTTATTTTAACTCGGTAATTCGGTGTTTACTGAATAAACAATATTCTCAAGTACGGTATATTAGGGACCAGTCATTCATTACGTCGCAGGAGGGAGCGGTTGTTGAAAACTTGCTTGTTATTTTTCTTAAGTTAAAGAGACTTGAACATACAGGTAATTATCGATGCAGTTTTTTTTGTTTACCTCGCAAGAGGCATTCTCGTCCCCAGTGCCGCCTGGCCCTCTTAGCCGTTAGAGCCTGAGTATGAGGAGCAGGGTCCTCATGCTCAGGCCAGGAGGCCAGGCTGCTCTGGAGACGAGAATAGGCGCAAACGCCTAAAAACATAGTAAGGGTGAAAACAGCCGCTCTAATATTGAGTGGTTCCTGTGCCCTCTCCTGTTTATTACGCTGTTAGTCCGCTTGGAACCCTACATGTACATAATTGCTTATTTAAATCCGTGTTTCTGTAAAGTTACACCATTTGCAGAAGTACGTTCTATTTAGCATTCCCTACCCCACCTCCCCTTCGGCAACGTTCACCCCTTTTATCGCTTGGGTATACACTCGGGAGCTCGCCTGATGCACCTTATTTTAGGACTAAAAGTTGCTATTCCCCACGTGATGCGTGACGCTTGATTAAATAAATCTTTGTTTAAAAAGAGAGAAAAAAATCCCGGGGCAAAATTATTTCTCACCACTTTTAAAATGTCCCAGCAGTGAGTGGCTTGGTTGAGTCTTCCCATGGTACTTTGTGCGCTGTCCCATCACAGGGGCTATGTCACCATTTTTAGTGTTACTTTAATAAGCCAAAATACATCTTTATAGCAGTGAAAATCCAAAAACGAGGGTCCAGTTTTGTTTAAAATTCTTCTTCTAGTGCTCTAGGAGTAAAAATAAGTGTCTTAGGCTGCAGATGGCCAGGATGGAAATGGATTAAAAAAAATTGAGCTAATTTTTTCAAGTTTATCTGTCTTGAAAAGCTCGCTAAAACTGATTTTGGTCTATTTTCTCCAGTATCTTCCTATAATAGTGTTCTATAAGCATTTTGTGAACGACAAAGGAATTTAGTTTTTATTTGGGACAGTTTTGACATAGCAGTAAGCTCCTTTAAGTTGTTGGGTATAAAGCAGCTACAATCCTGGAATCAATTCAATAAAACTTTTACAAAATTAGTGTAATTTACTAGTGTAGCCATTGTTTCCGAGGTTGAAAACAATAGCGCTAGCTACACTCGAAATTACACTTGTTGAAGTTTTATTGAATTGACGCCTGGCAGGAACCCATAAGTGGGTTGAAACGCGTAACGCGCATTCACAGCTTCCGAATATTCGTTTTTTGCTTAGTACCATATCTGGAAACCCCTCGGTCCCTTGAGATTGGAAGCAAATTGTTCTAACGAATTGATTGGTTAATATTTTTATCTTGATTTTCCAAGTATGGCTGTAACAATTTCTTAGCAAATTGAACAAGAGGCTCTAAGCAGCCTTTACTCATGCGCATGCGTAAGAAAATTTTATGCTATATTTTAAACATGATAAGAAGATGTCCGACCTGGAGATAAGATACTCCTTTCATTCAGTCATCGTTCCTGCAAACCACGTTGTTTACTATTGAATGTTTTGTAAATGAAGGCTGTACCACAATGAAGCCAGTGATTATTCTAAGTCTTATATAAAACAAACGTGAACGTAGTAATGTATGTAGGGTTGTAGGAGATGCTGTCGTGACACGTAAGTGACGCTCATTTATCGGAAGTGACAGTAGCCGGAAGTCACTAAACAGGAAGTGTAAATGGCGAAGACATGAACCGGAAGTGCACAATTTAAAATATGCGTGCATAAATTTGCATGCAAAATCGTGACACAAAAAATAAAAACAACAAGAGGCTGCAAGCAGCCTATACTCATGCGCATGCGTACGAAAGTTTTATGATATATTTTAAACATGATAAGATGTCCGATATGAAGAAGAGTTACTCCTTTCATTCAGTCATCGTTCCTGCAAACCACGTTCTTTACTATTGAATGTTTTGTAAATGAAGGTTGTACCACAATGAAGCCAGTGATTGTTCTACGTCTTATATATACCTAACGTGGACATTAGTAATGTAAGTAGGGTTGTAGGAGATCGTGACACTTCAGTAACGCTGTTTTACCGGAAGTGGGAGTAGCCGAAAGTCACTAAACAGGAAGTCTATGAACCGGAAGTGCCAATTTAAAATATGCGTGCATAAATTTGCATGCAAAATCGTGACACCAAAAAATAATAATAATAATAAAAAAAAGAAAAACAGAGCCCATTTTATAACTCATGCCGCTACGCGCATGAGTAATAATAAAAACAAGAAAAACGGAGCCGAAACCTTACCTCATGCCGCTACGCGCATGAGTAATAATCGGAAGCTTGTTTTGAAGCGTACTAGACAGTTGCACGTTTCAACCCACTTATGGGTTTCTGTCCCTGGACATATTTCAAGTACGTTGTTAGAGAGTGTTTGCACGTGACGCTAGGACAGACCCATATGGTGGTGACTAGAATGGATACTCCAAAATCAGGTTGGACCACCTCGGACGCCTTATCGAGACTTATACACCTAATAGACCTTATTCGCTTGGGCGTATCTGTTTACCCATTAGAGACCACGTGTCATTCCCCTGGGTTTTATTTCTTTCTTTTCCGTTAACGCTTGAGAAGATACATTAATATGGATGTCGTACAGACAAAGCATTTTTGTATTGGGTAAACATTACGCCCAAGCGAATAAGGTCTATTGAAGAAACGTTGACCCGTGCAAGGCATAAACCATGAACGATGAGACCGAATGTGATTATGGGTAGGCAGCATTGGCAAGCTTAGCAATATTCCATTTCTTAATAAGATGTTTTCTTTGTTGGAGACATTTTAGAGCACGATTTATGCATCGTGTCCGTGCATTCCGTCACAGACAAAAATTAATTTATCCAACTTCCCAGTAAACCTTTGGGTCACATCGTTCATGGTTTATGCTTTTCACCCGACGTTCCTTCAATTTGGGGTATAACGGAGTAACTGGTTGCCTTTCAGTTGAGGTTGGGGTTAGCAGTTTCATAGTTAAATTGAGGCCTAAACAACCCGAGAAGCTAGGTGGTACTCTGGTACGGTAGGCTATGTAAGCCTAACCCTAGCTGAGGTCGCCGGTCAATCCTGTGTGGGAATTTTAGATTTTCTTTTTTACGCTTAAAAATTTATTGAAAATAAATTGTAAGTGTCGACATTACGTTATATAATTCTCAATAAGTGTCCGAGGTGGTCCAACCTGATTTTGGAGTATCCATTCTGTCACGACCACGGTCATATCGGTGTCTTGCAACAATGACATGGCGGCCACATTGGTGTCCTAAACGAATCCAATGGGACTTTAGCTATATTCTTACTCAAACATTTCCTATGGTAGCACTCCAATATGGCCGCCGGTCATATGAGTAGAAACACTATTGACTAATTTCATCAAATTCACAAGATGAATAACTTCTTTAGTTTGCTAATTGTCGTGAAGGTAGGAACGATTTGTTTTAGGTGTGTCCAGCGTCATAAATGACAAAAAATGTTTTTATTTTCCTTAAGTATGTCGTTATGTTTTGTGCACAGTGGTGTCAAAACATCGACATATAAATAACAGCTAGAAATTCTGACACTACGACGGTTTGGTAAATCTAATATTCTTTTAAAATTAATTGGCAATTTCTTTAATCAACATGATCACAAACTGTATAAGTGTAATTATCTAGAGGAGTTACATATCGAGGCAGATCTTTATACAGATTTATTATGCTATTTACGAGAAAGCCTGTAATGTTCCGTAATATACGGGTATATGCTACTTCACAAGATAATTGTCTCGGCTTTTCAAATTGGTTCCTTTGAAATAATCTTACATCAATCATACTTTTTTTCATTCATAGTAATCATAGCCCAGCGTTATTTGGAAACCCCCGTATTTTGTCCCGGAGAAAAACAATTTTCATTTAATTGCAGTTACTACTGTATCAGGCAAAAGTTTTGTGTGGCGAAATGATGTGGGCTGGCAATAAATGGCCCACAACTCTAGCAAGTCTTTCAGCCGTAACAGAGTTAATATCCATTTGATGCTCATCGTTAGAAAAAAGGTTGCGAGAATTCAACAATGCAATCGCTCAATCTCGTTCCAATAAGGTCCTGTTTTCTTACAACGAAAGAAAGAGAAACTAGCCTGGTAACGAGGAAGGAAGAGAGAGGACCTTGCGAACGAGGTTGGCAATTGTCTTGCCTTATAAGGAAATTTCCCGCCAATAGCGTCATAGTAACACGAAACTGGGCTTGAATAAAACACAGTTTTAAAGACAAACTAAATTTTGTTGCACGACGAATTCAATTTTCCTTTAAAATGGCGTTTTAATTATTTAAATATACCTAGCACGCTGAGAAGTTACTGGGTACATTAACCGTCCAAATTTAATTACAGGCTTCACTAACATAAGAGTGCTAACTTTCTACCTTGCGTTCAGCTTAAATATTGACGGAGATGCATGCATTTTACAAAACAGCAAGGTTATACCCTCTATTCGACGAAACAAGCAAAAGTGAACTGCAAAGCAATCTTTCATTGAGCGAATAACTGCAAAAACCTTCATTTTCTCCAAATATGCTCTGCGCAACGTTCAATGAATTTCTTGACAGAAGTCGCACGTCCTCTTGCCCGAAACGATTCTCATAAGATAAACAAAAATTGCTTCAGTCTACAAACTAAAGAAGCATCCTTAGAAACTCCGAGTAGAGTCGTGCCGTGGGAAGCGCAGTACCATTCGGAGGCAATTGGAGGCATTCGAGGTACGTTACTCGCCGAAAAATCGCAAAACCGATCCAGTCTCCGAACTTAAGATTTTCCTGCTTCGGGTTTCCAAGACAACACTGCTGAGCATATTGATTTGATCCGTCATGGCGCTTATATAAAAAAAATGGTCAGCATCGAAGCCATGAAAGCTATTTTTTTCAATCTGTAAACTCGGCACAGTGGCGAGAAGTGGCTACTTTTATAGTTTCATTTAAATAAGACGCACTTACAGTTTATCGATAAAGGAAATAAACGGTAACACAATACGTCCCCTTGAAAATGCACCTTCCCTACGCATAATTGGAATATTTCAAAATTGTTTGTCAATTTTTTTATGGGTACAGTGAACTTTCCAGCTAGCGAACATGTTATATTACCGTTGATTCTCGATATTACTTGTTTAAGATCTTTGCTTTTAGCGAAGATGCCGAAAACCGAAAGTGAAAGCTTTGCTATCAGTCATAACTCGCCGATAAATCTACAACATAAACCCAACAACTGTCCATATATCTTAAAACCACGACGCAAGTAAACGAACTATACAAACATATTTTCCCTTTCTATATAATATACCTTATTTTAGAGACAATCTATTTTGGGCCCCTGTTCTCTTGTGCTCTGCGGTTCATGCGTACGAGTGTAATTTAAAATGTTCAACCGCACAGCGCAAGAGAAACGGTCCCTTGTACTGGCGAGTTTGGAAACGTTATTAGATTTTCTCCTAATACTAAGGTCCAAACCACGCTGTACCGTTGCTTTCTACAAATCTTTTGATAATGGTTGGTGAATATACAAAGACAAAAGTTCTCTTGCTGTTATTGCATGAAGAACTCCCCTTGATGGTCTGTCGTTCCATCTGTATTTTCAAATCTTCTAGCTTCTTCTTGCATGCTTTCTTTGATCTTTAAGATCGCAACTGAGTCGCAGTGATCCTAAAAAAAATGTAAGTAATCTCTCAAATGAATGCATGAAGATATTAAAATAAACACAAGCAAATTTATACAATAACTGAAGTTATGCGCGCGCTGTGATTGGTCTATAGCTATTGACTATTGTACCGGTAAACCACACAGAAAGTATAGTTACAATATGCAATCAACTCTCTCATAACGGACACCTCTTAAGACGGATACCTCTATCAGACGGACACCTGGTGTTGGTCCCTGCCGTTTTTCAGTTATTTTACTGTAAGTAAACTCTCTCTAAGACGGACAACGGACACTTAAACCGTCAACGGACACTTGAGAAGTTCTTTTTTAGTGAAAAATACTTCAAAACGGAAATAAGGTTGCTGAATATGAACAAACGAGTCCACTTTTGTAATGTTATTTTTGTTCCAGTTTGTAGGTTTTGCTTAAGTAAACGACTTTAAACAAACTTAAAACAGACGTGTATTCATTGTGCATAGGTTCAGCAGTTTATTATCTCAAAATTACTGGTGTCACGTTACCTCGACTCGCTATAAGCTGGACACCTCTCTAAGATGGACATTTGGAACTGGTCCCGACGGTGTCCGTTTTAGAGAGAACTGACCGTATTATATATATGTTGTGGTTCAATTTTATCCTTGGTTCAAATTTTATTTTCCTTTGTTTTTGGCTATGGTAATGTATGGTAATGAGTTTTAAACAAAGGAAAATAAAATTTGAACCAAGGATAAAATTGAACCACAACATATACACCACTTTCGTAATGGCGGCCGATTTATTTATTCTTTTATATGTATGTTTATTAGCTTTGTTACTCTAAAAGGAGGCCAGTGAGGCTAATTAACATACATATAAAAGAAGAAATAAATCAGCCGACATTATGAAAGTGGTGTATAAAAGCAATATACCACCATTTCTATGGTTTATGGGTGCAATATACCACTTGGGATGTTGGAATAACACTCGAAAAGCTTGTAAATCACTCGCCTGCGGGCTCGTGACTTTCAATCTTTTCTCGTCTTCTTCCAACATCCCGCGTGGTTTATTTGGCCGATAAACCGAATAAATGTGTGGTATATTGCTTAACCTTTACCTTAGCATTCCATCTAATATGCCATTCAAAACGAGTTACTAGGACACAATTTAAAGTAGCCGGAAATAGCTCTGTACCAATTGTCACAAAACTTTGGGAAACCAACGATAAGAAGTCAGAAATTAGCTAAAAACAGTGTGACTACGGTAAGCCGGTGGATATGTTGTGGTGCAATTTTATCCTTGGTGCAAATTTTATTTTCCTTTGTTTTAAACTCATTATCATACACTATCATACCCCAAAACAAAGGAAAATAACATTTGCACCAAGGACAAAATTGCACTTCAACAGATACCTTAAAGTTCTGGAGAGTGAATTTGTTTTTATACAACGTTTGCAGCTAAATAGCTGAATAAAATAAAATACGGGCCGTCAGTTAGCGAAACGAATGCCATTCTTGGTTTAGAGGTTCGCGAAGACGTTATCTGACAGCTGAGTTTTGCATGCTTGTGATGTCGAACCACGTTTTCCAAGACAATCAGCCGACACGGAAGTCAAATACATCACTAAGCTAATCAGTTTGTTTCCGGCACGGATACGATGCAAGTGCTGTAATCAACACTGAAGATTAAAAATTGCTTCCTCGTCTATAGTTGACAAGAAAAATATATACTGGAAAAGGCTAAGAATATAGAGAGTTAAAGTGCCACTAACAACAAGCACTCATATTGACGGCAATGCCACACGACAAATCTTAATCCTTTAATAACTCCAACGAGTGCCAAATATCAAAATTCAAAAAAAAAATATCCCACATGCTATAACAGTTAAATGCCAAGTTAAATACCAAATGTATCGAAAAGTAAATGGTACCATGCAAAAGAACTGCTGAACAAATGAGAGGTTCCATTTGAATGGTCACAACATACGATTTCGTCCACAGACTCAAAAGTGAGACTGCTACACACTACAAGTCTCCATAGCACGATGACCGCGGTTTATTAATTAGCCACCTTGAAACAAGGCTCCATTACCAGCCGCTTTTCGAGAAATGAGCTCGCGCTCATGAGCGGCGGAAATCGAGCCTACCTTAAATTCTCCTTTTGACTCTGTTTGGCTTTTTGCGAAGGAATCGTCGAACAACATGGGTTTGAACCAAGTTTCTAATCAAAGGGCCATCGCGTGAATACGAAACAACGTAAGGTTATTAAAGTCCACAGATCGGTTTTAATTTTCCATAGCGAGTTTAAAGTCAAAGAATTGAAGAGTAAAACAGATTTAAAACGACCAAAACATCTTAGCGTGACATAATATATGCATTGTATAAAACGAGACTGTTAAGGGATTAAGTAATGATCAGCATAAGAAGGATAGCGCTCAACGGCAATGCACGATGGAATGTAAACTTTTTTCATTGTTTCAACTAGTGATCTCATTGGCCTAGACTCAAAAACCGCTAAAATGTTAAGGTTCAAGGTGCATTAAGACTAATTTTTTTAAGGTTTCAAGTAATTTGAGACCCAATCGCACAACATGCAAGTTTTAAAAGATATTGTATTTGGGAAACTTGATCAAAAAGCAAAATTATTAGCTATTGTCTTCTGCTATTTAATGCTCTTCAATTGAAACAACCTACATTTAAAGGCAAGCAATTATTCTTTAATCTACCTTTTTCAAAAAAAAAAAAAGATTTCAAGTAGCTGAACAACTGACACGCAGATCATAAGAGGATATTTTTCAATATAAAAAAATAGTACTCAAACACTGGAAACTATTGTCTTAGTAGCTCTTAGTACATGCTGTAAATTGATCATTATTGATTTTCTCGCATACATTGCTTATGATATTTGCAAAGAATATTTTGCTTCATCTTGAATATTCATTTTTAACTTTTGTAATCAATTTCGTAATTCTCGTGACCTGTATCCTATTAACTCCTGCAATCTCAACCATTCAAGCGAATAGTGAATTGAATTAGCAATTATTTGATACACAGTACATAGAACAACAGCTACAGAAGTATGTAAAGGGAACAGGTTAATTTTGGGAGATAGCACTCACAAACTTCAAAAAGGCCTACATCGCTAAAATTTTGCAGTGCATCCTCCCCGAGCTTCGCGAGGATCTGCGAGACACGTATTTCTAGTTTTTATAATGAAATATAATTATGAACCATCAGATCCTTCTCTATTCTTGAAACCAAAGATATTCTATGTGGGCAAGATCCAATGCCGCAGAACAATGAAGTTTACTACAGTTCCTATGTGGAGCATTACTTAAAATACAGCAATCATCTTTTAACACCTAATACACTGGGGAATTAAAAAAGTTTACCAACGATGGAACGAGTGAATCAGTTGTTCCTGTATACTACATCTCGCTTAGGCGTGTGTATGTGTCGATTACAAAGGGATTGGCCGTTTTACGCTCGACACGGACAAGTTGTTACAATATAAAGTCAACCATAAGTCATTCGTTAGCTCTAACCACATTAGGCACACATGCTCTCAATGCCTATGCACCCTTAAATTTTACATAGTTGAACTCACTTCAAAAGCCTGTTAACGTTCACTCTAACTTGGAAATGTCTGCAAACAAATAAGAATTGTAAGTCAAACGACCGCATGAGAATGAACTGTGCACAAGAGCCTCGACTCCGTGATCAGCGACATCACTGCAACTGATCATACGGAGTGTGGTCTCAGAAAAAAAAAATCGAAGTATGCATCGAACCGAAAGATTCAGCGATGAATGAAAAAAAATAGGGAATGAACGTATGAATAAGTAAGTTTTACAAGTGGTTATGGCGTCAGATGACCTATGGTTGTTCTTAGATCAGGAATTTGTTCACTGGTTAATAACAAACAACATATAAAGAACTGAAATTAGTGTCAACGTGAATTTGTACAAATGCATGAATTTAGACTCCAATTTAAAGGATTGTTCAGCAACACATAATTATGGCTTTCAGAGGTCTGTCATAGCGTTGTTGCACTATAATAGAAGTATATATTTCCAAGATTTATTGTTTACTTACTGTAGACAATTTCGTTTAGATTATTCTTTTTAATTTAGAGGTTTATAATTTACGCTGTGGAAATAGCAGTTTTATGTTCCATTCATAATCGAGTTAATCATGACAATACTATTGCAAGGTAAAGTCCATTCCAAGGTTATATTATTCCATGAGAGCGGTTTTCCATCGACAACCACAGTAACCTCTCTGACCAACCAGAACATGAAGCAAACAACGGCAGCTGCCAGGAACGCGGGAAAACGCGTGCGAGCGATTTTTTTTATATCCAATCGTAAACCATAGCTATACAAAACCAAAGCAACCGATGAACTAGAGGCTCCAAGCAGCCTATTCTCATGCGCAAGCGTAAGACATTTTTATGATATATTCTAAATATGATAAGATGTCCAACATGGAGAAGAGTTACTCCTTTCATTCAGTCATCGTTCCTGCAAACCGCGTTGTTTACTATTAAATGTTTTGTAAATGAAGGCTGTACCACAATGAAGCCAGTGATTCTTCTAAGTCCTATATATACCTAACGTGAACATTAGTACATTGAATGTAAGTAGGGTTGTAGGAGATGCTGTCGTGACACTTAAGTAACGCTGTTTTACCGGAAGTGAGAGTAGCCGGAAGTCACTGAACAGGAAGTGTAAATGGCATAGCTATGAATCGGAAGTGCACAATTTAAAATATGTGTGCATAAATTTGCATGCAAAATCGTGACACCAAAAAAAAAAGAAAATAAGAAAAACGGAGGCCATTTTATAACTCATGCCGCTACGCGCATGAGTAATAACTCTGACAAACACTTGAAAATCTCCCTATCCCATCATTCATTATTTCTATATTTCATTATTTCTTTTTCATTCTCTCTCATTAGAATTTAGTTACCAGGCCCCAATATGCGCTCGGTTTCAGTGCGAAAATGGCGCCACTGAAGAACATGATCAGAATTAATGTGCAGGTTTGTACAAATTGAGCCTGTTTTTAAGCTTTTATTGACTCCTTTTACAGTGAGAAAATTCCGATACGTTTATATTACTACTACAACGTTTAAAAAGAAGCCTCCAAGATATTTTCACGCAACTTAAAGCTTATTTTTACACCTCAGCTGTATAATCTCGCACATGTCGATTGCTTTAAGAAGATTTAACTTAGTTTAATTAATAAGCTTAACATAAGCTAAGCTTTAAAAAAAACAGGAAATTGTTGTCTTTATTCCGTTAAAATAATCTCTCTCAGAGAAAACAATTAAAATATTATTCCGTTAAGTTAAGTTATAAAGTTTTTTTGATGAGCAATTGACCATACCAGTTTTATTTTTCAAAATACCTTTCAAATATCTTAAAAGCTACCTTTACTGTAGTTTAGTCAGAACGGTTACTAAACCTCTTTTTTTTACATTAAAGTTATCGTCATTCTAGCCTAAAGGATTCAATTCAAAACAAACAATTGAACTTAAAAATCAGCTCACAAAAATAAAGTAAAATAAAGGTAAGCTTATTATTCTCTCTGAAAGACATATTTCCATCTTATAATTCCAACAAATTAAATTTTAAGAGCATAAACACATTTTTACTTACATTATCTTGTGAAAATGGCAGTAAATTGCTAAACTGGTTATCACCTTCCCCGGGGGTACCCGGGTTGTGATCATTCTGGTTATCCTGAAAATAACACAATGAAACAGTGATGCTTCTAGGGAGGAGAGGGCAGAGGTGGCTGTGTGGAAGAGGAGAGGGCAGAGGTGGCTGGTGTGGGGGAGGAGAGGGTACAGGTGGCTGGTGTGGGGGAGGAGAGGGTAGAGGTGGCTGGTGTGGGGGAGGAGAGGGTAGAGGTGGCTGGTATGGGGGAGGAGAGGGTAGAGGTGGCTGGTGTGGGGGAGGAGAGGGTAGAGGTGGCCGGTGTGGGGGAGGAGAGGGCAGAGGTGGCCGGTGTGGGGGAGGAGAGGGTAGAGGTGGCCGGTGTGGGGGAGGAGAGAGCAGAGGTGGCTGGTGTGGGGGAGGAGAGGGTAGAGGTGGCCGGTGTGGGGGAGGAGAGGGTAGAGGTGGCCGGTGTGGGGGAGGAGAGGGGAGGAGAGGGTAGAGGTCGCCAGTGTGGGGGAGGAGAGGGCAGAGGTGGCTGGTGTGGGGGAGGAGAGGGCAGAGGTGGCTGGTGTGGGGGAAAAGAGGGTAGAGGTGGCCGGTGTGGGGGGGGGGGGGGGGGGGGGTAGAGTTGGCTGGTGTGGGAGAGGAGAGGGCAGAGGTGGCTGGTGTGGGGGAAAAGAGGGCAGAGGTGGTTGGTGTGGGGGAGGAGGAGGGGTTTGGGAGAACAACGTAGACCGTGCAGAAGGGGTACTTTCAAGGCCAAATGTTCTTTACTTCCAATCAGTTTGTCTTTAGGATTTTTATACATGGTGATAAACAAACCACCAATAAATTATGCTGAGGGCATCTCAGGAAACAAGCCCAAGGGACCGTGTGTTCATGAGGTTCATAACATGACATTTATAGAGAGGATAATGTTGTGATAATAGGCCATTTGCACGATGACGTCATTTGACTACTACTACCAGAATCCTTCAGATTTTTGTTTTGTAGTGCAAATTAGGGCTATTGTTATTTAAACCGCACTGGGATTACAAAATTTAAATAAGAAAGGAAAAACGAAATGAATTCTGGTAGTAGTAGTCAAATGATGTCATCGTGCAAATGGCCTATTCAACACGACAGTGCCATGCTAACCTTAGGCAGACCATCCATATCAGGATTTGTATCTGAGAGAAAAAAGGAAACAAGACATAAATATATATATTTCATTCAGGCATCAAATAGTTCTGTTTGCAAGAATAGGCAGAAAACACATGCAACACTATAAGGTACAAATACATATAACAACAACAACAACAACAATTTATTTTTCAAATTATAAAACAAAACATATAGCAGTAGCAACCCGCATATAACTAGAGTTAATCGTGGTGGGTTGCTGCGCACTAAACAGTAACAGAAGCTCACTCACTCACTCAATGATTAACATTATGTTGGCATTTAAAAGTAAACTTTGCATTTTTTAATCACAAGTCAACATAATATGAACTTATTGATTGAGTGGGAGGGTTGGACATGAAAATATGTGGCTCAAGGTAATGGCGTACTGACCAAGCACAGTAGTTTCTGTACTTAACAAGATTGAAAGCCAAAGATTTTCCTATCCATCCTGGCCTCGTAGCTTAATGATATGTTTGAATTTTAATTGCAAAATACAAGGTCCTTGTGAACACTCTATGAAATAGTTAACAATGATTAACAGCATTAAATGGATTTCAAGATGACATGTGTGGAGCTGGACTTGGCTAACAGCAATCTGCTGTTAGCCAGTGTCAGCTCAGCTCTGGTGTTTTTTTCCTGCAGAATTGCATCATCAGCAGTGTATAATTATTCTGGTATGATAAATTATGGGTAGTTGAATTTGAAGGCTTACCGTTCATGACAAGAGGGGCCTCCTGGGCTCCAAGTGATAATGGGGGCTCTGGGGCACCTCCCATATACTGAAACAAAAAAAAAAAACTTTTGTACATTGACTGCATTTAAAGAGAAGAGAAATGAAAACACAGGCAGACATAGAAACACTGGTCAGTCTGGCACTGGATTATAACATGGTAGTTGATTTACTCCACATGTATCTTAACTACTCCAAGATAACACATCAAGCTTGTAACCTCAGATAAACTTGAATATTTCAAGTGCTTTGTAATAAATGTTTGAGTCATCCAAGTGATTGTTTTGATGACAACTGATGCTGTACATACATTTTTAACTGAATTTTATATGCAAATGCAATGACAAGTATTTACATCTTCTCAACTACACATATTAACAAATGAATAATAAATTTCTCAGGGTTTCCCCATATTTTCTTCATCAACTGTTGCATTTCTTCATACAGAAGTAACAGTGTGGCACGTGGCCAACAGGCCTCAGTTCAGTGTTCAAGCACCGGATAAATCCTATCCAGTGGACAAGTCTTAAGAAAATCCTTTGTGTTATCTGCTGGATGGTGATTTATCCGGTGGATAGCGCTATCCACCTTTTGAACAACCGGGACCAGGCCTTTATTACATTGTGCAGTTCCAGAAAATATCCATACTCCCCCCATGGAAGGTTTTTTGTTTAGCACCCCCTGTCCCTCCAGGAAAATCCAGTTTAGCTTCATACTTTGCTTCTAAAATGTTGGCTTTTAAGACCCCCCTCCCTCTAGGAATTTCCAATGACCTTCCATGGGGTGGGTATGGATTTTTTCTGGAACTACACATTGTGTTACATAGTAACAACCCTTACGGGTTTTACAAGTTCAACAACGAATGTTGAATCTTTATTGGTTTTTCATTATTTTGTGTTTTATTTCCATTTTTTTTTAAACCCCCCACCCCTCTGGAAATTCCAATTTTAGCTTTGTACTTTCCTTTAAAAATTTCAGCTATTGAGATCCACTTCTCCCTTGGAATTTCAAATGACCTTCCTTGGATGTTTCTTGGAACAGCATGTAATGTTTTTACATGACTTTACAGAATTTGATTTATAACATTAATCTAAAGAATGATATTGACTTTTATTTCGGTCAGTTTAGCTTGCAAGTGTTAGTTTGCAACACAAGAGCTGAAATGAAAAAAAAAAATTCTTACAGCTGACATATTTCCTCCAGGGACAGATTTCATCATGGCATACATGGATTCACTTCCAGTGCTTGCTGGATCTAAACAAGGTAAGAAAGAGTGAGAAAACATCACTTATAATTCACCTTACTTCACATAATGATATTACTACATCTAGTAACTAATGCAAAATAGTGTCAAAGCATTAATATGTGTCGACCTTTTCATGAATGGCAGGTGGTGATTTATTCTTTGGTGTTCATGCTAATCAGTCCCACTGGCCTTGTTAGCATGTATAAAATTCCAAAAAAAAACATATTTACTCTTAAGTGAGACCATTAGGGCTAACTAACAGATTTATAAAACCAGCAGTAATCAGAGATTATGGAGACACGTACGAAGGAATTTCCGGTGGAAATGAGCCCCTCAAAAAAGCAATAGGGGCGGCCAAACGGCAGTCCGAACACTAAAAAATCTCAAATTTTTCTGCATGCAAAGCACAGGGCAACCAACATGAAATTAGAATTTCGTTCTTTGAACCTCATAATAATAAATCAGCTGTCATTTATGAATAAGGTATAAGATATATATAAGAAAATATGGATGAAAGCTCTTATTATCAAACTAAAATTATGAAGATGCACAGTAAATGAGTGAATGAATGAAAGGGCAACCAACACAAAATTAAAATTGCGTTCTCCGAACATGATAATAATAAATCAGCTGTCATTTACGAATAAGGTGTATAGCTAGGCTGCATGTACCCTTGCATGTACAATTTAAGATGAGAAAATGTGGACGAAAGCCCCTTCTTATGCAATTTGTTCAACAGGGTTCCCCTAGGGATTTTGGTAATGCCATGGGGTATTCTGACTAGCATAGAAATGGTCATATTGGTATGGCCTTTTGCTGAAGTCTGAAATATCTTAATATTATGATAATAATAATCTTAAAGCATGGTGGCATCTTTTTTCAAGCCAGAAGAGAGGAGACCTCGCTTTTAAAGGGTGTGGAGAACACTACGGTTTCCCAATAGTATCTCCAGCTTGTCTTACCCATCCATACTTTCGACTAGAACATAAACACTACTAAAAAGGTGTTTTAGTATACACCAAACCGGTGGATAGCCAGCCAAAGATAGCTACTTCATTTCTGATATATGGGGACAAAACTAGTGTGCCAAATCCAGGGCAATGTCTGGAGGAAAATAGTATCAAATACTTTCCGAAGTTTGAGTAGCCAGTTGGAGTACAGAACTGACAAAACAAGATGAAGCACTTGAAAAACACAAAGATGTATATACAGGGCTCGAAATTGCCCCTGTATCAGGTGCATTTGCGACTAAAGATTTCGCTTTGCGACTAAAATTTGTCTATTAGTTGCAATTTTGCGACTGTTTTACGGCCTAGCTAATAAAGGAATTATATTCAACAGTCTTGTGTCTTACTTGTAATTGGTAGTTGTAATTTTATCCGAAAAATCCTGCGAAATTCACGTTGAATGTTTCGTGACTTAATCATTGATTTCATGCTCCATTAACGTGGTTTCCAAGAAGTGTATCATGGGCGCACTTTTTCAGACTTTCTCAGAAATTTCTCGTTTCTCATTTTCGGTTCCGGTTCCTTTACCGTAATTGCGATTTTTTTGGCAACTAAAATTTTCAAACTTGCGACTAAATTTTAGGAATTAATCACAAATTGCAATTGAGAATTTTTTTTAATTTCTAGCCCTGATATAGAAGAAAAATAAATAATAATAATAATAATAATATTATTATCAGCAGTAAAAACTATCTTTATGCTATACAATTAAAAGGAACACAGGGCGCCAAGGCGTGACCTGTGCTCCAACTAGTGAGACTAGAGTTATTGTTATTATTATTATTATTATTATTATTATTATTATTATTAAATGACAAGATATAAAAAAACATGAACAGAAATGAGACTTTGCACAAGTATAGGCTGAATGCCATCAACAGATGCACTGAGCCATAACAGGAAAAAACAATAACTATAAAAGAAAAATTCAGGACTGTGTGCATCTTTGTTATACTACAAACAAATAAGCAAAGTGTTATAGTTGCTTGTGTATATAACTGGCTTACCTTGAGGACTAGGCATGATGGGTGTTCCAGGGGGGCCAGCCACCTGTCACAAAGCAAATCCAGTTTGATTACAACATAAATAGGATTGAACAATCCTGCAAACATACATGTGTACGTCTAGCTATCCATTACATAAACATGATTTAATATCCAGAAAACTACATCACACAGAGATCAAGAAAGCTAATCTAAATGACTTGTAATGTCAGAAACAAGCCATGTAATTTATTTAGAAAGAGCACTTTGGCAAAAGCTAAAAAAGCTAAAATATGTAGTTTATAAACAAGTGAACAGCACATTAGAATCAATTGACAGAACTAAAGAAGTAAATATATTAATTTAAACCTAGGCCATGTGAAGACTAAAGTTTCAATTGTACTGCAGTACAAAAAGTAATCTTTTCCAGACAACATGTCCATGGAAATAAGGGCATGCACAAGTCAACACAAAATACATCAGAGATAAAAAGGATTTACATAGTAAATAAACAAATCTCCCAAATGTCTAACTCCCAAATAATGAGTGCAACTGTCCTCTAACAAATCATGGACAAGACGCCAACATAGAAGCTTTATAAATTATACCTGGTACTGCTTACTGAATGACAACAAACATTTCTACTTAGCTTCTTACCGATGTTGTGGGATTCCACGGTCTACTGCCAGGCCTATTAAGAAAAGCAAAAAACACACAGTTAAAAGATAGCGAAGAGTTAAAAATAATGTTATTCAAAAAACTGGATATGAACCTTCAAAGCTTATTACAAACACTTTTTGGCTATAAACATGGTTGGCATGTAGTAATGGGCACATATCACACAGGGTTGACCAAATTTATTTGTCTACCAAAGATTATGGCCAAATTGTGCTCTGCTGAATTCATTTTGCTCCATTCATTGGATAATCATTTGTGTACATGTTGTGCACTAGTGTTTAATATCTATTGAAAGAAGAGAAGATAATGACATTATACGACTTAAATCCTATGCATAACAAACAAAGCACTATTTTGTAACTGAAAACTTAAATCCCATTGTAATAATTTATTTGGCACAACCTGGTTTCTGTAGTGTGAAGTATCACTATTAACCACATACATACATACTACACCTACATGTACAGTATAATGTTAAACAAAGCAAAGGAATGATCAAGCAAAATAATTTGAATTTAAATTATTATCAAAATTAAAAAAAAAAATAAATTAAAATCAGTGTCCAGATATTTTTGTAAGGCTTACATTGGCATGTTTACCCCAGGTGCTACTGAGCTGTTAGGAGGAGGTCGCATTCCACCGTAGTTCTACAGGTAAGAAAAACAACTGGATCACAAATCATCCTATCAAGTGAGTAAAAATTCATTATTATTTTATAGAATATTAGTTAAGAATATCTGCCTACCGGTGGAACTGGAACTCTGGGGTGATTCATTCTGCTCATCTGCATGGGCTGGCCTACAATTAATGGGTAAATCATAAAAACATTTTAGCAATAAGTTGAAAACACTGACATTCTTTTTACAGTGTTACAGTGTTATCTTTACAGGCGTTTCATTGCAGTGTACAGAGATGGGTTTTTCAAGCATGATTTGCAAGCTATGATTTGCCTGTCCTCATTATCTGTCCAAGCTAAGACAATGGTGAAGGAATTTCCCCATAACATGAGTTCAAAGAGTAAATACTTCCTTCCTGAAATAGATCTGTGAATTTTCTGACAATGGGCAAAATTATCATGACAGGAAAATCACAACCGGCTAATCATTACGGGAAAATCGCAACCGGCTAATCTTGACATGCAAATCATGGTAGGTCGGATAACGTTTGAAAAACATGGTGCTGTGCAAGTTGCACTGAGATCATTATGGAATTTTTATATTTTAGGAACTCAACATTATACTCTGTGAACTCAGTATATACATGCATATGTATGTCCTTCACGATTGTCTGATCATGGGCAGACCATGATGGATGAATCATGTTTGAAAAACCTGAGTCTAAACACTGCAGTGAAATCGGCTGTGACAGGGCTAAAAATACGGCCGGTCAAGGGACAATGTCTGGTCAGAATGGCGACTTGACCTGACAAAACCTTCCATTGCCGGTCATGTTGACCGGTCGTGTACATTCTTATACCATCTTGAATAAACAGTCACATCATCAACTGAATATCTCAATCACATTCCAAAAAAATAAGAATGTTGTCACTTTTTAATAAGACATTCACAAATAGAAAATTATGCATTAGCTTGCAGCCACAGATTACTAGAAAACAGATGTTTTGATGACTGATTATTAATTAATGGCTTTGTGATTGCACTTGAGAGTTTTTCTTTTCCATCCAATTAACTTAAACATCCGGGAGACCCGCAGCTACTAAGCTTTGCAGTCCAAAAATTTCAGGGTTTGGCATAATTTCAAATACTACAAACTCAGTTACCTTGAAATGGGATATCATATGATATGACACAACGACAAAGAAATCCAGAACTTTGCAGAAGAACATTTCAAAGGGGACAAACTTCAAATAAATATGGCTACTAAACATACATGTAATCATTAGATCAGACATAAAGCAGTCATTAAATGTTTTTTTTTACATGCCAAGCTGAAGCATGGCAAAGTTTCCTCACTTGCAGCCCTTTTTAGTTACTGTTTGGTACAAGCTTATGGGATTACAAAAGACTGTCAGTTTGAGCATTGCCGTAAGTTTCCTTACATTATAACCTAATTTTTATTCTTGTCAAAATAAAAATAATTAAACTGTTTGCACATTCAGGTCAAATTTTATGAGCAATTGTAAGTAATATTACTGTAGCGAGTTTCAATTGTTGTTCAAATAAGTTGCCTGCCCCGCATTTTGAGTTTGATGTTGAAACGGGGATCAGAGGCTATACTGAAATTGTTACTTAAGGACATTCATGCGAAAATCTTCTATAAACACTGATTTTTTTATGAAACTTTTGCTACAGCTAGGTTTTGAGTTATTCGTGTCAGAAATGCAAAAAAATGAGGGGGTCACTGACTTCGTTTCCGAGATATCTGAGAGGCGACCCTAATTTTTGAAAAATTGGTCTTCCTGGTATGTGAGTATGTGGGTGGCACGGTGGTCTAGTGGTTAGCGCATTGGACTTTCAACCTGAAGGTCGGTGGTTCGAGCCTCGTCTCTGCCGTCATGTTGTTTCCTTAGACAAGAAACTTTACTCCACACTGTCTCTCTCCACCCAGGTGTATAGATGGGTACCGGTGACAAAATGCTGGGGGTAACCCTGCAATGGACTAGCATCCCATCCAGGGGGGAGTAGCATGAATATTCCTAGTTGCTTCATGCTACGGAAACCGGGTTAAGCTCCGGCTGTGTGGGCCATCGTGGCCCGAGTGCGACTTTACCTTACCTTGTATGTGACCTCTATGTCTGTTCGTCTCAAAATATTGCAAATGAATCTCTAAAATGCAACTTTCTTTCCCAAATTTTATGCGAGTAGGTCTGTTCAACAAATTCATGAATTCAACTGGTGACGTTCCTTAAAGTAAATTAATTTTAATCTTTAAACGACAGCATTTGCTAACTCTGACAACTGGAAGTTGGCAGGATTCGATGTCGCGCGGGTAGAAAAATGGAAAAAATTTAAACTTCCTACATTGATTTTTTTGTTCATTTTTTCACTATCTGTCGAGAATTGGCGAAGAAAATTATCTATAAAAAAAATCGGAGGTCACCGACCATCCAAGCGATTTCTTCTCTTGTGCACGCTCGTGCATGACTAAGCATGGCGTTGTGACATGAATTGCATGCGCAGTAAGGATGCACATAAACAATTAGCGCAAACATCCTTAAGTTTTGTCAACAAAAAAAAACACTTTTCAAATGGTCTTCAACTTGAGGGGGCTTTAGCAATGATTGTAAATGATATAAGAAACTTTAACATATTATAGAAACTTTTTTTTCAATATTTTTACTGGTCAGAAACAAGATGTGACCAAGCTAAAATTTATTTGGCCGGTCATGTTACCGTCTGGAATTTAATTTGAACCCTGCTGTAAACAAGATGTATTTTGAATACAATGTTTTAACTAAGAGGTATGGACAGAGCCAACAAAACATGTAATTTTGAGGCCCTGAATGCTCAATTTACTTCTATTTTAGCAAGGAGTTTGATTCCAAATTTGCAAAATTTAAGTATTTCTGCTGTCCCAAATACCGTAAAATTATAAATACAGATTTGTGTCCAGGGCCTCCAAATTACTTGAATGTTTTGTTGGAATTTTCTTCTAAAAAGTTGAAACTTACATGTACTAGGTCTTTTTTGAGGTGGTTTAATTTATAGATCATGTTGTATTACATGAAGGACAGACCATGGACCATAAATGAGCAGATAGTCATCCGTGTAATTTCACTATTCATGTTTTCTTGTCGGGTTTTCAGAAAGATTTTTAGCATTTCTAAACTTCTGTAATTTCTGGTATTAAAGAGGGTTTGCTTGTTACTTTGTTTGATTTGTGTGATTTTTGATGAAATAAGTGATGATTAGTAAATGATATGAATTGATTTGATGAAATTTGGAGCCTTGCAAGTGTGCAAAATCACACCATTGCATTTACATAATATTTGAAGCCCTGGCAATATAATGTTCCAATTCTGACTAGCATAAAAAGTTATGGTATTATTGAGAATTTCTTTACTGAGACCCTCTTACCTTGGTACCCCCCTGGCTGTCGTGTTGGGTCCATGGTGCTTGGCAGCAAAGGCTGTGCACCTGGTACACCTGTGACACCCCCTGGAGGCTGATAATAATAACAACAAATATTTAAACAGGGTAGCCACTTCAGTTACATGACTGTTATCAGTGTGGGCCTCAGGGTTCTCCTTATCAGGCGGTAACCGGTAAAATTTACCGCTTGAAGCAGCACTTATTACCGCCCGTAACCGCTTGCCTGGGAACATTTTTAAGACACACAGTTTTCCCTTTACTGCTTAGCAAAAATCCCTTACCTGCTGAGCTAAAATTTAGGGAGAACCCTGGTGGGCCTTGTATATTCATTACGTAATGAACCAAGGCCAAACTTAGAAGGATTCGTATGGAGTCATCGAAGAAAAACAGTGCCAATATCTCACCACCAAATTGCAATAAGATGCTGATTTTTGGCAAGCAGACATTTTTCGTCATGCCCTTTCTGAATCCCATAATTTCACAAATTTTTGTTCTGGTGACGTCACAGTTTAGTACTCTATAACGCATGTTTTGTGATCTCTAACTTAATTTTTTCAATCAAAAGGTCATTACTGTGCCTAGTGTTGTGTGAATGGATGTCACAGCATTTCCCGTTAAAATAATTGGTGAATGTATCAGGGGCACGGCCCTGAATACATTAATTTGATAACTAATTGTTTTACGTGTTCCTCTCATCGTTGTTATAATGTCTTCCATCCCGGCCAGACGACTAATAATGGCATCACTTGGAAGGTCTCGCAAATTCTCAAGGATTATTCTGCCTGCTCGTCTTAAAAATAGTTCAATAAATACAAACCAACCAAAGTCAAACCCACAAAGCCCTCAAAATGGTTTGAAACCAATGTAAAATAATAAGACAGTACTACAAAGCCTTGAGTAGAAAATGGCTGACATGCTGGGCTGACATTAGCAGCTGCCAACTGTAGTGAAGATGAGTGAATTTTAGTACTTTATGGTCAAACGACAATACCCATTTAAGGCCACCCTAATGTGTTTTATGTTCACTGGTTATAAATTTGTTATGACTGTGTAAAATTGGCTAGCCGCAATGTCTAGCTGGGAAACTTTTCAGCATATTTGTGGAACAGGAATTGCCTCCCATTAATGTGGCCTGGGTTTAACTCCTGAATTTGACATCATATGTAGATTGTGCTTGTTGTTGGTTCTCATGATCCGTGCTCTTCTTCTTTCCTAAAGAATCAACTATTGAAAAAAACTAATTTGATCTGGAATCAGAGAAAACAGGTTTACCGGTCTTATGACTGTGAAGTGTCACCCTTATAACAAAGTTGATTTATTTGATTGTTTTATTGATTATAATGAGTTCTTACCAAAGCTACGAAAAGTACAAAGCTTTAACTCCATACAATAGATTGCATAAAATTAATTTTGGAAAGTTTAATTTTTGCAAACCTTCAACAATGTGAAAATTAAAAAAATATATATAAAACCACATGAAAATAAAAGGCTTAACTACACTGCTAACGTAACACAATACATAATTATGTCAGAAAAAAAAGCTATCTAAAGATTTCCTTGGATTAGCATGGTGGGGAGGGTGAATGTTATTAGATATAACTCAGTATCTGTTGCCAAATTACCTGGCCTGGTATCCTGACATTTGGTGGTCTGTTTGTCGCTGGGTTATATCTGGACATACCATATGGTGTCTGTAAAAACCAAGTGCAAACACACAATCAGGTCTCTTATCTTGTCACCATGAGAGACAGAAAGAGAAGACACTGCGCATAGGTACCAGAAACCCATAAGTGGGTTGAAATGTGCAACTGTCTCTTGTACGCTTCAAAACAAGCTTCCAATTATTCAATTTGCTAAGAACTTGTTACAGCCATATTTGGAAAATCAAGATAAAAATATTAACCAATCAATTTGCTAGAACAACTTGCTTCCAATCTTGAGGGGCCGAGGGGTTTCCAAATATGGTACTAAGCAAAAACGGAATATTGGGCAGCTGTGAATGTGCGTTACACGTTTCTACCCACTTATGGGTTTCTGATGTTACATATCATTACTCTCTGTTCAGGGCTTCTGATATTTCGTGCGGTCGCGGAGCCGCGAAATTCAGGTAAATCCACGAAATCCCGCAAAATTCACAAAAACATGCGAAATACCGCGAAATTTGCTAGAAATCTTACCAAATACATGTCAGTACAACATATTTGAAGCTTATCTTGGTTACTGGGGCTGTTTACTTGCTGTAAACTTGCAAATTTATCTTGAAACTTCATCACTGCAAGGAGTAAACAACGTCCCAAAACTACCAGGCGTTCTTAAATTAATGTTGCGAAAAACTGGGCAGTGGCCACGATGTAAAAAGCTTTGCCATTGGCACATTTCTCAAGCGCATTGTTGTTGAAAGAGCAAATGATGATATCTGTTAAAAAGAACCTCGTGGTCAAACAAATAGCAAACCGCCTTCAATATTCCTTTTTTGGCAAGTACGATAGACCAAACGAGTTGCAAAATCGCCGATTTTAGAAAGGCAACATTTATATTAAGTAGTTGGTGTTTCTGTTGCTGTTATTATTGCATAGGCTAACACTCATCATTTTCCCCCCAAAATTGGCAAAATTGTCGTCTTTTTTTTATTAAAAATGTTCGCCAAAAACCGATCGCTTTCCAGCGAAATTTGCCCATAAAATTCTCATGAAATCGGCTGTTTTTTACTGATGGTTTTTCAGCAAAAGTTGACCCGAAAATTCCTGCGAAATTCTCGCAAAATCAGCTGTTTTTCCCGCAAATTTGTCTCTGAAAATCTCGCGAAATTTGACTTTTTTTCTGCCCTCTGATTGGTTCATTGGATTGTTTACGACTGCTGTGATTGGTCAGAGTAATTACTTTGGTTTTGGTTTTACGACACTCAATTGAAAACTGTTCTATGAAAACCTTATTGATTCTCTTCAAAACCACTATGCAGTACATGTCACAGTATAACATACTAAATATTTTTAAAATCTTTAACTCCTTGCTCAAATTCTTACCTGATTTGGCATATATCCTTGAGGTGGGCCCTGAAGATCAAGACAAAAGATGACTGCTCAATAAAGGGTAACCAAATGCACAAGTGTGAAAAGTCAAATTATTTAACTTCAGCTACAAGAAACCTTGTGATGTGGTTTTGACAAAACAGACAGTGATTGGTATAATCGTATCAATAACAAAATTCTTGATTGTGATTGGTCATCCACACGCCTATTTCTTAATTACGTAATTGGCATGCGGTCAATTGGGTGTCCAATTACAGCTATCCAATTACAACTGTTTGTAATTGGATAGCTGTAATTGGACACCTACGTTGTGCACGCGTCAATCAGGTACACTTAAATGGGTTCTTTTTCTCGCTGTTTCTTCCTGATTTCATACTGATAGAAAATATCCTTAACGTTTTGAGTACAGAAAACTCCACATAGACTTTTAATCCCGAATTTTTTTTTTTTTTTTTTTCGATTAATTAGTAATTTAACTTCGTGTCATACAATTCGGGGTAATCGTGTTCGTAATTTCAGATCGTCCTCACGCTACGCGTTCGGCGGATTTGAAATTACTTGCCCGATTACTCCCTGAATTGTACTCCACTCAGTCCAATTACTATTACTAATCACCAATGACTGACAGAGAATCATATCACATGTGAAGATACAGTATTTGACCTTCACTGTGAAGAATGTGCATGTGTAGATATCCATATCTTCATAGTAACTATCATGTTTGCCCTTACTTAACGTCAAACGCGCTAACAGGTGCAAATACTTGAAGAGAAATACACATGTAACAGGAGGTGTCTGGTGTGATAGTAGAGGGGGTATATGGACATATAATTACCTGATTGGGCATATATCCAGGAGGTGTTTGATGTGATGGTAGAGGGGGTATATGGACATATAATTACCTGATTGGGCACATATCCAGGAGGTGTCTGGTGTGATGGTAGAGGGGGGATATGGACATATAATTACCTGACTGGACATATATCCAGGAGGTGTTTGGTGTGATGGTAGAGGGGGTATGTATGGACATATAATTACCTGATTGGGCATATATCCAGGAGGTGTTTGATGTGATGGTGGTTGATGAGGCGACGCTTGGGGTTGTGATGACTACAAAAAAAATAAAAACGTCACTTAGTGGTATGTCATTTTCAAGTACATTACTGAACACAATCAGATTGTCTCAAAATTAGCAATCTTTTCATGCACTAATGACATTTTACTATCAACTTAACTTATCTTTCCTTTACAAAGTTAGAATTCATAACTCTGCAGATAAGGAACTGTTTTGTTGTATTACATGATCACGGAAATACCCATGAGAATTTTTTAATTTACCCCCTCCTAAAATACCTTTTTTACAGTTAGTGGGTGGCATATATTGTTAATGTTTCATTTTCTTAAATAAAGTTGTTGTTGATTGTAAAAAGCATACTGGACAAACCTAAACAAAATCCACTTGAAGTATGTATAACACGAAAATTAGCCCCGGCAAGAAACATGAGATTACCTACCGTAAAATAAGGAGGCATTCCTCCTGGCATATTTGAGCCACCTGGGGGACCTTCATTCATCTGAGGGAATCCCGGAGATGGAACAGCTCCCTGCTGAAGATTGGGAATGACCTGATGATGGGTTCATTAAGCTGTGTTATTATCAACTATAAGCTGGATAGGTTTTGCACATCAATGTTTATCACTTTGCAATTTCCCTAATACACATATTAAGTCAAACATCAGCTTCATGTGAAAAGAGGATATCAATCTGCAGGGCATCTGACAGGATGCGGTGATGCGGATCCGCATAATTCTCTAATTTCCGCATCCTCTGCATCTTCGGAGCATTTTCCGCATGAAACTGAAAAATTTGCCCAATATTAACAATTGAGCAGCTGCGAACCTTCCTCATAAACATAAAAGCTGAAGAGATTGATTATTTTGAAGCAGTTTTTCTCCTAAACATCGACGAAAACATGCTGCTTTTTTCACGAGTGATTTTTAACCTCCAGGCATTCCACACGTCTGTTGGCGATGAGCCTGGATACTAGTTGTGTGGTTAGCCTGGTTACTAAGATGGCTGCTTGTTTGGCTTCTTTCATTCATCTTCGGTGTTCCTCCATTGCTAAAAGCTTCAAAATGTCTGACAAAGATAGCGGGCACTGTTTTAATACAGGTATTTTGACGTTCGTGCAGTACGTGTTCGATGTAAACACACTGGAAAGGCACAATTATCACTTTAAATTTCCGCATAATCGACGCATTTTCCCGCATAATATGCCCACAAATTTCCGCATATTTTTAATTTTTTTTCCGCATCCTATCAGATGCCCTGAATCTGGTATATATATGCAGTAAACTCCTGCCATCTAGCTATAATGGACACCTCTATTTTATGGTGGGAGTTGAAGTTGAAAAAGATTTATTGAAAATAACTCTGATTGTTACGAGCTCTCTCTATTATGGACACCAAATAATGGTTCTGAGGGCATCAGTTACAATGGAAGTTGACCGTAAGTTGTGTTCAGAAAAAATCGGGAATAATGAAGTGGAAAACATGTGTAAACTTGTAAATTAGACCTTTTGCGGAAGAGATTTTGTTACATTTCTCTCACAATTTTGACAATAACCAGCTCTTTAGATCTAGTAAGATCTAGATTTAATTTCAACAAGTGCATACTAATAATCAAACTATGTGGCTCGTTAATTTTATATTTATAAATAAGGTAGCTGTAAAAAATTACTGGTATGAAGGGATGGACAACGTTAAAAGTTGCCAAACAAGTCCACTAAATATAATAGAATGGAGTTCTAAAGCAAAAATCTAGGCACATCCTTGTTTACAAAGCACGACCACTATAAATTATACTGTCTAACCTTCAACTAGCCTTTATCACAACAGAATTGCCTTACTCCAAAGGTCACCATGCAAAGAGACTATCAAGTTAAGTTAGCTATAGAGTAGTACATTGAACCAGAAACAGTCACATGATCACAACTACTACAGTATAGCTTATCGCATTCGAAGAATACAATTCTAATTTCGTGTTGATTGTCCTGTGCGCTGCATGTAGCAAAATTTGAGATTTTTTGGTTTCCGGACTGCCATTTGGCCGCCCCTATTGCTTTATTCAGAGGCTCATTTCCGCCGGAAATTCCTTCATTCTACGTCAAGTGACCATGGGATTTATTGAGGAGCAAAATACATTTACCTACTAGATATGATTTGGGTTGCTGAGAGCTCCTGCTCCATAAGAGATAATTATAATAGACTGCATTGCCCTTGTAAAAATTTTAGTGTGATCGCGATGCAGATCGCGGTCAACATCACGCCGGGATAAATATCGCGATGGGCAAAAACATTGCGCGATCGCAGCGCGTTTTTGCCCGCGCGATTTTTGGATCGCCCCTCATCGCGGTGCAATCATGCTTGTCACGGTGCGATTGCGATTTCCTCGTGTGGCAATTGCGGTCGCACTGCAATCGTGCTTAATTTTTTACAAGGGTGATTGTTGTAAATAATACTATTCCTGGGGCAAATAAAGATTGATTGACTGAAAGAAGATAGCTACTAACATATTGCAAGCCCATCTGAATCTTGATTATTTTTATTCTAAAAGGTGGTGACTAAATGATTGATTGACAATGAAAAATTATCCGCAATGCCTCTCGCATTCACGAACAAAACTCAGTAACTATTCTAGAAAATAGCTTATAAGGGCCAACAGGCTCCATTCTGAAAGTTTAAGGTTTTATTATTATTATTTTTAAATATGGCACAAGTTATCTCAATATATATTAAAACTTCTTTATCAGTGGAATACACAAAATTTTGTGACACATTTGATGCGCCAATGTAAACTTCATTACACTTCATGGACTAGTGTTTTTTTTTTATATTTGTGGAAATCATGCAATGTCACTCTCTAGAATAAACACTGAAAAACTACTAAGTTTAACCAAGACTGCCCATGTTTTAAAGCAAGAAGAAATCCAAATCTCATTTTGCAGGTTGTTGAAAAACAAACTGTACTACTACAAGAAAGTACCACTCAGTAGCTGTCATTTGAATGGCCACACTTCAGGATTTCATTCACAGACTCAAAAGTTAGAACCACCTTGTACATCATAATAAACAGTACCACAGGAAAGTACTGCTCAGTAGCTTTCATTTGAATGGTCACACTTTAGGATTTCGTCCACAGACTCAAAATTTAGAACCACCTTGTACATCATAATAAACAATACCACAGGAAAGTACTGCTCAGTAGCTTTCATTTGAATGGTCACAGTTTAGGATTTCGTCCACAGACTCAAAAGTTAGAACCACCTTGTACATCATAACAAACAGTACCACAGGAAAGTACTGCTCAGTAGCTTTCATTTGAATGGTCACACTTTAGGATTTCGTCCAGACTCAAAAGTTAGAACCACCTTGTACATCATAATAAACAGTACCACAGGAAAGTACTGCTCAGTAGCTCTCATTTGAATGTCCACCTTGTACAATATAATAAACAGCACCACATAATAAACAGTACCACAGGGAAGTACTGTTCAATAGCTTTCATTTGAATGGTCACACTGTAGGATTTCATCCACAGACTCAAAAGTTAGAACCACCTTGTACAGCATAATAAACAGTATCACAGGAAAGTTCTGCTCAGTAACTTTCGTTTAAATAGTCACAATGACACCCACAGACTCAACAGTCACAAGATAAACTTTTGAGATTTAGCTTTAATAGTAAAAGGGTTGTTCTCCAAAAAATCTGGCAAAAGGACAACTTAGATATTGAGCAGTTACTCGCCAAAAATAGTAAATAACTTTTGATCAGCAAACAGGATTTCTCTAACATTCTTCTATTTAAGGTACAAGAAGTAGGAACATTAAATTTGTGTTTTAGAGATTTTAAGTGGTTCTGCAGCTGCTCTTTTAACTTTGTGCAACATAAAACATAACTGATTTTCTATCACTTTTTTTCATTTTGTTTTAAATTTCATCTTGAAGATATTTTGCAGAATTCTTTCAGCCAAGAATTGCTATAAACTTGCCATTTTTGTATCAATGACTGATTTGATCTAAAAAAAAAACACAATTCTAAGTCACTAAAACATATTTACAACACAATGCCATCCTTTTTCCTGTCAACACCAACAAAAGCATTCCTTTTTTTGCATCCTTGTATAAACAATCAAGTTTTAAGAAAAATGTCCACTATATCCTAAACTATGTCAAACATGAAGCTGCGGTTGTTGATCAAAAATCAAAAAATTACACGGAAGCCGATTTGCCCAAAACTGTGTATTGTATTGTTAGTTTGAAAAAAGTACATGTGTTGAATTTAACAACAGTTTAGCTCAGGCTTAGCGATCCCATAGGTTGTGACACAATAGCAATTCCTGTCATAATTTTCCCAAAATGCTTGGTGTTGGAAATCCAACACCTGCCCAAGTTAGATTTGCATGGAACCTCAATCACAACACGTAACAGGCAAAGTCTCTGCCACTCTACTGTACAAAGCTGACACGGAACACGATCGACCACCCATCAAGTGTCGTGCAACTTGGCAGTTTGTCTGCCTCGAATAAAAACTTACGCTATTTTTGGGAATGCAAATTCGCATTATCTGCGCGTCGACGGGCAGAGATTATCACGCGCGTAACAAGAAATCGTCGAGTAATTGCCGCTCGAAACATTTTCCACGCGATTGAATGGATTTACAAAGTAGCTCTTCATCGCGCCGTCATTCGTAAGAGTGACTAAGCCGTCAAATCAGCTCTGCCGTGTCATGAAAAAGATGCTTTTCCTACCTGAAATTATGCAAATTTTGGGAAACCTCAATACGCATCTCCCCCATAGTTTATCAACACAAAACATTCGTCGACGGCTCAGTCGCGTGGTTTCGAAGCGCCGATCATTCGTTCGATTCGATCATTCGTTCTATTGATCTTTACTGCTCAGGTCTTAGCAGGATCTAAGCGGTTTATTAATCATAGATGTAAACTGAAGCACTTCACTGTAAAATCGTTGAATTCAATATAAATCTATGGCTTACACCTGACCCGATCCTGTCGTAACTATACCGTCGAGTAATTTATTCAAAAACCTTGCGTTCATGAGCATTCACCGACCGCCATTCACCCGGCCCGGTTATGCGGGATTTAAAATGGTTAGGAATAAGAACATTCAATTATCCGAAAAAAAGACAACATTATGAAGTGGCGCCCTCCATAATCACGCGGCAAATAAACTCGAAGAAGGCAAAAGTTTATAATTTGAGAATATAAAAATGCAACTGGTGGTGAGCTACAAAGACCATTGTTCGTGTTAAGCGTTCAAAGGCAGAACTATAAGAGAGTAAGAAAGGAAACTATATCCGGAAAGGAAACGGTTTATAGGAGGATGTCGGCTGTATAACAAATCAAAGTTGCCCCTATCCTTTCAACGAAGCAATATCTTCCTGTTTTCGATGAAAAATTAACTAGCGCGACTCGATCGGAATTTGAATATTGCCCATCTTAAAGCTTCAAGTTTTAGAGCTTGTAAAATTTAAAATTACTCAACAACACTAGATGTTACCTAAATCATAAAACAACTCGAATTATGACAGAGGGATAGCTGGCATATCAGTTACGGCTTATGAAGAGAGGAGTAAAAATTCTCATGGGACGGATTTGGCATTTTCTGTGAAAGGAAATGACAGTACTACTCAAGCACAGGAAACTCACAGGCGCAGTGTACGAAAATCATCTCACTACATCTGCCTGTGTTTCTTTCCTAGTACATCGCAAGCGATCACCCACATGGAAATCAAACTCTTTGTTTTTCGAGTTTTGCACCCGCAACAATAATTAGAGCGAGAAGTATGTTTCAAATCGGTGATCTCGGCCGATTTCCGCGCGTGTAAATGTAACAATACACTGTTGTAGCGTGACAAAAATGGTGTACGCACCGACAAACTAATAATCGCTTGCTCGCGAGGATGACGGTGAAACATACATGGAGAGTTTACAAAAATAATACTAATTTGATCTTACATAGTCATGGAAAGCTTTGGCTTCACTGGAGTGGTCACAACTGTCCCTCCTCTCCGGCGCAGCGCAATACAAATCCCAAAACACACTGAAACGAAGAAAGGAAAAAGACAAACACCAAAGTATATGAGATGAACGAACAGCTATAATTTGGGCGGGAAATTAAAAAAACAACTAGGATTTTATGATAAAGAGAGGTTAATCAAGCATCCTGGATTACAGTTTAGAAGTCTGGAGAGTACTGTTCGGTAGTGCTGCGTATAAACGACCATTAAAAACGTACCTCTCTCGCCTTCAACTGTAAAGGTAATGAGAACCTAGTTTAAAATTCGAATCAACAACCGACTAATTAGTCCAGTCATTGGCGAACTTACCACCACCATGAATGAAGAAAACCAGGAGGTTCTCCAAGCGTGATATTCTTTTCCCATCTTATCTATAAAAGAACGAAAGTAGCCTTCAGTAGCCATCAGCGTAAGACATAAGCGAGGACGCACTGCATGTTAAGCGTCCACAATAAAGTCAACTTGCATCCTCAACACTCCGCCAAAGAGAACCAGGTTTCGAAAAATTTTACCTCGTTTAGAAAAGTCTGTGCGCTCTTTTGCGCTCCTACATGTAGAAGGTATTCGTAGACGTACAAGGCCAGCCTGCGAAGAACGAAAAACGGACGAAAAAAAACCTGTTACACTTTATCAATGTACAGACATGGTGGACAGTGAACACAAAAGCCGCGCTCGACCCGGCGATGAAACTGTCGAAATTCGCCCGCAATGGTCCCAAATTTTATATACCATCCCCCGTTTTTGAACTCGCTGATTCCATTTCTGGCATCCATTTTGCAGGAAAAATCAAGCGAAGCTTACTTTTCGCGTGCCTGAGCATCGGAGGGCACCGTGTTCGCCTTGCCTTTGGAGTACATGCTGTGCTGGCCCTGTCAAAGATGTGTCACTTGAGTTCGTCATGCCTTGTGGGGTCCGCGTCACAGACCGGGGCCTAGCGCCTGGTAACTATAGAAACCATTAGTCGTTGGCACTGATTGGTCGACGGACAGGACCTCTGGCTTTGGTGGAAAATTATAATCTTGGAATGGACTCAAAAATAAACATTTTGCGTGATGTGCGCCATTATACGGCTTCCCAGACAGAAGCTGATTTGTAAATTACAGGTTGCGATTTTAAATCCAGACAATTAAAAGGAGACGGCAGACTAAGACTGATCTCAACGGCAACAATGCAACGCGAAGAAAACAAATAAAAACTTCGTGTAAATGAATTTGTAACGTTTTGGTTTTTTAAATATAGTCAAGTTTTTATTTTTTATTATTTTGCGCTTCGTTCTTTCTTTGAGTTGTCATGGAAATTTGGAATCAGTCTGAAGTAACTTACTGAGGGAGGAGGGGGCGAGGGGGGGGGGGGGTTTGGGTTCTACGGATCGGTGGATTTTGTAAATCAGTTTGCCGCGATTTCAGCTTCAGAAATTAATTTTAATGGTTTGTGTATTCTCCCAATGTATCGGATTACCAATTCAACCCGTTTTTTTTTTTTGGCCCCGGGTTTTGGCTTTTGCTTCTTATATAGTTCTGATCTTGGTTCTTAACCTTTTACAGACTTGTTGTTCTTTTGTTTTCGTCACAGCTGAGATCACGTGCGATAAACCTTTGCTGTTGCTGAAATAATTCGTCGACGGTCACTCGCTCGCTATGCGCGCGTGAGAAAACTCAAGAAGACCTTTTAAAAATAATCCCATGCGCAGCATTTGCAATAATTCAAGTCAGGACATTTTTATCATCTCAAAGTTTTCAGGATTCGGATTTGAGCATAAATGGATTCGTCTATTTACTGATCCAATTCTGCAAAGATCCGGTATTCCTCATCAGTTTGTTGGTTTTATCTTAGTTATGGTAAGGTAACATCACACACGAGCCACAGGCAGCCCACTCGGTCGGACTACACCTGAACGCCATTTTTCCGCCACAACATTGTTTAATGGAAATTTCGTTCACGTTTCAAGCAATCCAAAAAAACTCCATGCTCATCTCATAAACGGATTCGCCTGTCAAAAGGTAACGGATCGGCGGATTTTCATACCAATATTCACCCCCTTTTTACCGTCCAATTCTGCAAAGATCCGGTACTCCTCATCAGTTTGTTGGTTTTATCTTTTTGTAAGGTAGCATCACACACGAACCACAGGCAGCCCACTTGGTCGGAGCTTAAGGCGGGACTCCACCTGAACGCCATTTTTCCGCCACAACATGGTTTAATGGAAATATCTCGTTCACATTTCAAGCAATCCAAAATCTCTATGCTCATCTCATGTATCTATGTTATGGGGTGTTTTGTAAATTTTTGGGTGATTTTTGGGTGTGTTTGGGCGGAAATAGTTTTTCTCAAGAGATTTGTTAAATTGAGAGCAATAAGAAATATTGAAGATTTAATAAAATTTTAAAATTAGAATTTGTAGTTAATAATCAATAGATGGACACCAAAGTAATCCACTAGCAACCTGGGGTACTCTTGCGTGGGTATCAACTGCCAGCAGAAGATCACAGAAAACCAACAGACAATATTGTCAAAACAGCGGTGGATATATGGGAGATCCAGGAATGCAAAGAAAGGAGCCACGGGAAGGAGTTGAGAGGTATCAGCCTTATGATTGTATTACACGATCTCGAGAATGTGGACACCAAAATAGTCTCTTGCGTGGGTATCAACTGTGGGTGGGTGGGTGGGTGGGGGGTGTTCTTCTCTCCCTTCTTTAAACCTCTTCAAATTTCATTCAAATTCCTTTTTACCCCCGCCTTAACCCAGTTTCCGTAGCATGAAGCAACTAGGAGTATTGCTACTCCCCCCCCCCCCCCGGATGGGATGCTAGTCCATCGCAGGGTTACCCACAGCATTTTATCGCCGGTACCCATTTATACATACAATAAACTGCAAGTCTGATCTGACAACGTAAAAAAGTTGACCAGTTTGCGAGACACCAATACGATCGAAACAGATAAAGTAGGGTTGCAACCGTGGACAGCTGTTTCGTTCTTATTGGAACTCGTCAGCACGGTGTAGCAAACTAAATGACGACTGCAAGAATGCATGCGCAAATAGATTACATGATGACCCGTTCACCATATCAGGTTCCGTACTTTGGTACTCACTTGTCACCCGAATCACGCGTGCCACATCACGTGTTCCGGGAAACAAGGAGTCCCAAATGTCACAAAGGTGTTTCGAAAAGAAAAATGCAGATGGACAAAGCCAATTTAAACATTTAAACGCATGGACAAAACCATGCTTAAAGAAAACACAGCACATCGGATCTGTAAAGACCTACAGTCCCAAAATACATCGAAATTTAACTTTAACTTTAACTTTAATATGACGGGTTTATTTTAAGAGGGTAGCACGTAATAGTTAAAGTACAACTGATGACGCTGTGGCCCTCTATAAAGTAATCTAGTCAACACATAAAATTTACATAAATAAAAGTAATAATAATTTGATATATATAAGTTAAAAACATATTGAAAGAGCACATATGTATATCATATTAAAAATTCTTGAAAAGAAAAATTACATTATCCAAAAGTAAATGCAAAGGACCGCAAACAATAATACTGCTAACCCAGGTAGGATCTGCAAGAGACCTAATCAGCCAAAAATAAAATGAACAAACGTACAATAAACTGCAAGGCTGATCTGACCACGTAAAATGTTGACTTATTCCCATCTTTACACCTGGGTGGAGAGAGGCAATGTAGGGTGAAATTCCTCGTCTAAGGAAACACTGAACACGACGCCTCGAATCACCGACCTTCGGCGGATTTGAATTCCAACGCGCTAAAAACTACATCACCGAGCCTACACTCTGCTAAGGGCGCGTTACATCCGTGTGGACCACCTTCAAAGGAAGACTCTTTTTTCAGGCAAATTTTTCGCTTAGACAAGTTCATGCAATCTGCGATCTTGTGTTATATGAACAGAAACCTCTACTTTGTACAAAAATATGCACGGATATTTGTTCTTTTCCCAGTGAAATTTGTGAAATTTGCAACCTTGCAATTCAACGAAAACTAACCAAGACACTGTACGTCCTTGATATTTACCATGTAATAGCAGAGCGTTCAGTCGAGCCTCCACTTATATGACCAACTATCGTGGGCGGCCACCTGCTAAGCAACCACTTTTCAGACTTTTGTCGGCGAAATACCGATTTTTTTCCCAGTCAAATAACTACTGTCAAAACCTTGTAAGCGACTATCTAAAAGTGACGGAGATGCTCTTCGCAAATTTTAGGTAGTTAGCCAGTCAGTCTGCCAGTCAGTCAGTGATCTGTGATCAGACAGTCAGTCAGATAGTCAGTCAGCCAGTCAGTCAGTCAGTCAGCCACAGTCAGTCAGCCACAGTCAGTCCGCCAGTCAGTCATTGATCAGTCAGTCAGTCATTCAGCCACAGTCAGTCAGTCACAATCAGTTCATCAGTCAGTCAGTCAGCTGGTTAGTCAGCAAGTCAGTCAGTCAGTTTGTCAGTCAGCTGGATAGTCCATCAGTCAGTCATTCAGTCAGTCCGTTATGCAGTCAATCAATCAGTCAGTCAATCAGTCAGTTAACCAGTCAGCCAGCCAGTCAGTCTGCTAGTCAGTCTGCTAGTCAGTCTGCTAGTCAGTTTGCTAGTCAGTCAGTCAGTCAGTCAGTCTGCTAGTCAGTCTGCTAGTCAGTCAGTCAGTCAGTCAGTCTGCTAGTCAGTCTGCTAGTCAGTCTGCTAGTCAGTCAGTCAGTCAGTCAGTCAGTCTGCTAGTCAGTCTGCTAGTCAGTCAGTCAGTCAGTCAGTCAGTCTGCTAGTCAGTTTGCTAGTCAGTCAGTCAGTCAGTCAGTCAGTCTGCTAGTCAGTCTGCTAGTCAGTCAGTCAGTCAGTCAGTCTGCCAGTCAGTCTGCTAGTCAGTCAGTCAGTCAGTCAGTCAGCCATTCAGCCACAGTTGTAGAAGGCTATTAACATAATGACATATTTTAGGTTTTAGGGTAGAAAAGGTAGAGATGTGTGTCACTGCTTTCAAAATATCAGTGCAAGTAGAACTTTGACGATTAAACTGACCAACAAATGAGAAAGAGTTCATTATGTCACGAGCGTTGGACAAAGAACATTACATATTTCTCATTTCATCACCAAGCTTAACATTTACCACACGCTTGTTAATATTTTCTTTTGGTGCCTTTTAGAGTAAAATTAAATAGGGGCCATGCTCTAATTACGGGTTCTGACGAGCAACCCCGTCACTTTTATATGGGATCCACCTCGGGGCTCTCAATGTTAATGGTTTCATTTTTGTTTTCTTTTTTTTTCCTCTGGCACTTGGTTGCCTCTATTTTACCGTCAAAAAGGCACATATTGGATAATGTGATGCATATAAGATAAGTGTCCGAAGACTACTGCGTGGTCTCGCCCCTCCCCTCCAGGCCCCTCCCCTACCCTGGAGGGGAGGGGAGGGGCCTGGAGGGGAGGGCATGCAAGGACTGATCTAAACAACTTGTAGAGGTGCCTCTACACGTTGTTTAGATCTCATTAGATCAGTCCTTGCAGTAGTCTTTGCGGGATACATGCGTATCTTTATTTTGACTGATCACGATCTGCCAGTGATCCAACGTTGTGCAAGCTTGATCGTACACGGTTTCTTGCAGAGGTTTCTATACCTTAAAACTGTTTGATGCATGTAGTTCAGTTCCGATCATGAAAAACGAAAATCTTGTTTCTCGCATGATTTTACGCCGATAGCTGCTTAGTAAGCTTTCTACATTGAAATTGCAGTTGAACGTCACCACAACGGCCTCCTTCGCGCACAGAATTTTCCATCCATGCAGTGTAGAGAAGTGGCCGTTGTGGGGAGGTTTTCAATTAGATGATATGAGTCCCATGGATAAGAAGTCGGGACCAGAAAACATGGCCGTTGTAGAGCGGTGGCTGTTAGGATGAGGTGGCCATTGTATAGCCGGATTTAGCGTTAGAGGAAGGTGCATGGTAAATAACTGTATTGTACGCCTGAGGGTAAAAAGAGAGGCCGGCAGTCATTGGCCAGCTTCATGGTACAGTCAATCGCCATCGAGGCAGGACAGGGGACTAAACTACGGATATATCTCGTTACATTTAGTGTGGCCGCAGGGTAATATGGCCCTCTTATACTTTCCAAAGCCGATTTCTAATTACAGTGGAACGATTGGAACCTCTACTTTGGGACACTTCTATTCAGGGGATACTTCTCCTGGTCTTGACCTGGCAAAATGCTATTATAATCTTTGCAATTATCGCCTCAATTAAGGGACTACCTCTATCAAAGGGACACTTCTTCTGGTACCGATGGTGTCCCCTTAAATTAATGGAGATTCCGCTGTAATAATATACTAAGCGCGCTTTGAATGGTTAAAACCATTTACACACTGAAGAAAAAAAATTCGTCCTGATTTTCACGAAGTTTTATTTATTGTTACCGATCCTCAGGCAGCTCCATAGCTCCACCACCTCCCGTCAAGCTAGCCACCTTCTCGAGATCGATCGTGTAATACAATCATAAGGCTGATACCTCTTAACTCCTTCTCGTTGCTCTTTTCCTTGCTTTCCTGGGTCTCCCATATATCCACCGCTGTTTTGACAATATTGCCTGTTGGTTTTCTGTGATCTTCTGCTGGCATGCAAGAGTACCCCAGGTTGCTAGTGGACTATTTTGGTGTCCATCTATTGATTATTAACTACAAATTCTAATTTTAAAACTTTATTAAATCTTCAATATTTCTTATTTCTCTCAATTTAACAAATCCTTTGAGAAAAACTATTTCCTCCCAAACATACCCAAAAATCACACAAAAAGGTACAAAACACCCCATAACATAGATTCATGAGATGAGCATGGAGTTTTTGGATTGCTTGAAACTTGAACAAGATATTTCCATTAAAGCCATGTTAAGTGGCAGAAAAATGGTCGTGACTAGATACTCAAACATCAGGTTGGATCACCTCGGACACTTATTGAGAATTATATAACGTAATGTCGACACTTAGAATTTATTTTCAATAAATTTTTAAGTGTAAAAAAGAAAATCTAAAATCCCCACTCAGGATTGAACCTGTGACCTCAGCTTGGCTTAGGCTTACATAGCCTACCGTACCACTGTACCATCTAGCTTTTCGGGTTGCTTAGTTCTAAATTAACTATATAAATTGCTTCCCCTAACCTCAACTGAAAGCTAAACAGTTACTCGGTTATATAAGTCTCAATAAGGTGTCCAACCTGATTTTGGAGTATCCATTCTAGTCACCACCCAGAAAAATGACATTCATGTGGATTTTCGCCTCAATACACTTTGTTAGCCCCCCCCCCCCCCCCACCCCCCAATAAAATCAAACAGTAAGCAAGGTTGATACTACGTAGACCATTTTACGCGACAATGACATGATAGAGCCAAAACTGAAAGCCAAAATGCAACCGTGAACAGATGTTCCGATCTGGTTGGGTCTCGTCAGCAGTGTGTAGCAGCCTGAAAAAGATAGAAAAACTAGCGTGAACGCCAATTCTCTACCAAATCGCACGTGATGATGACCACAGATGAGCTCGAATTCAAACGTTTTCCAATTGACCCAAGGGGAATGAGCAGTCTTCCAAAGAGCATTTGAAAACAATAGTTTATGCAAAATGTGGGGGGCTAACAAAGTGGATTATGGGGAATAGCAGAACAGGCCTAATGCATGATGACGTCACCGGCTCAAAATTCACCACCAAGCCTCGTTTGCACGAAATTCCTTGCAAACCTTTGACAAGTTCACGTTGTTTTTGAGTGGGTATTCTTTTCAACTTTGCTCCTTTGGGAATACATCGATGAGATTGTCACAGGTTTACACTTCGAAAGCGAGGCTTGGGGGTGAAATCAGCTAATCTGATGTAAACATGCATAAGGGCTATTGAGAACAGGGCGCGATTTCAAGGACGCGCGCGAAGGGCACGCGCGTGACCTTCGCGCGGGTGTCACGCAGTCGCACCTGTCGGTGGTTTCTAATGGTGTCCGGTCAGCCTTGGATACGACTCAGTGCAACCTTGTCTCGTTGGCTATACTTTCTACTGAGGTTTCTGTTCCATACAAAGTTTACAGTCAGTTGGCATTGGTGCTATAAATGCGCGCGCAGCATATCCCACCTTGTTCCCAGGGCTCATTTTCCTGGGAACGAGGTTGCGTCATATTCCTTTTCCAGACTAATGCCCCCAGCCTGCCCCACAGACCTCAGCTTCTTTTCTGCTCTCCGTGCTTTATCGGTCCTAGCGAGTATATTATCCATAATTTCGCTTTCAGATGTTCGCTTGGTGTCTTCCTGCCTCTCTGTAGACGTGTCAACTATGAGAGTCTCCGCTGGATGTGGTAACGACAACTGACAAACGGTGGGAGGCGAGTGCTCTCACCACTACACCACCCCTACTTCCCAAAGCCCGCACAGAAAGCAAAGAAATCGGCACCTAAGAAAGTTTCCAGCGTCAAGAAGCAAACGTCTTCCGTTCCTAAGAAGAGTCCATCATTTATTTAATAAGCTGAACTATTGAAAGCTGACCAATTCACGTGTATGGGAAACCTTTTTGAATTACAATTATAGATGTAGATGTAGATCAGCGAAGAAGCCGTTGGCTAAGAATTCGAAGGCGACCAAATCCGATAATAAGAAACCTGCGGGCAAGAAAGTCAACAAGATGCGAAAAGCCTCCATTTAACAAATGCGTATGGCTTCTTTAGGAGCCACCAAATAAAGAAAAGCAATGACCAACCTTATTTGAAATGACACATCATTCTCACCGGGGATTCCTTCAAACAATGGCGAAGTTCAACATATTACGTAACTTTAAACCCCAAGAATAGTAGCGTGGGAATGGGTTGTGCAACCTCCGGCACGTTGTTGGCTATATAATCTTATTCTGATGCGATCATTCCTTCATAACCTCAAAAGTCCTTTCATGACGCTCGGGGAGGATTAGTTAAGTACGTTCAAGCCCTCAGTCCTGTATCATCGCTGCGCCACGGTTTTTGTTTTGTTTTCACCATGGCACATGTCCCAGTCATTCCCGGTAAGTGCGCCGTTCGCTTTTCTCTATGTTAGGTCGGGAATTGTACTTTCCCTTGTGGCCCGCAAGCCTTTAAGTTTGTTACTAGCTTGGAGTTTTTCGCTCGCATTCCTGTAGCTTCTTACTTTTGGCCTTGTTTCGTACAATTTTTTCATTAGCTCATATGTTCACGCTGTGTAATGGAATTTTTTCACTGAGCGAATGTGTTTGCGCTGTTATGGAATTTTTACTAGCAATAACAATATAAAAATGCACGTGCAGAGGTATTGTTTTCGCTCATTATTCGTATTGTTTTGTGTAGCTCTCGCTAGCAAATTATAACATTATCTCTCACGTTTTAAGTTCAACCTTCTGAAGTGCGGCCGCTCAAAAAATAAACTCGGTTATTTCACTTTTTACCGAGTTATTTTAACCGGGTTATTTTTGCGCTGTTGGATGGAATTTTCACGAGCGAATTTGTTTACGCTTTTTAATTAGAACTTTCGCAAGCGAATATGTTTATGCTGTTAGATGGAACTTCCACGAGCGAATATGTTTGCGCTGTTATATGGAACTTTCACGAGCGAATATGTTTCCGCTGTTTAATGGAACTTCCACTAGCGAATGTGTTTACGCTGTTAGACGGAACTTCCACGAGCGAATATGTTTAAGCTGTTGTACGGAACTTTCTTGAGCGAATACGTTCACGCTGCTAGATAAAATTTTCACGAGCGAATATGTTTACGCTGTTAGATGGAATTTTCACGAGCGAATATGTTTACGCTGTTATACGGAATTTCCACGAGCGAATATGTTTACGCTGTTACATGGAACTTTCACGAGCGAATATGTTTACGCTGCTGGATGGAATTTTCACGAGCGAATTTGTTTACGCTGTTTAATTAGAACTTTCGCAAGCGAATATGTTTACGCTGTTAGATGGAATTTTCACGAGCGAATATGTTTACGCTGTTATATGAAACTTTCACGAGCGAATATGTTTTTCGCTGTTATATGGTACTTTTCATCATAAAATTTTTACGAGCGAATATGTTTGCACTGTTTAATGGAATTTTCACGAGCGAATATGTTTACAATGTTTAATGGAACTTTCACGAGCGAATATGTTTACGCTGTTATACCGAACCTCCCCGAGCGAATATGCTTGCGCTGTTATATGTTATATGTATGTATGTATGTATGTATGTATGTATGTATGTATGTATGTATGTATGTATGTATGTATGTATGTATGGAACTTTCACGAGCGAATATGTTTGCGTTGTTAGATGGAATTTTCACGGGCCGACGAATCCGTTTACGCTGTTTAATGGAATTTTCACGAGTGAATATGTTTGCGCTGTTAGATGGTCTTTCATGAGCTAATATGTTTACGATGTTTAACGGAATTTGCACGAGCGAATACGCTCGCGCTGTTATATGGTACTTTTTATGAGCGAATGTGTTGGCGCTGTTTAACGAAAATTTTACAAGCGTATGTGTTTCCGCTGTCGTATGGAGTTTTCACGAGCGTATGTGTTTCTCTTGTTTACGCTGTTATATGGACTTTTTTCTCTGGCAATATTGTTTGCGCTGGTAAATGGACCTCTTCTCACAAGCGAATGTGTTTACGCGGTTGTATCAAGCTTTCCCTTGGTGAATATGTTCTGCGCCGTTTTACGGACTTTTTCACTAGAAAAATTTATTTGCGCTGGTCAGGCGAATTTCCACGAACATATATGCTTTCCTTGTTAATTGGATTGTCCACGAGCGAATATGTTTGCGCTGTTTAACGGATTTTTTCATTAGCAAATTTGTCTCGCGGGTCTATGGAGCTCTCGCGAACTAGTGTGTTTACGCTGTTAAAGGGACATTTTGACTAACGGATTTGTTTGCGCTGGTCATGGAATATGTCGCTAGCACATATGTTTGCGCTGTGGAATGGACCCTTTCACTACATAATTTGGCAAGGTATTTTTTATTTGCGCGGCCTTTCGCAATTTTTCACGGCTGCTTTGTTTTAGCTGTTAATTGGAGTTTCCACAAGAGCATGTGTTTTGCGCTGCTATATGGAATTTCCCGCCAGCAACGCGTTTGCCTGGGGAGCTCTTCCAGGTCTACCTTCGTGGACTTCAATTCTAGTCTGTTTTTCAACGCTGTGTTATCTTTTAGTGTCCGTCTATAGTTTGTATTCTGTCTGTTTCCGTGGGTGACCTTTTTTGCGAAGCTTCCTCGAAGGGATTGTCTAATATCCTTCATTGCTCTGTCCCTGGACGGTGTATTTCGGGGTTGCTTCGCTTTGGGGTTATACCCATCTCTTAGCGGTGTTTCTTTTTATGTTTTTTACTCAGTGCTCGGAATTAGGCTGTACGCCTACGTTTTGTCTGCTTGCTGGTATTATGTAGGGTTACCCCAAAGCGCGGCGGCCCCGGTGCCCCATTACATCAAGTTTCCATGTTATTGGTTACGGTCTTGGCTAACACGGTACTTTTTTTGGAGGTAGTCAGACATTCACAGTCAGATTTGCGACGTCCAGGGGTGGGAAAAAGATTCTACAACGTTATCCTAACTAGGGCTGTTGCCTTACAGTTACAATTACAGTTCTCTTTACTTCCTGTGCCCTTGTAGCAGTGGTAGCCGTTAGTACTCAAATGTGGCTTACAGCGCGGTTACTATTTTTCTGTCCTGTTTTCTTATTATAAGGCTCCCTTCCATTAATCAGTGCTACCACAAGGATAGACCTTCTCAAAGTCCGTTTTGCCGGTTTTAGTTTGCGGCAAGTCTACCTACAAGGAGGGAGGATTTTCTGAGTTATGGGAGGAGGACACATTATCTTCATGATCTTCTGCTTCATGCTTACTTTATTTCTGAGTTTTGGGAGGAAAGTCTACATTTAGGTACTTCCACTCTGGTTTTTCCTAGCACACTCTGCTTCCGGTGAGTTGCCAGGGAGCTTTAGCCGAAGGGCTGGCATATCCCATATCTTAATATTACATACTGAGGCATTGTTAGTTGGTAGCCCCGGTGAGAATATATCACTCTTTCCACTTCTTTTTAGATCGGATTGTTGTTTGAGATGTTTTTTTTTTTCACGATTCGCAACCGTGTATAATACAGACCCGTTTATCTGGAACAAGGGATTATGTTGAAACTGTTTATTTTGTTTATTATATAATTATTATTGTCTGTTTGTTTGTGTATATTATACAGAGAAATCTGAAGACAATGTATGCTAAGTTCCTTGTGTGCGTACTCATATTAAAGTTTTTACATTCGCGGGTTGACATGCAAAAGCAAACCGAAATTCAGTCGCATAAAGTTACTTACATTTTTTAACTTAGTTAAATTATATGGGCGGGGGACTTTTTAAAAAAGTAGGAGAAACGGAACAGTGTTGGACATTGCTTTTTATGACACTTGGTGGCTCCTATAAGAGCCTTTTTTGAAGGTCACAGTTGTACGAAGAGAGACTAGCTCAAACTTCACTTCGTGACTGCCTTAGTACCCTCGCTAATGACGAGAACCTTCAACCGCCAAGGCGGACTTCGCCTTGCCAGCCTTTTCCTCTCCCTTCTTAGCTGCTATCACTTTGGGTGCCATGATTAACAAAGATTTGCTTTGATTCTCGAAATCGAATTCGATAGTTCAGGCCAGTTAAATTTCTAGTTATGCTGACAAATTCAAAGGGATCAATTAGTATGCGGATCGCAATTGCAGTTTTCCGATTGGTATTTTTTTTCCTTTCTTTTTTACTTGTAAGCGTGCCGCCACTTAGCACAAAAGCGACAATGGTGCATTTTTATTTTTTTTTTTTGTGACGCGACGTTGGATATTTGATTGGTGCGTTTTGATCCTCGAGACACGTCAGATGTAAAATAAATTTTGGTGCCCGAAAACAGTTTCCTAAAACTCGATTACTGAGCTAAGAAACGAATTTTACACGACAAAATGACTGGGCGCGGCAAAGGTAAAGCACAGGGAACCAAGTCTAAACCACCAATTCGTTGCAACTTTCCTCTGAATCCGAAATCCATACAAAGTCATTCACCAAATCCGCCGATTCCTAGACTTACTCAAACACACTGTACAAATACAGTCCAGCCTCCACGTGCGACCACTTCTCCAAAATACCATTTTTTTAGTTGGGGGGGGGGGGGGGGGCTCGTCTAAAATTTTTGAAAAACACCCCGGCTAAAATGTACCAGCGTCGCGATTAAATTGTTGGCATGGCTCAAGTGGATTTTTACCCCTAAGAGGTTACAGAACAACTTCTATAAAATGACAATTTTGTCCTTTGCATATAGACTTTAACACGATACTATATTTTGCATTGATAGGTGCTTACATGTGTGCTTTGTATAATGGAATTACCACAGGTTCATACGATTCAGAGTTAAGATCCCTGTGGTCTGATAGGTGCTCTGTGCATTGGAATTACTGCTTCGCCGCCTCTTCCCTCTTCCTCGGTCCGCGCTCGGCTCGCTTCGCTCGCCGATTTTAACCTAACCCAATTCCCCCAAAAGAAGCCTGTTCACAGGCTACTACAGGTTCACTGCAGATGATTCATGGTTAGACCCCTGTGATCTGATGGGTGCTCTGTGCACTTACTTCAGATTCATGTGTTTCAAAGTTAAGATCCTTGTGGTCTGATAGGTGATCTGTGCACTGAATTACTTCAGGTTCATACGATGCCAAGTTAAGATTCCTGTGGTCTGATAGGTTCTCGATCTGTGCACTTACTTCAGGTTCATGTGTTTCAAAGTTAAGATCCCTGTGGTCTGATAGGTGATCTGTGCACTGGAATTACTTCAGGTTCATGTGATTCAAAGTTAAGATCCCTTTGGTCTGATAGGTGATCTGTGCACTCGAATAACTTTAGGTTCATATGATTCAAAGTTAAGGCGTTTCGATACAGTTTTCTGGAGACCATACCTACATTTTTTCCTAGTCAGATCAACGTGAAATTTTCACTACTAACTGGTTTGGAATTGAAGTTTATACAAATAGTAAGTTTATACAAATCGAAAGGTTTAAAATGTTCTTGCGATTTATTTGAAATAAAACATACAGAATTTTTTATTCTTGCGAAATATATATGCCATATACCCAGCATACCATATTTTAAGATGTCCATGTGGGATTTTCAATGCGAAATCTTAAACGCGCAAAATTTCACTTTTACTGATTTTGAAGTTTCTTATTTATCGTCGTCATGGCAATATCGATTTTACTAAAAAATAAATCTTGTCAAACTTCAATTCAAAACCAGTTAGAGGTGAAGATTTCACTTTGATCTGACTTGGAGAAGATCGCTTAAATGCCGATTGAAAAATGTAGGTATGGTCTCCAGAAAACTGTATCGAAACACCTTAGACCTTAAGACCCCTGTGTATGGTCTGACCTGCTCCTGCCACCTCCCATAAGCGACCACGAGATGAATTGGCTTTGCATTTTGGCGGTCGCTTACAGAAAGTTCAACTGTGTCTGACATGTCCGTTGTTGCAACGTAGAAGTTTTAGTCAGAAAGATATTAAACAAAGGAAATCGCTACACCACAGATGCGGGTCTCGGAGGGTACTACACGGGTCCCGGAGGGTACTCAACAAAGTTTTGTACGGGGATGCTCCGCCCCGAGATCCAAACTCTTTCATAAAGGTATATGAAAGGTAACCCTTTCATATACCTTTCATAGAAAATGGTACCCCTTTCATATACCTACAAAAGAAACACTGCATCTCTTTACTATACCCTTAAAATAAATTTATGGAACGATATCCACATAAAAACATCAAGCGTTGCCACTAGCAGTACTACTTGCGTCTGTTTCAGATATTTTAAAATACCCTTTTAATATACCTAAATGGCAGTTTTCCCTATCCTTTTCTATACTTCAACTCGTGAAATCCCTACCCTTTTTATATACCTTCAGGCTAAAAAAGGTGCCCTTTACGGGCGGAACATCCCCGTATAGCCCATTATAGGGAGTTCACCCATGCACCGGAAGCGTTTCCCTTATACTTTTTACTAGGCGCGTGAATACTGCTATTTCTTTTCCGTGAAGCGCCGTAATTGAGGCCTTTATTTTAACGTAAATGAATAAAGGGGTTAGTTTGTAAAGGAACTGTGGTGCTGCGTCCGTCGGGGGGTTAATCGCACGAAAATGTGGTTTTATTCCGGGGGGGGGACTCCCATATAAAAATGACGGGGGTGCTCGTCGTACCTTTTAGGGGTCAAAATTTGTAGATTGGTACCGCTAAGGGTGCTAAAATTTAAAATGATCACCGTTAGAATTATCGCGGTACCTTTCAGGTTATTAAGCCGAAAAATTATGACAGAATATGACATGTGTTGTTTTAGAATTGGTACCTCATTCATTTGAGCCACGCCCATCAAACAAGATTCTGGTACATTTTAGGGTGTTTTTCGAAAATTTCCGACGAGCACCCCCGTCATTTTTATATGTGAGTCACCCCCCCCCCCCCCCCCCGGGGGGGTTTATTAGCCGAGTTGATTATGGTCATTATGTAAACTGGCCATCGTATTAAATGAGATTAAATATCTTTAGAGCAGTTGATTGTCTTTCCGGTGGCCAATTTGCATTATCAACTCCGTTTTCAAAACCAAATTTTCTTAATTTATTTTACCGTACTGAACTAAATTCGTGTATAGTTTTGTTTTGCGTAAATTAATTTCTGTTTATTCGACTTTTTTTTTTACATATAAATTATTTCTTGTCCTGTACCTTGTCTTTTGCATGAACGTGAAATTAGTCGTTATTATTCGTGACGCCTAAAGGCGGCGAAATACGAGATACAAAAACCCTCAACTTGTCGCGCAACATTGGCAAATTTGTTGCGTGACAAGTTTTGAGAGTTTGATGAAAAACGAGCAACAAAGGCAAAATTTGTTGCTCAAAGTTGACCCGCGCTCTTTCTTCAACCTGTAACAAATGTTTTTGTTGCGCGACAAGTTGATCACGCATGGTGAAAAACGAGAAACATCGACCAAAACTTGCAACGAAACAATGTTGCGCGACAAGTTGAGGGTTTTTGTATCTCGTATATTTTCGCCGCCTTTAAGGGCTGGTTCCCACTAGCGACGTAATCGGAAGCGGAGTCGGAGTCGTAAGGATCCTTACGTTCTAATGGAAATAAAAAAACGGAGTCGCAATCGGAAGCGCGATGGAATCGGATTCGGAAGGATCAGAAGGTTTCCTTTTTCTTCCGATTCCGCTTCTGCTTCCGTCGCTTCCGTCGTTTTGATTTCCACTAGATCGTAAAGTTCTTACGATTCCGATTCCACTTACGATTCCGCTTACGGCGCTTACGTCGCTAGTGGGAACCAAGCTTAAAGAGGCCCAATGTTTTTTTTCTGCTAAAACTGGTAAGATTTTATTTTCAAGTTTAATTATGTGACTCTTGAAATGCTATTCAAATACGCTGTAGAAATTTAAAAGTAGTCGGCGCAAGAGAGGAGAATATATATATAAATGAATAAATTAATTTGGTGACAAACACGGGAACACGTTCCTGGCCCCGGTTGTTCAAAAGGTGGATAGCGCTATCCACCGGATAAATCACTATCCGGTGGATAGGCATTAGCAAAAGCAATTGTGTTATCCACTGAATAGTGTTTTATGCGGTGAATAACGCTATCCCCGCACCTTTTGAACTACTGGGGCCTGTTCTATAAGAGCCTTTGAACTTGGGAATAGCCCCATTCCATCTTCCCAGTTTCCCCTCGGCTCGCTTCGCGCGTGGCCTTTCTTTTCGCCCCATCACCAACCGGGGGAAACCTGTTTGTTCCTTAATTTCATGGAATTTCTCGACGTTACCTTCGTCTGGATACAACTGAATATCGTTCTTCCAAAAAAACCCAGCTTTGTGTAATGTATTTTTCGTCCATTCTTCTAGAATTGGAGAAATCCTCAGTAACAGGGTTATTAATCCCCAATGTATAATTGCAGTTTCTGTAAATTATGAAACAAAAAATCTTAGAGAACTCAATTTCTCGGAAAAATCCCATCCTGTATCATTACTCTGCAAAATTATAAAATAATTTGGTCTGATAATCTGACATTTCTATGTTGTCGGTTTCACAGAGTTCCTTGAAATTTCCGCTGCTCCATATCCTATCTGCTAAGTCCAGTTTGATCCAGTTTTTTCAAAGATCACACAAGACTCACACACTCTAATTTACGCAGTTTACCATTTTCGCCGAGTTTTCGTTGTATTGTGCGCATATCGACATGTATACTTTTTTTTTATAAAAGTAAGAACAAATTTTACGTCTGATTTCTCACTCGATTTCTCAGTGCACTGAGCGTTGGGTATCCATCATGTCCCATGGGCACAAATTACAATTCATTTTATTCAAAGTTAAGTTTTTCGACTGGTTCGATTTACACATACGATTACAGAACATCAAATGAAAATCGACAAGGTCAGTGATGCGGTATCACAAATCTTACATTTGATATTAAAGCACTGAGAACGCGAGCAAATGAGAAGCCAGGATGGCGTTCTATGGCATGATTTTAGATACAATGCATTAAATTTGGTACAGATCCGTTCTTTATCCTTTCATATATTCAGTGTTACTGGAGGATAGTCGGGTGATCGAGAAAATTTTCTGATCATCGTAAATCAGCGCTCGTTAAATCGTTCTCTATCGCTGATAATCTTCCCCTGAATCTGCGCGAATGGGGCGACTCATGCATCCGCGCGCGGTCATGATATCCATGACTGCAGGGCTATCAATTATCAGTTATTTACAACTTCTTTCAGATTGTCACGGGCATACAGCTTACATTTAGCAACACACACAAAACAAATTCAAAAGAACAGCAAAATATACATCGCATTTTCTTTTCAGTTTCGCTTTCGAGACGAAAATTAAAATTTCATGTGTTGTAGAGTTGTTTTCCATATCGACGTAGTAACTTTGTCATCATGCGCGCAGCGCGCGGCAGATGGTTGTTCATTGCATTTGTCAGTAATGCCACTTTTAAACAATAGAAGGCCAGCCCATTTTGCGACGTCACTTCCCGTCGTCCTTGGAAAAGGTCACTGATTTAAAAATTCGCCAAAATCACCAAAACATCGAAAAGAAGCAAGTTTAGAATAGTCGCAGTTTATTCCTTGTCGTAAATATTTCGGCAATTGTTTTATTTTGGAAAAGCACTCGTGGCGCCAAAAGGAGATTGTCTGTGGTAAACGTTCTGTGACAAAAAAATGGAATGAAATGAAATAGTCAATACATTACGCAAAGACATGCAAGGTCAGAAAATGCGCAAATAATTTAAATTATCTGATTATCGTCGGAAAATGGTCATTCTTCGATCAACAACAAGCGCGTAAAATGTGCGCTATTTTTAGCATGTTGTACATTGATAACACCTTGCAGAGCAGCAGGTGAAATGTACTGAGCGCCGAATGGCTGCATTTCGCTTCGAGCCATGCGAAGTCAAAATTTACGAGTAGATTTGTTTTCCAAAGCATTTGCTTTGTGCGCGAAAACTCAATTTTATTATTTATCAAAACACTGTCTCGAAGAACCAAAATAACGATAGAAAATGTAACGATAACAGGAGCTCATACCGACTATTTTAATACTGATACCACGCCACGCGTGCCGCGCGCGGGCCACAAAATTTGAGTGAACTTTTCCCATCTGTGACAGGAGTTTAGAGCAAACAAGAAATTAAAAAAACTATTTATGCTGTTTGAACCACTTACATGCAATAAAGTAAAACAATAAGCCACCAGTAAAAAGTGTTTACTTTCGGTTTTAAGAACGCGCCAGAAATTGGGCTCAACTTAAGTGTAAAAACAGGGGGAGGGGGACTTCAACAATTACACTCTAAATTGGTTTCCTCAACCAAGAAAACGTTAAAGATATACAGAGCATGGTAAAAATATCATAGAGATGAAGTGCACTTTAAATTTCATTATGAAACAACACCTTTCTAGCTTTCTTTCAGAGATTACAAATCTTCAATTACACTCCCTACCCTACTGGACAGGAGTCAAAGACTGAAGTAGTCACCAGGTTTTCGTGGAAAATAAAACGGCCTGTCACATTTTGTAGGTAGTTGCTGGAGTGCAGTGCAGTGAGTAGACAAATTTATATGCATGTGGAAAACGGGTACCTTGTCTTATGAAGAATTCGAAAATGACCTACTTGACTTCATTGAAAGAGCCAAGAACATCCAGGACTCTTGGAATTTGGAGTTTGCAAAGGTACGATTTAACTGAACAGTCGATCGCCTTGTGGGGAAATGGCGGGCTTCAAATCATTTTGGTATAAAATTGGTATGTAAAATTGGGTTCATTTTGTGCGGCCCTCTACCGCATATTTAGTATCTGATTTTTACATATTTTGACTTGAAAATGGTGGAAATTTTAAGGGGAGTTAAAAAACAAATACTTGGTCTGCAATTAAATGCGTAATATATGGTTTCAGGAATGGACCATTTTACAGTAAATGTTGTCTTTCTCGTGTCCAGGGCCCGGTTGTTCGAAAGCAGGGTTAAAGTAGACCTAAACGAAGGTTAAATTTTTTAAATCGCGGGTTTGTTAACCTGTTGAAGTTGCGTTGTTCAAAAGCCCGAATAGAGGACCGGTTAGTTAACCTCGGAATGGATTTAAGAACCTTATTTATCTTGTAAAAGGTGGAAACTATTAAGCATGGGAGAATTGTTGGAATTTCAATTTGACGACTTCAGCGCTAGCCTGTCATTTTTACACCATATTGCCTTGTTTAGTGACAAGTTTGGCATTCATTGGAGTCAATTTTGCTCATTCACAACCTGTCATATAGAATAAAAGTTGGCAACCAGCAAAAGTGAGCACATTAATCATATCCCATGAATTTGTTAGAGCTCTTCAGATGTAAGTTTAGCTAGTTAGCATGAGAAAAGCATTATTAACATATGAAAGGCAGAAAGGTTTGTATCAAAGCAAGGTCACCTCCGACCTCACTTCCACTCAAAGACAAGGTCACCAAGCACACAACTGTAAAATGGACTATTGGGCTGTACATTTATCATAAGGCCTGGCGCACGGTACTGGTGACCACAGCCGTAACACCATGCATTTGCTCGAAATCGTATTTTCAATTCGTGCTTAATATTCGTGCATAAGCACGGATGGAAATCGAAAGGCACATTTTAGGCACCATTATTGCACGATTAATGTTCACGTGTGGGTTTAAAGAATGGGTCGCATTCTTAAAAAAAAAACATATAAAATCAAGTTATCTCGTAACTTATTCCAATATCATAAAAGGGCACTGTTCCCCCAAAATAGCAAAATTTTGCTCAGCTTATTTCCACAAAATATACAACTTAGTTGGATAAAAAGATTCTATATAGCAAAACAAAAGTAGTAGTTTGGAGATAAAGTGCAGGATTTCAAGGATTGAAGTGGATTACAGTTCATGGAATTTGATTTATTTTTATTAACAGGGGGTCAAGAAATCAAACTTGCCATTCTTGTGTAATTTTGACTTTTCTAGCCGTTATTTTGTCTGTTTAGTTCATATTTCTTTTCTTATAAATAATCCGCGGACTATTTAAGCTGCGAACTGACCCGTTTATACAAGCGCAGCTACATAAGATGCGAACTGCTCGTATAAATGGGTTCGCGGCTTTTTAATCTGTGGACTATTTCCAGCCTCAATTCCGCGCTGGTTGTCATGACTATATAGTGTGTGATGGCGTGTAGACTTCCAGTCCAAAATGGCATGGGTAAGCAAAAAAACAAAGTGCTTGGCTTTGTTGCGGAAAAAAAAAATTCAAGTTGCCATTTGCAATGAAAGTGCATCTGGCTAAAAAAAATCATGAAAATTTCAAAGAAAAAATATCCAGCTCCTCCGTAAGTTTCGTCTCTTTGCAAATTTGTAAGAGTTTGGCTTCTCTTCGGAACAAGACCACGTATTCCTGGGAGATTTCTTCTTACTTTCAGACTTTTCCACAGCAGAACTAGTCGCAGAGTGCTGTGCTCACGCGAGCATGACGTGAGCATAAGCAAACCTCATGCCTGTGCAGTGAGTGTTCGCGGCTTAATAAGCCGTGGGTTATTTAAGCCGCGCTCAAAACCCGCGGCTTAAATAGTCTGCGGACTATTTAATCTGCGGACTATTAAGCCGCGAACAGAGCATGTCCCATACTCTCGACCAGATTCCAGTGGACAAAACCTGGAGTCCAACGGAGTCTAGTCGAAAAATGAAACCGGAAGTACAGTCACCCTCATCCAACATGAGTAGAATTTTGCTAAGTCTCTCACAAATAGAAAATGTACTTTTCCATCGGAATCTAATTGTTTCCAATGGATCTGATGGACTCCATCGGAACGACTTTCTACACCCTCATCCAACATGAGTAGAATTTTGCTAAGTCTCTCACAAATAGAAAATGTACTTTTCCATCGGAATGTAATCGTTTCTAATGGATCCGATGGACTCCATCGGAACGACTTTCGACCCTCTCATCCACTTGACTTCCGGTTTTCCGATTGAAAACACGGGGATACGACTGGATTCCAGTAAACAGTACCACTAGACTTCCGGTTTTCCGATGGAAAGCAAGGGGATACCACTGGATTCCAGTCGACAGTATTGGACAACCCTCGCGAACAGTCCATTTGTACCATTTATATGGGTCAGTTCGAGGCTTAATAGTCTGCGGATTATTTATCTGTGGACTATTTTCTCCAAGTTTCTCTCATATAAACAGCCCTATTGTCTCTCTCTATACCCAGGTGTATAAATGGGTATGGCGACAATGCTGGGGATAACCGCTGTGATGGACTAGCATCCCATCCCTCATCCGGGTGGGGGGAGGGGGGAGTAGTGATACTCTCAGTGACATCATGCTTCTGACACTGGGTTATGCTCCAGCAGTTGTGAGCCACTAGTCTCCTGAAGACTTTACCTTTAAGGCTTATATAACCATAAATATCTAGCATAGTCTTTTAATTTGCAGAGTTTAATGTGAGATGCATTTATTTTTATCTCTGTCGTGTAAAAGGGAAAATCAAAAGCGAAATACCTAATCAAATATCAAGTTAAAGAAGCAGTAAGCTGCGATGAAGGAAGTGATGATGAGAGCGAGAAAGCCTCTACAGTGGAGACAAGTTGGGGAGTGGAGGAACATGATGTGAGATTTTATTTGTTTTAATGTTTGGGTTATGAATTAACTAAAGGTAAATACAGGTAAACCTACGGTATCAACACTGAATATCACCTACAGGAACCAAAAAATGTAACATAAATTAAAGAGCTTAGTTGTGTTTGATACAGAGCCCACTATAAAATATCCTAATAATTAGTGTTTTAACTGTAATTACATTTCAATAAATTAATACTGTTATGTTCTAAGTGACTACTCACTCAAGCACATGGTGAATAACAACTTTTATTGATGTCCCGGATCAAGGTCATGTGACTATTGCGTTACATAACATCTCCCTTCCAAAGTAAGAGATCTCTAGCTCATGAAAGTAAAAAACTCAAGTATGAATCAAGAAATGAAATCTTAACGTTCTTATTAAAGTTCTGTAGTTCACAAAGTTCAATAAGCCTAGGAACCTTATATACAACTGTAGCACATAACAGAGTCTCTTATTGAACGAAGTCTTTCAGAAGAGTGTTGGGTTTAACAATACGTCCGGACCGGGTACGGGTAACAGGACTGCTTGTGGTCGGCATCACAGGATCAACAGGACTGGGCATGGCAGGGCTCTGTTTAGGTGAAGACTGACTGCTGGAGCCATCATCTTGGCTAGCACTGTAGTTTGTGGCGAGATCGGTTGACTCGGCAGGACCGGCATTTTGCAGGTTTGGCTTGACTGGGTTGGACTGAATGGTATCACGCAGGTGGACTCGGTTCCAACGATATTTGCGGCCATTGATTTCAACTATGTAGCTGCGCGGGGCTACACTGTCTACAACAATTCCAGTTTTCCAATCACTGTGTGGCTGCTGGGGGTGAGCTTTAGCTCGTACTGGCTGTCCAACGACCAGAGGTGGTAGCGGTTTAGCCCTGGTATCATGGTAATGTTTGGCGACTTGGCGTTTGTGTACCACCTGAGCAGGAACGGCGGGCTGGACTTCAGGTTTGTACATGGACTCTTTACAAGGCAGGAACGATCTTGTTCTTCTGGACATGAGGCGTTGAACTGGAGAGCTGCCTTGAGATGGTGTAGGTGCGTTCCTCCACTCTAAGATAGCTTTCCACACATCTGCTCTTTCTTTGTTAGCTTTAGTGATGATAGATTTCATAATCTTCACTGCTGACTCAGCCTTTCCATTTGATTTCGGGTAATGAGGGCTGGACGTGAGATGTTGGAAGTCCCAGGCTTCTGCAAACTGGCGGAATTCTGCGGATGCATAGTTGGGACCATTGTCGGAGATCAGGGTGACTGGAACTCCATGGATAGCAAACACTTGCTTCAGCTGCTCAATTAAGGTGGACGTGGTTAAGGTATCCAGCTTCTTTATCTCAATGTAGTCTGAGTAGAGGTCGACAATGACTAGATAATGCTGGTTGTCGCACTCGAGACAGTCACTAGTGACAATTTGCCAGGGTAAGGTTGGGACTGGATAGGTCATCAACGGTTCTTTGGGGAGAGCTGGTTTGCTTTGTTGGCAAGTGTCACACTTTTGAACTGCTTCCGTCAAGTCTGCGGTCATTCTTGGCCAATACATGATGTCTCTTGCAGTGCTAATTGTGTACTGGATTCCAAGGTGAGAGCGATGGGCTCGAGCTGTCATTTCAGTTCTCAATGAGTGAGGGACAATAATTCTTGTTCCACGAAAGACTAGACCATTTTGCATGGACAGTTCATCCCTGTATGGCCAGTACTCGCGTACGCAGAGTGGGGTCTGCAGTTTGTCATTTGGCCAACCAGTCGAAATCAATGTCATCAGTGTTTGCAGTGATGCATCTTTCCTGGTTTCTTGGCGTATCTGCTCTAGACGCTGGTCTGTGACGAAGACTGCTTCTTCCACATTTGTTTCTTCTAGTTCCTGTCGGAACACTTCTTCTTCTTTCACTTGGAAGATCAGGTAGTCAGGGGTATCTGCTTGACTGCGACGCAAGGGGAGTGCGGCTCGGGACAGCGTGTCGCTAATAAACATCTGAGGTCCAGGCTTGTAGACCACTTTCAAAGGGTACTTCTGCAGTCGAAGACGCATTCGTTGAAGGCGCTTGGGGCTTGTCAAGATTGGCTTTGTGAAGATAGTCATCAGCGGCTTGTGGTCTGATAGCACTTGTACGATGTCTTTGCCCAGGATGTAGTGCTCGAACCTCTCGGCTGCAAAGACTATGGCAAGGCATTCTTTTTCGATCTGGGCATAGTTGCGTTCAGTTTGTGTTAGTGCTCGGGAAGCATAAGCTATCGGACATCCATCTTGGGTGAGGACCGCGCCTAGGCCAACATCAGAGCTGTCGCATTCAATTGTAACTTCTTTGCTGACATCAAAATAACGAAGGACAGGTGCCTGGGTGATCAGCTCCTTGATTCTTGAGAAGGCACTTTCATGTTGAGGTAGCCAATCGAAGACGGCCTGGCTGTCTGTTAGACGGCGGAGGGGTTCACAGACAGTGCTGAGCTGTGGCAGGAACTTGGAGAGGTAAGTGACTACTCCAATAAGGCGTTGAACTCCTTGTACGTCTGTAGGGCGTGGCATTTCACGGATGGCTGCGATCTTTTCGGGATCGGCTTGGAGGCCATCAGCTCCTAGAATGTGACCCATGTAAACTACTTTGCTAAGCTTGAAGCGTAGTTTCTTCTTGTTGAGTTTTAATCCTCGCTCTCTGCATCGGTCTAGGAGTGCTTTAAATGCCAGGTCATGTGAAGTGGTCGCTTCTTCTATGGAATCACCGGATCCAAAGATAACAATGTCATCATGAATGACGGCAATGTTCTCAAGGCCTTCGAGACATTCATCAAGGCGCCTTTGAAACTCCTCGGGTGCAGACTTAATTCCGAAGGGCATTCGCAACCATCTGTATCTGCCGAAGGGGGTCCAAAATGTCGTCAAGTAGCTAGAGGGTTCGTCTAGGACGACCTGCAGGAATCCATCCTTAGCATCAACAACAGAAAAGACCTTGGCTTTGGTAAGCTTGGGTGCGATATCTTCCACTGTGGGGGTGGGGTAATGATTTCTGATGATGCCTTTGTTGAGGTGAAGAGGGTCGAGACACAACCTGAGTTTGTTGGGCTTTCTCACAACAACCATGTTACTGATCCAAGGGGTAGGCTTTGTTACCTTGGCGATAACACCCATGGTCTCAAGTTCGTCGATCTTGCGCTTGAGCTCATCTTTAACTGGAATTGGTACACGCCTTGGGTTTTCTTGCACTGCTTTGGCATTTGGATCCATATCAATTTTGTAGGTGCCAGGTAACTTTCCGAGACCGGAGAATACGTCATGGTATTCGCGGAGGACTTGCTCTTGATTAAGCGGCGTGTCACTGCTGAGGTTCACTTGCATGAGACTCTCTTCATTGAAGTGAATAAGCTTCAAAGCTTCAGAGGCTTTTCCTGAGAGTAGTGATGTGGATGCGTGCTCAACAATCTCGAAGTGGATTTTCTTGGTTAAGCCATTGATTGTGCAGTAAAGTTTTGTACGGCCTATTGGGTGTATCACTGATTGATCATACAGCTTGAGTGTGGCATCAGACTGTTCAGGTGTTGCACTGGTGATTCTCTTGTAGTCTTCAAGCGTTAGGGTACTACACGAGGCTCCGGTGTCCACTTGAAACTTGGTTAGGATGGGTTTTTCTTTCTTGTTGGCAGACACAAGTATTGAAGTGATGTACTGTTTCTTGCCTTTATTTGAAGCGTTGAACCCGAAGATGCTTTCGTCACTGCTTAGCTCTTCAGGAGTCGTTTCTGGCTGTAACTGATGTACTCGCTGGGGAGGTTTTTTGGACTTCTTTCCCGTAGGCTTGGACTTTTTGTCGCCTTGGCTGAAAGTTGACTTACAGACTTTGGCTAGGTGATTTTTCTTGTTGCATTTCGCGCAGGTTTTACCGTAGGCTGGACAGTTTCCGGCTGCATGAATGTTACCACAATATTTGCACGGGCGCGCTTGGCGAGAACTCCCATGTGGATCCTCGCGTGGACCACGTTTCTTCTCTTCGCGGGCGAAGTGAGTAGTGTCAGACTGCTCCATTTTGTGTCGCTGAGTAGCTGCCATTTCGCTCCTTCGACAGATGTCAATGGCTTTCTGCAGGGTAAGTGTAGATTCTCGAAGAAGGCGTTCGCGGTGTCCGTGGTCTCGTAAACCAGTGACAATACGATCGCGGAGCATTTGGTCCTCAAAGGTACCGAACTCACAAGTGGCGGCGAGTTTGCGAAGTGCTGTTAGGAACTGATCGAAGGTCTCTTCGGCTTTCTGGGAGCGAGAATTAAACACGTAGCGTTCGTAGATCGTGTTTCGCTTAGGCACAAAGTAATCGTTGAGCTTTGCGAGAATGACATCGGCGTCTTTCCTTTCATCTGCTGTCATGGGAAGGTTTCTGCAGACATGGAGACATTCCTTGCCCATAACCGATAACAACGTAGCGGCGATGATTTCTTTATCATTTTTCGGCCAGTTTTGTGGCGGTAGCGTAATTCGTCCAACTATCTTTGAAGAACTCCCAATTATAGACTAAATCTCCTGTCATATCCATCTTGGACGGCGGAGGAATCATGAACTTCGACATGTTTGCTTCGTTTACGTGTGGTTCGGTGAGCGGGTCAAACTTCGGCTGAACGGTGAGCGTGCGTTGAACAAGATCTTCACAGCCTACTTGTGCGATATCTTTAGCATTTGTCTTTGTTTTTTCAGCGCCTTTAGTGCCGGCTTGAGCGTTGTACGGCTGAAAATCCCGCTTCAAAACACCATGTTATGTTCTAAGCGACTACTCACTCAAGCACATGGTGAATAACAACTTTTATTGATGTCCCGGATCAAGGTCATGTGACTATTGCGTTACATAACAAATACCATCTGTTTCTAGGGGTAAAATTGCCCCAAAATATCATATCAAACTTTGAACATTTTCCCACTTTTTATGGTTTCTGATCAGTCCTTAAAAAATAAACACTGTCTATGGCTCAGTTTCCTATAGATAACGGTAAAGGATGCGCCCTATTTAAGCAATGTGCCAGTGACTTGAAATGGCAAAATCAAAGAACTTTTCCAAACAGTTTCTTGTTGAGTTGTCTAGTGTAATAGCTAAAAATATGTCCACACTGTAATTCTTAATGCTTTTAGCCCAGCTCAACTGTAAAAGGACCTACAAAGGTCTTCCTTCCCTTTTTTTTCTTGTTGATAATTTCTGCATTTCCCTTCAGTTATTGTATTTCATTGTTGCAAATTCAAGAAAGCTATCTGCCATATGATTGTTTCTGATCAGCAAGACAAAGCTATCTCCATTGCCACGGCAACCGTAATTTCTACATGAAGACATTTCAAATTGGCCTGAAACATGTACTGCTTGTCTTTAATAGCCAATCATTGTGACAGTGCCGTACCATGAGCACTGTAACAAACTTTTTCACAAGTTTCCCTGATATCAGCACCCTATAATAATTTTCGTAACTGTGGTTCAGGGTTGTCATAAAGTTTCGAAGTAGCCGACTGTATTGTTGGAGTAGGCGACCCAGGTTGGGGAAAAGACCATCTCTTCTAAAGAACAGCCCAGCTGAGTAGCCGGCCAAGATAACAAAGAAGGTGGCGATTTTCGCCGACAGCCGGCTACTTTTGACAACCCTGGTGGTTATGTGTGAAACAATAATTACAAAGTGAATAAAATCCTTACACTCCTGTGATAAACATGAAGCGACAAGATTACATCATGTTCAACTTTGTGATAAGGCAAACACGTCAATTGAATTTGCGCTCTCTGATTGGCTAACTTATAAAAAAGTTTGTTGTGTGCTCACGGTGAGGTGCATTGCACTGTAAATTGTTTAATGAGCATCTGGTACATTGTATAATATTTTTTAGTTCAAAGTGCCAACTGGGAAAGTATTTTTTTGTTATAATGAACCTAACTTTTTGTGTATTTCATTATAATGGACTAATTTTTTTTTTTTTATCAATGTGTTGGATTGCACGCAGAGAGGGCCATGCATGCTACCCCATTATAGGCATCACAAAGTGTCCTCATCTATAACAGTTCACCAAGACATAAAAGATTCTGTCACATATGACGTAATATGAAAATGACAAACGACTCTGTCAAATATAAAGTTAATTAATTTTTGTTAAACAATATATTTAATTATTTAAATGCAGTCCTGGACATAACTGCTTTCTGTGCATTTATAAATTACCAGTATGAACATCAAACTTTTGTACATTTTGTAATAAACAAACATTTTGTGTATTTCACAGGACTGTGCAGTGTCAGGCCACCTGCCATCTGGTTTAAATAGGGAATTCCTAAAATATGAATATCATGTCATCTACAACAACAGCTACAGTGTACCTGTTTTGTATTTTACTGCCAGCAAACAAGGTTTGTACTAATGGTAGAAAGTCACTGAAATCATAGCCTGCATGCAAACATATCCAATTTCCTTGCTCCTGCAGAATTCCGCGGAGAGCAAGGAAATCGGATGCGTCTGCACCCAGGCTACTGGCCTCATTCACACATTCACCCCCTACATGGTTTATAAGACTTGTATTGTTAATGTTCCGGTATTAAAAGAAATCTCCAGGGCTGGGTGGTTCAAAGCGGGGTTAAGCTAACCCAGGGTTAGCATCAATTTTGATAACAGTTAAATAATTAGTCAAAGGAGATTTTTCCAAAGTATTTTTGCCCTTTAGTTTCGTCTCTGACTTGTCTTCGCATGTAAATTATAATTAACTTTTGAAAACACTTTATTTTCATGGGCTGCTTCAAAACTGTGGAACGCTTTTCCTTGGGAGCTGCACAACTAGGTTCTGTCAACATAATAATTATTTTTAAATCAAAACTGAAAACATTTTTATTTGGGAATTAGTTTTATTATTTTTTAGGAACAGTTTCTGTTCTATCAATTTCCCATATATTAAAAGTGTTTTAATTTAATCTTTAAATGAGCCTATTTGAATATTTATAATAGAAATTGCACTTAACAAATTATTCTTGGACTAACAATGGCAAAAAGAGCTTATTATAAATAAATGAATTTTTATTAATTTCAGATGGTAAGCTTATTAGTTTGGAAGAAGTGTGGGCAAATGTACCAGGTGTTTATCGTGAAAGACTTCAATATGAAAAGTGGACATTTCTAACACAACAGGTGGGTAACAAAAACTTGTTCTCTAACTCCAAATTTTAAGAACTGAAATGTTTTTTTTTGTTGTTGTTTCCTTGGAAACGTTTTTTTTTTTTATAGAAGATTGAAGATTTCTGGGACTGCCAATACTGTATCTTGATCTCCCAAAGTGAAATGTCTTTGTAAGCCAATGGTAAGCTCCTTATGAGTGCAACTTTATTATTTGATCATTATTTTTATTTCTGTATTAAATGTAGGAGCACCCATACCTTGGTGTTCCATTCTACCAGCTTCACCCCTGTCACACTGCAGACTTGATGAAGAGAGCATCAAGTGTCTTGTCTGACAGGTATGTAAACTATGAACTTTGCAATGGTGTTTGGAGGTAGCTGCATGTATAGTTATTGTCTGCAGGACTGGTGTTGCATGTTAAGGGCCATTTTTAGTCAGCATGCACAAAAGAAGATCAATCATTAAATAAATGTAGTTCTAAAAATTGACATTATGTACATCATTGACAAGTTAGTTTTCATGAACGTCAAGATTTGAAACATGTTTAGCATTAAGACTCTATCCCAAGAGAGCTCAATGTTCAAAAAAATTATTATTTACAAATTTTGATGCGCAAGCTGTTAAATGCTTATTTTGTTGGGTTATAAATTGATGCTCTGTAGTTTTGCAAGCTCATACCTGAATACCAATAATATGAATGATGAATTTTACTTGTAGTCATGTGATAACTTTCTTTCCTTCACAGGCCTGGGAACTATCTCATAACATGGCTTAGCACAGTTGGACCAGTGGTGGGACTCAATATTCCCATAGCATACTCAATGTAGTTCTCAACGGCAACAATCGTCTACAGTGGAACTCTATTTTATAAATTATTGTTAAGTTGACTTGCACATTTAGAGAACGTTGAATTATTTAATAAATAAATAATTTTTGACCAAATAAAATTATATATTCAAATACAGGGTTGAACAGTAAATAACATTATTTATTAAAATTGTTACTTAAAGTGCATATGAACCGAAATTTAGCCTTTGAAATGCACGATTCCAAAATTTGAGACGTTCAGAGTAAAAATTGGTGATGTTACAAGCGTTCAGAGTTACGCTATTTTGCTCTAAAAATGGTTTTCAAATTGTGCGGCCAAAATGTCAAAAGGTCACGTGATGTGACGTAATGTTGGTTGCACAATCAGTTCAACATCAAGTATGGCAGCTTTATCGCACGCATTTCGAAGAGTCTTGCTACAGGCACAACCAAATCCCTAGACATCTTTTGGAGTGGCAAGAACTCATGGGGAATCATTGAATGTAAAAAAGCGTTTGCAACCAACATTACATCACAACTCGATTCCAGTCCCTTGAATTTTGTGACCATTCTTTAGGGCAAAATTCGAACGCTTGTAACATATTTTTATACTAAGCGTCTCAAATTTTGGAATCGTGCATTTCAAAGGCTAAATGTTATAACTACATAAAAAGAAATTTCGGTTTTTGTGTATTTTTGACATAATGATTTACTGTATATTTTCCGCAAATAAAGGCCAAGGAAAACAGGACTTCTCATTAATAAATATAAATCTGCTCCAATTAAATTAAGGAGGGCCACTCAGACAAGAACATCCTAACGAGAAAAAGAAAAACCAGCTTGACTTTTCTTTTTTCTATTTTTCCAGTTTTGTTTTCCCTTGTTGTTGGTCTTTCACTAGCCTTCAGATGGTTCCCTTTTGATATAAAACAGTTGAATTGATTACCCACACACTTTTTGTATAAGAGTTGAACCTCACTAATACGGGCACCGAAAGGACGGAGCAAAGTGTCCGTATCAGAGAGGTGTCCATATTATAGAGGTCACCACAGTGTCATTCTACTGAAAGTGTTTTAAGTGTTCAGTAACTAAAAACAGGCCCACACTCGTCTTTTAACTGCATCTAAATTGATTAATATACAGCATTGAGACACCATCTATCAGTAGCTGTGTCCTTCCTACCGACGGTTTGAAATATTTGTTTTTGGGGCAATAAACAATCCACAACGACAGCTTGCACAACACGACAGAATGAATTTAATTAAAATGTTTGTTAGTTTGAGGAGCTGAAGGGAAGGAAATATGAGACGTCTGTGCGCCACAATGATTCCTGTTTCATATGTTCAGCATAATTCAGTAAAACACTTTGGTCAAAGCAAATACAAATTCCACCAAAACAATATTCATTCATTGAATGGAAAAATCAACCAAAAAAGCATGAACTATTTCCACTTATAGAATAGGCCTTTTGCATCAATTGGTCATGCAAACTACATTTCTAAACATGGGGATTTTTATAGCCATTTGAAGAATTTGTAAGGAGAGAACAAACCTTTGCCATATCCATGGTCACACTGTCTTGTAATTTCAATCTGCCATAAAATCTCTCCCTCATGGTTTATCCTTTCCAGGATAATAAATCATACAGGAAAGATTCTATGTATGTCTAAAGTCACTGATGTGTTCATGACGGGATGGCAAAGGCTTATTTTGTTTATTAAACTTTGCCATGATACAATTAACTATTATACGGAGGAAGACAAACAACTAACAGAAAAAGAAAATCCTTATTTCAAATGGCTATGAAAATTCCCACTGTGAAGATAATTATACATTTGCATGCTAGCTTTTTTGGACGCTCTTGTTTCAGATGAACTTCAAATTGCCAGGTTTTTTGTTTTAGAATTGTAGGTCGTGTTACCAATCAACACAAACGCCTATCACAAATAACCCTTGTGCAATCAAGGAATCTTTTCTGGAGAAAAAGTTAGCGGAAGCAATGTTTTCCCTCCCTGCACTTCTGCTGTCTTTTGCTTCAAAAAAAAAAAAGTGCCTGATCACAGGTTAAATGTTAAAGGGGTGTATATTGCTGTTTTGGGTGAAAGGGCTGTAGGGATTTTGAATATTTAACATTTATCAGTTCTTATTTGTTGCGAGAAGGCTATGTTTAAAATTTTGTTTTTGTGCTGCTCATATCCTATGAAATTTATCAGCCCATGTTACAATGGGCAAGTTTGGAGCCTTTGTTCTCATATTTTTTTCCAAACGATGATCACATAATGCCTTGTCAACACAGACAAATTTGGTTTCAATTTTTTAAGCCCTAAGAACCTCCACATTAAAAACAAACTTCATTTTTTTGTCAGAGGGTGGCAATTCCACTAATTTTTTCTAATGTTTATAGTGGCAACCTGACGAAGAGATAGTAATCTCGAAAAGTCAGACGACTTTTTTTTGTTTGTTGGCGCTATTTTCTGTGATGTTTGACATTTCTGTTATTACCACCAATTAGAGCATTAATAAAGCCCTTTTACTGTATGTGTTGTAGTGAACTGTTTGCAAAATAGATTGAGACAAGGTTTTTGGGTACCTGTTCCACACTGCTTAGCTGATAAATTTCCCATGTTTTCTCTGTTTGACCAGGCTAGTACAACACAAGAAAATTGAAACACTGTGACACAAAGGAACTAGTACAAACTACATGTATAGTGGCTGCTAGCAAATTGAAGATTTTATTACAATTCAAACATGCTGCTTGTTTTACAGTAGATGGATTCCTGGATTTGCTTCAAACTTGGGATTGTCATCTGCAAAATGAAAGGTTAAAATTTATTACCACAACACATCAAATGCAGGAATAAAATCCATTGCTCATATTTATCTACCCATTAATATAATTCCATACATTATAAGAGATGACAACATTACATGTATGCAATTCAGATTAATCGCAAACAGGCAAAGCAAGCAAGTACATGTACACTGTAGTGGTTACTGACCAAGTACAAAGTCCAGATGTAATAATATTGCTTGACTTTTTTCCTCATTCACATGTCAACTTCAATGAAGTTGAGCTCCTAACTCTATCCCGAGGGCCTTCTTTGCTTTCAAAATGGCAGAAACCTTTGGACAAGGCCGCCAAATACTCCAATAATCAGAGGATTTTTGTCACGTGACATGCAATGAAATGGTGTTTTCTGTTTTTTTTTTTTTTTTTTTTTTTTTGGGGGGGGGGGGGGGGGGGGGGGGTATTCAGCGCTCCAAGCTCATTTTTTCAATAAGTTGCCTTTTTGTCGACCTACATTTTTAAAATGGTCGCCATTGGAAAATTTTGGTCGCCAAAAATTGTCGTTTCATTAACGCAAGACACTTCATGCTATTTTACATGAAGACACTACTGCTGGGTTTTCAAAATGGCTGCTCAATGAATTCGAAGCTGCGTTACGCAGATCCTTATGCCAGTACACGTCTTGCGATGCAAGAGGAACAGATTCATCATTGACCTTATACAGGAGAAAAGCATGGTAATATTTCTTTGATTTAACAATGATTCAATTAAAAATCGATAAAACATAAAGTCAACTTTATTGTTTTGAGCTTATTAAATCCTTTGGTTGCCAAATGGCGACCTTCGCCGATAATTCAGTCGCCAATTTTGTTTTTCAGTTGCCATGGCGACCAAAATGGTCGCAGCTTGGAGCGCTGTTATTGTTTTCAACGATTGGGAGCCATGTTCGTTTTTCAGCAATCTGTAACCATTGTTCACAAAGGCATGTCATCACGTGTTATGCAACAAAATGGTGCCAAAGATCTTTGGAGTATTTTGGGTTTTGATGAAGAAGACCCTGGGGACAAGATTGGTTGATGTGAACAAAGAAAAAGATCCTTGTTAACCCTTTAACTCCCAAAAGTGCCAAAGACCAAAATACAAGAAAAATCCCAAATTTCATTTGTAAAATATTGAAAAACAAATGGTACCATGCAAAAGTACTGCTGAAGAGGTTTCATTTGAATGGTCACACCATAGGATTTCGTCCACAGACTCAAACGTTAGAACAAATGGTACCATGCAAAAGTACTGCTGAAGAGGTTTCATTTGAATGGTCACACCACAGGATTTCATCCACAGACTGAAAAGTTAAAACTACAATACATGTCTCCATAATTGACTCTGGGAGTGAAAGGGTTAATACATGTAGACAAAGTCATACACTTACTTCTACATTTGAACTATACACACATGGACAGTAACATTTCTCACACTCGAAAGCGTTGTCAATCAATTTATTGGAATGTGTTCAGAGCAGAAAAATAATAATGTATGATCCTGAATGTGAACTAAAAGCTTGATTTACAGATTCAAAAGATAAAGGATGAGTTAAGCTGGCCAAAGTCTGCTAACAGACACAGAAGTAAATTTTTCACGCAGTTTCTTATATCAAGAAATAGAAGTTACACTCTGCAAGAGAATCCAGTCATCCCTAATAATTTGCTAGTTAGATTAATATTCTTGGTAAAGGGGTTAAAGTTAGCTTGTCTCAAAAAAAAAATTGCAATGGCAGTCTTTACACACCTCAATTATCTCAGCCTTCTAGCTTCTCGTTCTGATTCAAGCAATGTCAAGATGTCCCCCTCACGGACTGGACCCTTCACATTACGGATGATGGATCGGTTTGTGTCGTCAAGAAACTCCACTCGCACCTAATGAGTGTCAACATCTTAATGTTATTAAATCCAACAGGGCAGAAGATTTCCCAAGGGAGTAATATACACATTGAGAACTTAGTCTTTCTTTTCTACAATATATGTATTGGGTTGAATAAAGAGAGACTGATGTCACCTACGTTGATACACTGGAATGCGACTCTGGTGAAGGACGGCATGACCCACCAAGCACAACAGAGTTCACTTGACTTGGGACCCATTTCTCTAAGCCCCGATAACTTTCCAGGCCCGGAGCTAAATTTTAAAATCAGAATCTATAGGGTGTATAAAAGTGCCCCTACGATCATATTTTTGATTTTCATTTTTTTACATTTTCGTGTACTATTAGACTTTCTTAAGGCCCGTTTCCACAGGCGATTTTTTGTGCAATTTTTGTCGCTCTTGTCGATGTAATTTTTGTTGTGAGCTGGTTGCATTTTCAAATCGCATGTGTGAACGGGCGGCGATTTCACTGCGATTTGGGTGTGATTTGCCGCACAATGTCACAGAAGTTTCGAAAGTGATACCCAGTAGAATCCACATGGCCACTGCTTTTGGAAGTCAGAATCTTGAAATCTTTACTGGCTTGAAGCTGACCACAAGAAGAAGCTGACCACAAGAAAAAACTGATCAAGACCCTGTCGTTGATGCTATTGGTGCATGCGTAATGAACAGAAAAAAGGTCCGAGCAGAGCCTGGTGATGAAAATGCATCTTTGGATCATCGTTTTTCAGCCCCTAGTGTGGACGGTCAAAAACGATGTGAAAACGCTAGTGTGGATACAGATCTTTTTATCCGTTTTTGGTGAGGTTTTCAAAACCGCATTGGTGTGGATGGGGCCTAAGAAGTGGCTAAATTGCAGAATACCCCGCAGATTATATGCACCTTATTGAATAACAATAGTGCCTATTGTTTTATGCCTTGTTCTTAAAGAGTTCCGACTAGATTCATATCATTTGCAGGGTATTCTGCAATTGCTCCCACTTTGTAGCAATAAAAGATGGTTGGTTCATGATATTTTCGTCCTGACCAAAAAAAAAATGAATAAGTAGGGCTCAAGTTTTCAAAGTTTTATCAAACCTGAGTACACTGTCCCTGAGATCCAGTTCGTCCCAAACATTTGGTCACCTAAAAGAAAGCATTAAAAAAAACTTGTTAAAGCTCTTCAAACCTTTTTAATTTCCTTGAAAGCCCATATTTCTAGAAAATGCAGTAATTTTGACTATAAAGTATACGGCTCTTCTTCTTCTTTAAAAGCTAAGTCTTATAAAACGAAGCTTACATCTGTACGCGTGAAGCTCACAAGCAAAGAATTTTTCTAACAAAAGCCACATAATTACATTACGAAAAGCCCATTGAAGATTTTACTATCGGTAAATCACTGTAATATTTGGCCGAGAGCAAGAAATTTCCAAATACCTTCGCAAGTTTGACTGGTTTGTCCATCTTGGAAAAATGGCGGATGAAAGAGGACGAACCACGTGGTTAAAGCGACTTTCGTGCGCGCGCAGATTTCTGGGAAGACCGAAGGCGTCCACGCGTTTTCGTTCACTACGGACTTCACTACGTGGGAAAACGCTGTTTACCCGTTTTGGTTTACGTGTGGACAGCATAGACGGGAGGCGTAAACGTATAAAAAATGATGTGTTTACGAACGTAAACCGTATACGTATGGATGGGAGCGTTTTAGATAAAAACATGAGTTTACAGACGTAAAGGTATACGTGTGGACGGGGCCTTTTTGTCTGGGGACCAAAACTTTGGAACTTGAAAAATACTAAATTTTAGTCATCTTCCGCTATAAAAGTTAATTTTATAGGCGCGGGATGGCAAGACAAAGCAATGAAATATATTTTTTCACGTTTTTTTGTTTGTTTTAATATATTGAGCATCATGAGTTATCAGGACAATACGGTGGAAAAAAATGCGTAAGTTACTGGCCATGCCGAGGGGATGGTTTAGTATGCTTATTTTTTTCCTTGCAGTTATAGTTTGAAAAATTGAAGGTTTGTATGTAAAAGCTAGGAAATCTTTCCCGAATGTATTTTTGTGACTCTCTCCACTTCCAAACCTATTTTAATAAACATATGACTTATCGGAATGCTGGTGTTTTTGATTCCAAAAGCCTCCTCTCTCCCCCTCTAGAGAAGCTCATTGTATGTCTTCCCCCTCCCCTAGTGGGGATGAGGTTTGGCAGTACTTCCCACAATCCCACGCAAGATTGATTGTCTTCAAAATGGCGTCCGCGACGAAGGCAGTTCAATTTTTTCGGAATTTTCTTATGGGAGTAAGCAACAACATACAGCTAAGGCTTGATGTTGTTGAAGGAGATGCTTTTTAACTGTTCTTGTTTTTTTTTCTTACAGAAAAAACTCAAAGTACCCTTACGTTATCCCGGTGATCAAGTTGCAAGGTATATGAAGCTAATTTGATGCTACAAAGCTACAGAAAGCTAATATTAAGCTTAAGTCGGCAATGTAGGACAATTGACAGGGTTCGTACGGTCATGGAAAAACCTGGAAAGTCATGGAATTGTATAATTTAATTTCCAGGTCTGGAAAGTCATGGAATTTAAGTGTGGGTCATGGAAAGTCATGGAAAATTATGTTCATGGTACAAAATCACTAACTTAGGCAGCATGCATACGTTGTGGGAATAATAAGACAAGATGAAAACTTAAAAAAATGATCGTTTTGATAAAATTTTGAAAACAAGTGTTGAACTCTTGGTCATGAAAAATTTAAAAAGGTCATGGAAAAGGTCATGGGAAGTCATGGAATTTCAAAATCCGAAAAGAGTACGAACCCTGATTGAAAACAGTCACTGTCAATGACAACAAGTAATCGATTGATACTGCGATGACCAATAAAAATTAAAAGTAATAAATTTGCCAAAAATATGTGGGTATTTATTTGATATTCCCTATCAAAATAGCCATCATGTTTAGTTACGTGAGGGATTTTAGAATATCCGGCCACTTATTTACATATCCCTGAACGTTTTCTTGAAAACAAAACATAACAAAAGGATCCATTTGAGATGAGATACAAGTAAGTGGCCGGGTATTCTACAGTTTAGCCAGTTACTTTTTTAAAATGTGGTTCATCTGATCAAATTTGTGAGTCAGGTGTGGAAAATTTATCCATATACATGAGATGGCAAGAGATTACAGTTTAAGATTGACAGGCACGAGACTCACACTTGTATGACAGCATCATGAGTTACTAACAATTTCTGTATAGCATGTCTGCACATCCTACAAAGCTGTTTCTAACACAGTATGTGGATACCAGTGTTATAATCTTTAACAACGTTTGCTTCCGGTTTATAAAGGTTTTTAATGTGTCACGCAATTAGTCATCCTATTTCAGATAAGCCGTGAAAATAAACAAAATTGAACCAGTTGAAAGTTATTTTTGCCTTATAGATGCTTATGAGCCAATGCAATGGCAGTTATAGTGAATACGATATTTTGTGATGAGATATTTGAATTTTTGGCCGTCATGTTGGTGTACCAAACCAAGATGGCCACTCCATACATTTCTTACTAAAAATGTCTAATACTCATTCGCCTATAACTCTTGAATGAAATCCTACATATCTATCAACAGTCTGCCTTCCTGTCTCACTCTGACTATAAACCACACGACAAACTAGATTGCTTCTAGGATTGTTTGTTTTACACATATATTTATTATTTCGCAGAAGCCCCAGTGACGGTGCGCAAAACAACGTCTGTTTTTTCAGGCTATTCCTGTCCAGAGTGCTTAGCACTTTAGTCAAGAAAATCAGCATTTTCCGTTCTAAGGCAAAATTTGATTACGGTTATGCATGGTTGGTTTTACTGCAATTTCAGTTGGAATTATTGGACAACCTTGAGTGGTGTCAGTGGTTGTCCTGCAATTCCAGTTGGAATGAACCAACCAAAACATTGCTTACCATTTGACCATTTCTCTGGGTTCCTGTTTTATAAATTACAACTGAAAAATAAAGACCATCAGAGAAAACAAATTCAAAATCAAAAGCAATATCACTTTTGGCTGTTTCGGTTGGAATACTGATTTTAAATAATTCAAACCCTTTCCATTATTCAACTGTTTTTTTTCTCCTACAAATGGTTAACATCCCATGGGCACTATGCATACACCCAAAACAAATCAATACCTATGTTATCGATCAGTTGCTATTGACTTCTATTTTTTGAAAATTGGGTACATTGGAAATTCTGGGGGGGTGGAGGGGGGGGGGGGAGGGAGGGGGGGAGGGGGGGACCTTGAAGACCAAGTTTTGTTAAACTGGGATTTATAGAGGGGTGGCGGCATGGGGTGGCAGGGGTTGTCTGTTCCCAGACATTTTATTTTTTTCTATGAGATAGTGCATACAAAGGCTTACACAAAGCACCCACTCAAGCTTGGAGTACAATAATGAGCTCAGAGTGGGAGAAAAAAATATATCTGTGGACATCTTTGTAGAAAAAAATTGCTTTTGTGGCCACTTCTCCATTTTACACCCGATTGTTATCAGCTCTGCCTTCAATAAAGATAGTTTTTATACAATAATAATGAGATAAGGTGTTTTTTTTTTAGAACACAGCCAAACCCCAGCCTTCCTGATGGACCAGCTCACAAGCTAAGTCACAATTATTACTGTGATCGAGATGTGCGTCGAGCTGCTATGCCTCCTGTGATACTGTATAGCAAACAGAAGCTGTTAGAAGGAGAGTCACCAACAGGGTAGATAAATATATATATAACTTGAATGTTTAAGGGTCTGATGAGTGTGGTCCTTTTAGTTTTGAACCATACGAAACAGAACTGTCGGTATAAAATGATGATTACTCCTGAAGCCTGTACTCTCGGGAAGTTGCAGTCAATGCTCCTCAAAAGTTGAGCGCTCTACAATATCCATTCTACCCAAGCAACAAGGATTTATATATACATATATGTATTCAGACATGTTTGTGCACTAGAAAAATCACATGCAAACTCCAAGCAGCCATGTGTTACTACGTATGTTAACCCTATTCATCCTGGTCTTTTTTTGAGTTCCTGAGCCTGGGGGGGACACATTGTGCCCCCCCCCCCCCACGTCTTAACTTCAAGAACATTAAGGCTATGACAATGAAATCTAGAGGGTACATAGTATGCCCATATGACATAGTTATTAGGTAATTAGTTATACAGCCGCCATCTTGGATCTGCCATCTTGGATTTCTGAAATTTCTTAAAACCTCTTAAAAACTGTCCAAATTGACTCAAAATTAATCAAAACTAATAAGTAAAGGCTAAATAATGCAAAAATATAATTTTTTTATTAATACCAATAAAAATTGTTTTTCTTCAAACATGGCTGCCAAAATCTTGTTGCCATGGAAACATCAAGCCACGTGATCAATAAATTGTAGTATGAAATTGTTGCCAGATAAATTTTAGGAAAAGTCACAAGTTGGATTATAGCTTTTAGTGAATACCCATTCAAGAATTGAAGTTATGAATGCTGAAAGTTAGCATGTACTTTGTCAACTATTTGGTGTATTTTGACGTCCAAAACACAGCAAAATCTGTATGACAATGCCCTTTTAAAGGCCCAGTATCACACAGAAGTGTGCAAGCACTAAATAAATATAACTTGACAATCATCAAGGAAGATTCATTGCTTGAAAGTGTTAGCAGTCGCGAGATTTAATTTTATTTTCCTATGTTAAGTATTGTAAAATTGAATGTGACAATAACAGGAAAATAAAATAAAATCTCACGACTGCTAACCCTTTCAAGCAATGAATCTTCCTCGGTGATTGTAAGGTTATAACTGAGAATATTCTCAGTTAATTTTTTTCTTTTGTCTTTTTTTTTTTTTTTTTACAGTGAAGAGGATATGAAGTTTATATCTGCAAAGACTCCAGGAAAAGTTTTTCAACCAGATCAGTGATTGATGGCCCCAAAACCAGAGTTTATTTAAAGCATTTGGATAAATCTTTTGAAATAATTAATTCTGATACATGGAAGGCTGCATGCACATTGTAATATTGTTTTGGTGACTTTAGCTGTGATTGGTTAGAATAGACAAATATTTGTAGCCAAAGTGGACTGTGAAATACGATCAGTTTCAGTTTAGAGTTAATGAGAGTCAGAGTCATTGCTTTATTCTTGTATTTGTACATAATTTATAATTAAATGTTGTGACTAAAAAAATAAATGTCATTATTTTTTCCAAACATTAAATCAATATTTATTGCCATATTTCCTTGACTTTAACACCATGCTCCAAATGATTGCTGGTTAACATGAGTGACTAAGTTTTAAATATACCCCCGGTGCTTATCCAATGTCTGTTTATTGATCCCAATCTCAGGTTAGGTCACAGGCAGCCCAAGCTTAGTATGCGATGGTGCCTTTTTTATTCAAAACAAATGATTTAGAGACTTTGTATGAGAAATTCATTTTAGTCTTATATATGCTAAAATAAAGCTTTAATGTAGGAATAAACTTCACCTACCTCAACATTGTGCTTTCATTGTGTCTTTTATGCAATTTGGGCGCAAATGATGTCCATTTTAGACGGTTTTGTGGGTTACGAGTTTTCACAATGTCGTTGGTTGTTTTGAGTGGAAATTTTAGGGAGGAAGAGACAGTTGAATTAAAACTCGCTGGAATCGCTTCGAATCAACCCCAAAACCACTCAAGACACAAGTAAACACACAAAGAAGTTCAGGTGAGCCAGTTTTATTCAAATATCGTTCCTAATTTTACGCTCAAATTCTAAGTGAATTTTCCCCATACAAATCCTTAAAGTGCCCATAACGTTTAATTTTTTATTTTCTCATCTGAATGTAAACCTCGGCGAAACAATTCAATTGTTTGAAGTTTTGAAGTCACGTGTTCCTTAATCTACGTCACGGATCCTTTGTTAACCAAGAGGTACCGAGAGGAGACTAATGTGAATGGTGTGCCAAAATGGCGGCAAATTTGAACGCTTTAAAAAAAATCTAAAAAAATCGCATTTTAATTTAATCGCAAATTTTTTTCAAGGAAGTTCTTGTAGTAGTGTCTAGTTTCAGATAAAAAAAAATAAAAAAAGTAGGTTATGGGCACTTTAAAAATTCGCCATTACGCAACAGTCACCTGTAAGCATCACTTGAGCTTGGGCCACCTGTGGTACTACTAGAGTCTTTTATCGCGCTCTCGTCGCTCGCATATTACACGCCTCTCGAGTCTCTTATATTTTCTCTCTCAAGTTTGAAATGAATTTTGCTACTTTTATTGTTTACCTTTTCACGGCTTCCACTCTTTGGCGATTTCTGCCGTCGCTTCGTTCCAACGGTCATCACATCCCCCTCCCTTGCCAGTCTTGCCAGATCCCGCTCTACCTCCCGGCCGAGAAATATGTCACTCGAACAAAAGTTGGTAACCTGTGACGCCATAGGGAACAAGGTGTTCCTTGGACATGAGAAGGCCGTCCAGCTAGTCATGTTCTTTAACATGGTGTCCTGGGAGTGACTAAATAAATTCAATTCACTCCATTTTGAAAATGTACGACAAGATGTGTGGTTTAGACGTGCGTTTAAGGTAGCAAATGGTTCATCGGAGAGCATTATTTATTGCGGTTGACCAAAATGGCGGTCGCAAAGCCGGAGGGAAAAGGCTCGTATGTTTCTTTATCAATGGACGACATGAAAGAATCAAAAAACAGCGAAGATGGAAGCGATGACGAAGGAAAAAAACAGAAGAGGAATCTTCCGGCGGAAGAAAGTCGAACTTTAGAAGATTGTTTGAACGAGTTTAATGAAATATTCAGAAGGAAGGTAAGCTTAAGCTTAAGTCAAGCTCATTTTAAAGAACATAAGGACTTAGCATAGACTTGTCAGCCTTTTGAATTTGTTAGGCCACGGGACTTAACACTGATAGATATGCAGGGCCTGAACAATCAACGAGTCAATGATCAATGAAAGTCAATGGCAATTAATGTTTTTTGTGACTATCAATTTTAATCATTAAAATTTAATTATTATTGATTAAAGATTAATCAATATTAAAATATCAATTCATCAGTAAACAGACATTGCCATTGATCAGTTACTTCACAACGTCTATGACATTGTGTACAAATCATGCCCAACTCACACCAAAATCGTTGCGTAAGTTTACACATCAAGCAATTCGAAGATGCAATTTATGTGACCTGGTACAAAAATTGCACTCAGAAAAACAACACTTATAACCGAAGTGTCGTGTCTTTAATTATTACAAATATTCTAGTTTAGTCATCTTATAATTTCTGCGGAGCAAGCGCAGCGAGTGAGCGAGCAGCAACATAATCTGGATTTTAGAGAAAGTATGTAAGCTAGGACAAATTCTTGAATTCGTCACTTTTTACCAGAATGCATTGCATTTTTAAACCAGAATGCACTGCATTGAGCCAGAATGCACTGCTCTCTGTTGGCATGAAATTTTTGTTTAACACTTTTGTTACATGGATCAAAGCACCTTTGATGATCACGGTGTTATGTGAATATTACCGGGAAATATTCTTTTCATCCTTCACATGTCACAGCACTTTTTAGTCTCAGATTGTTATAAATAAGAAGGAATGTCAAATGATCATCGATTCTTGGCGACGATTAATTTCCAGATTTCAACATTTGCATACACTATCAGTTTTCAATCTGGCTTGTTGTGTTACAGATGGCAAAAGAAACATTCAGTCTTTACACTCACTGGCATTTTTTATTGAGTTTTGTTTAAAAAAACAAGATTTAAAGTGGGATTCCATATTTCTAGTGTACATTTTCACACAGCAAAAGTACCATTTCACTAAAAATACTACCAAAAATCACTAAACTGTTATAGCGCCCTGAAAAAAAAAACCAATCAATTGCATTTGAATTTTGGGCTTGCTCACATGACCATTTGGAGCGCCCAGATTGGTCACATGACATTATTCCTAACTGATCAGATCTGGTCGTAATAAACAGTCACGCAGTAGAAGGGGAAAGAGAACTTTTGTTTATTTATTCAAACAGGAGATTGATTTGTGAACAATTAAACAAGCTAAATGCAAGACATACCTGTAAACTGCAAAATACCTGTAATCGGCGTGATTAAAGACCATAACGGAATTATGATCAAATTTCCTCGCTCGATTTGAAAGAGTGTACTGTACGTAAGACGAACTTATAGCCGAAAATTTTGTTGATGATTTTGTCTTCAAAATAATCTTCAAGATGATTTCTTTCAAATATTTAGTTCATATTCAAGACATTGCATCTTGTTTTTGTATGTTTTCTTTTATTTTAGACTGTCATTACTACATTAGTTTTCTACATACTGTCAGTTTACATTTGAATATAATTTATTACCGTTGATGCATGACCGGTCAACCGTAACGAATAATGCTCCCTGGAGATGTAAACAATAGAAAAAGCTCAAAACTTCTCAGCTCGCCAGCAGAGTAGTTTTTGCCATCATCTAATTGTGCCCGATGCAACTCAGATTTACAAGTGAAGAAACAAATTCTGAAGTAAAAATCAATAGATAAAATTAACTTTCTGAAATTCTCTCCTGTATCCATCTTCTTTGATTAAAAATCCTTTCTCACCAGCACTCCAAATAAATTTCTCGCCATTAAACTCTACAAATCAAACTTGTGGGAATCTCTCAAGGTGCTAAAATAAGACCTTTGCCAATGAACCAATCAAATGCACCCGTTTGCCTTCCTTTGGGGCTCACTCCGTGTTTTAGCATTCATTTCAGGCAAAGTTGTTCTGCCCACATTGAGATATACAGTAGATAGCACATGACCAATTCAGGCAATCCAAATGGTCACGTGAGCAAGCCCAAAATTCAAATGCTTTCAATCCTTTTTTAACCCGTGAATATACGCGCATGCGTAATGAACGGGTTATCGGTAACGACGGCAGATATGCAAATGAGTCACTCACTCGCTCACTCCTTCCATCAGCTGTAAACTTAGTGACGTAATGCTTTGTTACGAATGCATTTTGTAACAAGAACAGCGTGAATACAGCGATAACAATAACTAAATTGGTGTAATCGAATATAAACAACAATAAGCTTAAAGATGTTTCGCATTTGGAGTCTTTAATGCAACGTTAAAATCGATCTAAAAGGAATTTTCAACTGAGACATGCGTTTTGATGGTTATCTGCCTTCAAGTAATAAAATTTATCCCATTACAAGTCAGTGGTCACGGTGGTCGAGTGGTTTAAATCGCGGACTTACATCCGAAAGGCCCAGGTTCGAAACTCGCTCGGGGCGTTCTTTTTTTTTTCTTTCTTCTTCGGACTGAACATTATGAAAGTGATGTACTGTATTTTTATTTTTTGCGTTTGTCAAAAATCCTTACGTTTAATTTAAAAAAAAAATTTGAACCGCGACAGAGTGAAAACATAAGCTTACCGCAATTATTGCCTTACGCGTTAGCATTTCAAATTCACGGGTTGGCTCTAAGGCGCCTTTGATTCGGGTGTGCTAACAGTTGAGTGATTTTGCTAGCATGTCATTATGCACCATTGTGTTTACCATGCAATAAAGCTGTATGAGACAAGAGAAAATTGTCACACAGTACCACCTTCAATTGGTAAAGAAATTTTCTTTTGTTTATCCTATTTTCCGCAGCATTCACTCTCTATATGATATACTGGTACCGTATTTCCCCGAATAACAGCCAGGGGCAATTAATTTTTTCATTCCATAAGGGGGCGATTGTTTGAGGGGAGGTGATTAATCAAGAGGGGGGGGGGGATTATTTCAACTACTGCACGCTAAAAGTGCTAACCTGCTAATTGGAGAGCTCCAAGAAATAGAGAAATACACTGTCATTATATGAAAACTATATGAAAACTGTGCTTTTGTAACTTTTCTGTAATTGTAGCAATTGTTTTTTTTTTATAAAAGAAGTGAATTTTTAACTTTATTCGGAGGATGCGAGGGGATGGTGGGCGATTAATCGAGGAAGGCGATTATGTAAAATACATGTATTTCCATCAAAGGGGGGTGATTATTCCAGGGGGGCGATTAATCAAAGGACAGCTATTATTGGAGGAAATATGGTATACATGTGTATGTGCAATGTTATTGTAAGATCAACATCTTTTGAGAAGATACATAATAATCAGACCAGTATTAATTCTTTCTATACAGGTTCGAGACAAGTATTGCTCATCAGAGGATATTTCTTGGAGCAGTGCAGCTGATGAAGTCAAAGTTGAACTACTGACTGAAAGATATGAAGATGGTGGCAGGAGACTTTGTGATGACCCTCTCCTTGTGCTTCTCAAGAAATGGCCTGCAAGTGAAAAGTGTTGTGAAAATCCAAGATTAATCGAGTCTCAGGTATCAGGATCTATGTTGCTATGAAAACCACCAAACTGTGGAATGGAGCCAAATTTATGCCTCACTGCCCTTCCCCCATTCCTTGGTAGATTACAACAATGTAAGCTACATACAGCTAGCCGCTCATGTGTATTGCAGCACCTACACGCCCGTAAAATGCGTGTAAAGTCCATGTAGTACACACATTTTACACGCATTTAACGTGTGCATACACATGCACGTGTAATAGAAAAGCCCAGTTACATTGTGTATGCATGTATTTCTTTTGTTTTCCAAATGCGCATATTTTGTTATTCTAACGCATGTACATGTAGTTTGACAAAAATTTGAAAAGCGACCTATACACAATGAAAGGAAGTGAAACCCCAACACTGCACAATTAGCAGACTTTCCAAGATTGTGTATTATGGACTCGAGTATCAATGAACAATAAGAATACTTCAGAAAATAATTGTTATAAAGGTCAAACTAAATTGAATTTCTTCCGAATTATGCTGTAAATGATACAAAGGATGGACGAAAGTAATGGGTATTTGTCTATAAATTAAGTACAGAAACATTCATGACAGGAAGCACTAATAAAAGCAAATTAAAAAGTGTTCAGAGTACAAACAGCTGAAACAGAGTCAGCACAAAGTCCTCGAATGATACATGTACGGCAAATGTTTTGCGTTCATTACACGCACTTTTACATGACTTAATTGTGTAAATGAAGGATTTCATGTAATATTACACAAAATTTCATTTCTGCTGCGTGTAATTTGTTACACACGCAGTTGTGTGTAATTTGTTACACGCACTTGCGTGTGACTGCTTGTTACATGCGCATCAAATGCGTGTAAAATGCATGTAAACTAAGTCTACTGCATGTGTGTTACGTGAGTGTAATGCTGCAATGCATGTGACTCGGTACTGTATAGTCAAACCTGTATTAAGCGGCCACCCTAGCCTCGGAACCTTGGAAAGTGGCTGCTCAATGCAGGTTGGTTGCTTAGTACAGGGGTCAATTTAAAAAAAAAATACGAGTGGAATTTACAAGTGTAGCTATTGATTTCAACCTCTGAAACATTGGCAACACTTGTGAATTCCACTTATAATTTTAAGTTTTATTGAATTGATCCCAGGTTTATTGATGCAGAAATACTTTGTGGGCGTGGTCAAATGCCAATTTTATTAACAAACTGTATAATTACTATTGAACTTTCAACCCGAAGGTCAACCGGTTTTGAGCATGGTCTCTGTCGTTCTGTTGTTTCCTTAGACAAGAAACTTTTCCATGATGTCTCTCTCCACCCAGTTGTATGAATCAGTGGGTATCGGCAACATAATGCTGGGGGGGGGGGGAGGTACCCTTGCAATGGACTGGCATTCCATCCAGGGGGGAGTAGTAATACTCTGTAAATCAATTTGAGTGACAACTTCAAACAGCTAGTCTTTTTTTATAAACTAATGTCAAAGGCATGAAACACTAGATTCCTCAGAATTTCATGGTATTTTTCAATAGTGGGGATGGGGACATTGATTGGGGCAGCAATGCCTAAATTTGGCTCCATTCCACTGTATTTTTCATGTTTTTTTTTTGTATAACAGAATGTTATTTTACTTTTGATATTATGGGGCTCAAGCCATACTATGACTGCTGTCTTGTTACTGTACCTCTCTCCCAACTCCCCTACCCCACCCCACCCCTCCCCCACCCCTCCCCCTTTATTTACAGATTGGCACCACCCTGTCAAGCTAACTAGGCAACAGTTATTAAAATAAATGACTGATGTGTTTAATTTGGTGATTAATTTAGACTATTGTTTATTGTGTTTCAAGATAAATCGTCTTGTTACAATAATCCTCAGTAAAGACAGTGCCAAGAAATACAAGTACTTTAAGGACAAAGATGAACTATCGTGGAAGACACCACTTCATTTGGCGGCAGAGTTAAACTACACAACTGTTGCTCAATCCATTTTGTGTCACTACCCAGGACAGTTATATATCACAACAAATCCACATCCTGCTAATCAGAATCGCAGAAGCCTTCCTGTTGAGTTGTCCTTAATGAGGCGCAATGATGATGTGTCTGCTTTCTTGATAGAGAACATGAAGCCTGAAAGGTACATGACTGTATTAACTTATGCATGCCAAAGTTTAACAAATAGCATTTTACCCGAATGATAAAAATAGACTATCACAAAGCATCATAGGATCGAAATGCGGACAAACATTTCGATTCGACTGCTTCGCTAGCTTCGCTTCACTCCCTTCTGGATGTTAGTTATTTTTGCAGAATGGCAAAAAGGAATGCAACAAAACACTATTGCACAGGAAAACAAGACAAAACACATGAAAGTGCCTTCTTGTTTGTCTGCATTTCAATCTCATCATGTCCTGTGCGCTGCAACCATGACATCAATTTGAAATAATGCTATTGAGTTATGCAGTTTTTTTATGTGTATGTCTCCAATCGTACTCATCACAAATGACATCATAACGTCATCAAAGTTTCCGTGGATAGGCGATTGCATTCTAGTGCTCAAGTCTGATCCTTGCATTGGGAATGGCATCTGCAATGGCATTTGGAATATTCAGCAATTCTTCCCTGAGCAACGTGTAGCATCTTAGTGTATACTTCCAATATTATTGTTGTACTGAAAGAATTGTATGGATACCAAAAATTAAACAATTATGGTGGGAGTGACAGTGACTGTATAAATAATAAAAATAGAATTGAATGTCACAGAAGCTAGCTACAACATTTAAATCAGCTTTAACTACCAAGTGCTGTTTTGTAGAGCAATCGAGGTGGTAAATAAAAAGTTTAAAAAACAATATCTAATCAGAGCAAGGAAAAAATAATAAATTAAATGTAGTTTATTTTGATTTTTTAAAGTCTGTGATAATTAATAACAAAACTATCTTTAAATTTGTTATTCTTTATTTATAGAGTCCTTAGACTGTTTAGCTGTGAGTTCCAAGAAAATCCCATCAGCTTTCAAGAGCTTGTGGAACATTCCCACATGAAGGTACAGGCCTGCAGGGTTCATATCAGTGATGTAGGATAGTTGCCTTTGTATCCTTTTTATTTCCTTCACTGTTGAAGTAGTGATAAGAGTGTATGTTAAATGTAAAAAGTTGATTAAATAAAAATGCTGTGGTTTTTATGGTGATATATTTGTGTTTGCAAATATCTAAAAAAAGGATAGTTGCCTGGCATAGATTACACACCAATATTATTATAATTTTACAGGTGAGGTGAGCTGAGAGTCATCAGGGTTCAGAATACTTGACTCTCACAAAAGCATTAAATGCAGGGATCAGTAAAAATTTAGGAATAATATTGAACAAACTGATTATTAATTCTGGGAAACATACTTTTTAGACGCACAGGCATGGTATTTACTGATTTTTACTGGTTGGTTGTTGTCAATGGCCCATATCGTAGACATGGGAGAACGCAGACGGCTTCTACTGTAAGTACCGCTGAGGAATGCTAGGAAAATTTCCTAGCATTCCTTACATACCTCAGCTTAAGACGCACCATGTTTCTTCCCCTTGAGACCGGCAAGGTGTCATAATCTGTTTCAATGTCACGGAGCATGTAATTAAATCGGAAACAAACCAGAAAACGCCAAGTGAATATAATCTGAACCAAAATGTACAAACGTGTAGTGAAATAAGATCAAATTTTAGAAACAGTGTCATGAATCTGTGGAGTAACTTTGATAAACTAGATGGCGGACTCCGGTGTGTGACAAAAGGCATTGTTGGAGTGCTAACTTCTCTCTGTGAATCTAAATTCTGAGAGGGCTCTAGATCTAGCAACCAGATTAACTTGATAGCCTCGTACACGCGAAGCGTAATCTGAATTTCTAATATTTTCCTCAATTTTTTTTAAGAATGAATGAATGCTTCGCCTTTACTAAAACTGATAAAACCTTTCCTGACGCCTGGAGCGTGGCATGCTGCCGGCAGGAATAGAAATGCGTGCAAACGTCAAATAAAGTAAAAAAAATCTCTCGCCTTTAAAGCTAGTATACAAAATCGCTTCACATGGGAGCAACTGATGAGGTTCACCAAAGAACCGAAACTTGAGTCTTGAGTATTTTTAAGCTCATTTGGACGCATATAAAAATGTAAGCCGGCAGTCAGAAATCACTGGAATTATATTGCCTGGAATTATATTTCTGACATTGTATATTTATGTAACTGGCAACATTAATTATATGGTAACAAAGAAAGAAAGATTGTATATTTTAATCTTGGTCGTGAGAAATTAGAAAGATGTAATGTCCACAAGAGCCGACTTTCGCGCTCGCGTAATCACCCGCTCGACTATCCATGAAATATTTTTTTGCGGTTTCACCGCTCAGTCTTAGCGCTACCGCCAGAACAATAATCCCGCAAGCTAAACAGGCTTATTTAAGTTTAATCACACTCCTTTCGTTGTGGTCTTCAGTAGCTTACAAATCACTGACAAATTACCAGAAAATTCAGGGCAAAATTTCTAGGGAAGGGAAGGTGGTGCCCACGAGGTTCTCGCGCGTGCGTTTACAAAAATTATATCGCCTGTTGCGTCAACAATCGAGCCTTCTCTCCTTTGTTACAAAGACAGCTTTACTCCCCATGAGACGTTCAAGATTCATAAATAAAAACCTTTAACCCACAAATATTGACACGTTTATTGACAAGATCAACTATGCACAAAAGTTTTTCCTGATAAAACCTTTCCCAACGCTTGGAGCGTGGCCGGTATTAAACTGTGTGTATAAACGTCTCAATCGGTTTGAGATGCGCGCGAAATACAAAAATTGAGTCTTAGTTAATTTTTGTGCCTTTAGAGCTAGTGGTGTCTTCCAGGCTGCTTCACATGGGAGAAACCACCAAAGAACCGAAACTCAAGTCTTGCTTAAATAATATATCAAAAATCACTTGCATCCGCCGTTCTCTACAAAACTGCAGTCATGATGAAGACTCAAATATTTCATGCTGGATGCAATACATGTACCGCCATACGTGTAACAACGGAAGTACTGCTTAATGTTCTTGTAGGACGGCCATAAAAATATATCGTTCCTTCAGGAACGATGAAATTCGGAAAAGTTTGCGTTATTTTCAGGAGAGAGGGTAGAGGGAGGGAAGCGTGACAGTATTCTAAGCCAATCACTGAGCGAGTTTGAGCTGGACAGCTCACTACTGAATTACATGACCGGGTTTTAAAAAAGTCTTCGCCGCCGAAACCGAAGTTTAAAGATCCTCCCGTGTCGACCCAAACGATGTTTTGGCGTTTGTATAATGGAAGACAGCAACAATGGATGAATGTCAAGCGTTAAAGAATCTGAAATTGATCAGTTCTAGCGGAGAATCGAAGTAATTGACTTTGAGAGTTGAGTGGTGTTGAACAATTGGTCGAGTGTACATGTAAACATACGTACGGCCGGTCATACTTTGTCATACTGTAAGGTAACTCAAAAGGCAAATATGATATTTAGACGGGATATTTACCTTTGAAATCTGATTATTGCTTCGAATAAATGTTTTGGCTTACTTCTGGAAAGATGTCTGGCGGATAAAGTGTTTTTTGTTGCGACAGGAAACCAATGAAAATTTCACGTATCATGTTTGCATAATTAATTAGGTCAAATTTTATTTGCACCTGAGTCGATTCCTCTGCATGGATTTATTCTGCGAAGACCCTGGTGCTCTATATAACAAGGAAACTTTTTACTTTCAACTTTTTAATTGAACTACATATCAGTTTGAACCAATATGAGCTAATATACTATATGAGCTAATATAATATGAGCTAAATTTATAGGCAATTGTGGAATAATTTTGCTAATCTGAGCTAATTAAATGCAACATATATTTTGGAAAGGTTATTTATTATCCTTTCATACGAGGCATAGCTATTCGCACACTTGTAAAATAATACCTTTCAAGAAAATTAATAAAGAATAATGTTGTCCATTTTGACACAGCTGGCTCTGAGAAATTTCTCTGGCACTAGGGGTAAAGCCGGGCTTAAATACTTTTTTTGTGCAAGCAGGATTTTTGCAAGGGCTGTCACCTTTTATAGCGATGGGCACATGATTAGTACTCAGTTTACCTTAAATTGAGCTGTATGAGGGGTGCCCTTCCGTTCAGATGGGCCAAAATATGAAGTGCAAACTAGCTGCATGATTAGTACTTTTATGTTATATCGAACTGTATGAGGTGTGCCACTGCCCAGTTCAGATGGACAATAATATTAAGTGTAAGCTGGCTGCATGATCAGTACTTTTATGTTATATCGAACTGTATGAGGTGTGCCACTGGCCAGTTCAGATGGACAATAATATTGAGTGTAAGCTGGCTGCATGATTAGTATACTTTTATATTACATTGACCTGTATCTGATGTGTCAATTGCCAGTTCAGATGGACAATAATATTAAGTGTAAGCTGGCTGTATGATTCACAGGAAAAAATACCTGATTCCCATTTTGGGATTTTTTTGGGTATTTATAGAACACCCACAAAATTCCCAAATTTGGCAAAGTGAGACAAGTCCCAACCAGCAAATTTCCAAGGTTGGGACTTGTCTCACTCTTCCAAATTTGGGATTTTTGTGGGTATTCTTTAAATACCCTAAAATATCCAACATTGGGAACCTGGTATTTTTTCCTGTGATTAGTAACAGAAACCCATGGGTTTCTGTTAGTACTTTTATGTTACATCAAACTGTATGAGGTGTGCCACCGGCCAGTTCAGATGAGCAATAATATTAAGTGTAAGCTGGCTGTATGATTAGTAATTTTATGTTACATCGAACTGTATGAGGTGTGCCACCGGCCAGTTCAGATGAGCCAAAATATTAAGTGCAAACTAGGTACATGATTAGTACTTTTATGTTATATCGAACTGTATGAGGTGTGCCACCTGCCAGTTTAGATGTGCCAAAATATTAAATGCAAACTGGCTGCATGATTAGTACTTTTAGCCAGTTCAGATGGACAATAATATTAAGTGTAAGCTGGCTGCATGATTAGTATACTTTTATGTTACATTGAACTGTATGAGGTGTGCCACCGGCCAGTTCAGATGGACAATAATATTAAGTGTAAGCTGGGTGCATGATCAGTACTTTTATGTTACATTGACCTGTATGAGGTGTGTCACTTGCCAGTTCAGATGGACAATAATATTAAGTGTAAGCTGGGTGCATGATTAGTACTTTTATGTTACATCGAGCTGGGTGCGTGGTTTATAGTACTGTAGTGTTCAAGTCAGTGTAGGTCTTCAGTTTTTCCAGGAGAAATGCTTGCTCTACAATCTTGAATGTTTTTGAATATTTCAAGCTCAGGTGGATGCATAAAATGTGATTAAGTTGGCTGCCAGTCAGAATCACACAGAATGCAATGCAATTAACCTGGAATTATATTGCCGACACTGTATATTTATGATACTTAGCAAAGAAAGAAAGGTTGTAAATTTTTAAAGCTTGGTCGTGAAGTAAGAAAGCTGTAATGTTTACAGGAGGAGATTTTCGCGCTCGCGGTATCACCCGCTCGACTATCTATGAAATAGTTTCTTTTCGCGGTTTTGCTGCTCGTTAGCTGCCGCCGCAACTTGATTTGCTCTCTAAAGCGAATAATCCCGCAAGCTAAGCGCACTCATTTCGTTGTGGTCTTTAGTGGCTTACGAATCATGAACAAATCCTAGAAAATTCAGGGCTAAATTTCTAGGGTTCTCAAAAATCATTATCACTATTTTTGTTTGCACTATTGTTTACATTTCGCACTTTGCACTGAAACTTGCTGTATGTCCATTAGGATTTTGCAAGTAAATCATGTAGATGTAGATGAATACATGTATATACACTGTATTCATACCGTCCGAGTACGGGAAGATGCGCGCAAGCTTCTCGCGCGCGCGTTTACAAAATTATATCGCCTGTTGCTCTTTCAATCGAGCCTTCCTCCTTTATAACAAAGATAGCTTTGCAACCCAAGAGACATCCAAAATTTATGAAACTACATGTATTAGCACGTTCCGATTTACAATAGCGACCAGCTCTTTGTTATAAAATTTCGCGCGCGCGTGCACGAAATTGCACCAAATATTATTTATGCGCAGCCAACAAAATACATACAATCGGAACTTCCCGCGTTCACGGTCAGTGTATATAATAATTGGTCTTTTAATATACGGGCACCAGCTTTTCATTTAAAAACACAGTAATTTGACTTTTGGTAAAATCTAAGATTTCATACGCGTGAAAGGCGGTCACTTTATGGCAAAACGCTGGGTAGAAAAAGTAAATGGACTAACCTGACATCCCCAATGTGATTGGCAGTGAATGATTCATGATCCTCGTAAGTCCAGGACGAATTCAACTGAAAATTTTAGAGTTAACACGGCGGGAAGAACTGGCCATCGCGTATGAATGCATTCATTCTTCGATTGAACCAAAACGAAACAACAAAGGTTCCCTTTACGCCCACAACAACTAAAACCGTCCATTTCTGGTGCGAGAATTATGCAATTTAGCCGCAGTTGCTTTAACTGAAGACGGTCGCTAAACAATCGGACAAATTCAGCTTCCCTTCTAGTCAATGCATCATTTGTTATCACATCTCCGGTAACACCACCTCTCGATTCTCTTTAAAATGTGCGCTAAGTATTAGAACTTCAAATGATGAAATCCTGGAAAAGCTAGCAGCTAGCAGCCGAATATGTGCGACAGCAACGAAATAGAAGTTGTTGCGAAAACGAGACTATATTTTCTATTCCTCGTGGTTTGGAAGCCGTTTGACGCAAATAAATTTATTCTGGCGCGAAATGAATAGTGTGCATAAATTTAATACAATGGAAATTGATCCACGTAATACTAGCGATGACATGATTACTGGGACATGATATAAACTTTCGGTAGCTCGACATATTTATAGGAGATTAAATCACCTTCGGTGACCACAAAGATTAAATCTCCCCATGAAACCGTACTTACAGTAAAAACTTTATGCGTTCTTTCATGGAGTACGCCACGCCAACATATCAGCAGTTTCTCGCTTTCTTAATTTTTGACCCTATAGTCTCGTTTTGATGATTACGAGAACCTCTGACAACGATGAGCGTAAACATCAAAACGAGACAATAGGGTCAAGAAAGTGAGAAACCACTGATATGTTGGCGTGGCGTACTCATCTACGATAAGGGCCATCCTCTTAATTTGTTCGATAATTTTACAGTGCGACCACAGAAAGCATGAACGCCAAAAATATGTCTGGTAATTGTCACAGTTTTAAAAATTACCCAATCAGATTTGAAAACCGAACTAGACGAAAAGCTGACAAATTGCAATTTGTTTATTATTTCAATCAGTTTTTTTTCAAAACAGGTCCCTTGTTTTCCTTGCATATATTTGTTTGTTATTTATTTGGTTGTTGAGTACAGAGAAAAAAGCGTTTTCAGAAATAGCCATGCAGACACCATGCAAAATACATTTAAATTTTCCCTTGCTTGTTTTATAAATCAATATCACCTTTCACATTCAATTCTTGTGCTCAGGAATTGTTTTTCAAGTTCACCCTGTCAGCAGTTTTTTGGACACACTGTCTGTTGTTTTTGCGGTCTGACTTTCTTTTGACATCCTGCCGGTCAAAAAATAATTATTATATTATTTCAATCGTTTGCTATGATTCCATGCACTGGCCTGGCTGAAACGAAGCACCAAAGTGAATATTATCCAGTTGCCTTGGTTGCATATATATATGCCGCAAACAATAAATTTAGTACTTCATCATTTTGTATAACTTTTTCTCTCTAAAGTGACATTGCTTCAATAAAAATAGCAGATAATGAAGGCTGCATGTTGTATGTGTGTGAAGAAAACAGTGCAAATAAAACTCTTGCAGTTTATGTTTCTTCGATTTCGCAGTTTCTAATTAACTCAAAAATTAAAATAAATACAATGTTTTAAAAGAAAAAGTCATAAAAATAAAATAATGTTGTTTCGTAGGCTTGGTCTAACAGATAACAATTTGTCGGCTTTTCATCTGTTGGTTCTTGAATCTAATTGACAGCAACAAAATAAACATTCCAGACATATTTATTTTTCAACGTTGGTGCTTTTTGTGGTTGCACTGTAATTTATAACTTCAAAGTAACAATGTTACAGCTGCAGTAAACTAATTATTTTGTGCTGATTCAAAATTTTCTTCTTTTTTAAGAAAACTGTTGTTGCCATCCTTAACTGTATGGTGTGCCCTGACTGGCGACACTTACCCAAGTATAAAGACGACTATTCATCCCAAATGAAGAAGGACCTTGAGCTAGCATGGAGCTCTGAGCCAAGTGATCCCATAACATATCAATTTTACTACAAAATTATTGATGGTGATGATTATGGTCGAGGTCCCACTGATGGTGCGTTCAACTGGAAGTCTAAGTCATGTCTCTTCTCTATAGCTAACAGTGCAAATAAGGTTTGTGTTTGTTATCCTCACTGGTGCTTGACTCTTTTGTTTTACTGTTTGCTTTTTTATAGCTTGCTCTAGTCAGAGTGTACCTTTATCCTTCATCCGCCATAACAGGTCTTTCAATAATTCCTGAATGAGATGGCAGAGATAAGGAGGTGTGCTTGGGTCTGCCACATTTTTTGTTTAGACTAAAATTAATGCATCCTGAGAGAGATCCTGACACCAACCCATTAGTTAAATTTAAGGTCATAACACTCTAAGCAGTGGTGCTTTGATTAAATGCACTGAACCCAAGCAACTGAACCCAATGTCATTTTCGGCTTTATACCTTAAACGGTACCGCGATAATTCTAACTGTGGTCATTTTAGATTTAAGTACCCTAAGCGGTACCAATCTGCAAACTTTGACCCCTAAAAGGTACAATGAGCACCCCCATAATTTTCATATGGGAGTCTCCCTCTGGGGTGGATGCTTAATAGAGGGTGACCGCTTAATACATGTGGATGGTGACTGCTTAATATAGGGCAGCTTAATAGAGGTTTGACTGTATATCAGTTAACACTTGGGTGAATTCCTTGTTTAAGTAGGTGTTAAACAAAAATTAATGATAGCTGAGAGAGCATGGCTGGCACACCACCAATCTTAAGGTCGAATGGCCAATGCACACAACTACACCACTGCATTTCTGCAACCAAAAGATCTGTAGTTAAATGTTACCATTTTATTTTATTTTTTCAATGCAGGAAGCCATTCAACATCCTGTTGTAAGACAGCTTGTTAAAAGGAAGTGGAAAAAATATGCTCATTTCTGGTTCAGGTGATATTTTTGTTTATGTTATAAACTTGTTGGATTAATTGAATGAGGGCAATAAAGTAAAAAATTAATAAACTTTCGGTGGGATTTGGTTTTTGTGGGACTGGATGAAAAATTATTTAGCGAAAATTATTTTATTGAATATACTGTGAAATTGCAATTTACTTCAGTGTCTTGACAGGCCTGTATGTGATGTTTTTGTTGCTGCTGTCATTTGCCTTGCTGTATGGCTCAACAAAAAATGATCCTACACATTACCATGGCAGTGGCGATTCGCTGAGAATGATCTGCGAGATTTTTGTTGTATTCTGCATTGTTGGCTACATTATTGATGAATTCAGCGAGATGGAGAAGTAAGTAATTATACCATCTTGACAACTAGCCACCATCATCCTTGTCTTGTAATTACTGACTTTGTAAATATAACATATGGTTTTGGTAGTTTATACAAAACAGATCCTACAAAATTCTAGTGGTCATGAAACCGCAAGTCACATGCTGGCCACATGCACAAGCAGCTGATATGTGGCCAGCATGTGCCATATGCACATGCTGGCCACATGCACAAGTGGCTTGATCCCTGCTGTGGCTCACAACAGGGATAAAGACTAATTAATACTAGCCAAAGTCTAGTAAATATTCAGTTTTGGCTAGTAGATTTTGGCTTTCACTAACCATTTTGGTTAGTGAATATGGTAATGCATCGGACGGAAATGAAACTGGAATTATCTCTGAAAAATCGCAATTTAAGTAAATTAGACTGTAAATGGCATCATATCATTTAATGCTATAAAGAACAATTTTCCTTTTCTGTTACAAAAGCAACAAAAGAAAGAATCAAACTGAAAAAAGAAAAACAATAGCAGTAATAAACATCTCAGAGATTTTTTCTTGTAATTATTTGACCCCTTTAACTGTTGCTGTAACTTCCCCTATCCCCCTCCCCCCCTCCCTCTCTCCCCCCTCCCCCCTCCCCCCCCTCCCTCTCTCCCCCTCCCCCCCTCCCCCCTCCCCCCTTACAAGTCTGGATAGTGAAAATTTATTTTGGCTAGTGAAATCAAACCTCAGTCACTAGCCACTAGGCTAGTAAGCTGGAAAGCTAGTCTCAAGCCCTGCACAGTCAGCTGAGAATTTTACAAATTTACCTCACAAACTCCAGACTTTCCTCAGGTGTTGCCTGCTTGACTTGTGATGTTGATCGTCACCATTAGCTATATAAGGTGAACTTCATGTACGTTAGTGTCCTAGATATATGGTGGTATTTTAAATCCCAAATCAACAATGATTTATTAATAACTGGTCATGACATGCTTGTCTCCAATTTTCTGCAGGTGGTCGATTGCATTGATATCCAGTCTGTATTTTGGGTGGTGAATGAAGTCCCGTATTTTGTTTTGTGTTTATACAGGGAACGCTTGAGCTACTTCAAAGGATCCCAGTTTTACTACAATCTGTTTGACTGGCTTGGTTTGATTCTTATTCTGACTGTGATCCCTCTTCGGTTCTCTGGACATGATGCACAGTGGGTGGTAGCTTCTCTTGGATTTTTCTTTAATGTTCTACGACTGTTCAAATATTCATGTATTACAAGGTAAGAAGAAATCACAAGTTCCCTTGTAACAACTTTAAGAAACACAGTTACCATATTGATAAAAAAAACCTGGGCTCCTGTTAAAAGCAGATTAAACCCGCACTTGCAGATAAGCGGCACCCCGAGTTTTGAAGCTCAAATTTTGGAAAAAAAAATTATAATAGAAACTTAAGTCAGGTCAGAAAATTGGCTCCACGAAACATGATCTAGACTTTGCTTCTATCCATCAAATCATCTTGCGTCAAAAAAAAAAAGAAAAACAGTTTTCATCGCACCGAATCGTGACTCACATATAAAAATGACGGGGGTGCTTGTTGGAAATTTTCGAAAAACACCCTAAAAGGTACCAGAATCTCGTTTGATGGGCGTGGCTCAAAATGATTTTTATCTGTCATATTTTTTTCGGCTCAATGCCCTCTAAATGGTACCCCGATAATTCTAACGGTGGTCATTTTAGATTCTAGTAGTCTAAACAGTACCATGTAATCTACAATTTTTGACCCCTAAAAGGAACGGAACACACCCGTTATTTTCATATAGGATTCTTCCCCCTCCTCTCCCTGACACTTTTCTTTGGCTTCTTTCGTTCGTCTTTGGTGTTCCTTCATTGCTAAAAGCTTCAAAAAAGTCTGTCAAAGATAGTGAGCACTGTTTTAATACAGGTATTTTGACAATTTGAGGCTATAACTTTCAAAATTTATAAACGCTCACGTTTGTGCATTACGTGTTCGTTGCGGATTGTTCTATCAGCCGCACTCTGCCTACGAAAGCCCAGAAGGGATTTTGCACTTCGGACTTTTTAAAGGTGGTCAGACACGAGGGGTCAGCAGGGACATGTCGCAGCGACATGTAGCAGCGACAAAAATTTGTGTAGTACACACTGAGGGACATGTAGCAGGGAAAAAATCAAAGCGCTTGCACACCACATCAAAATGTTGCGGGGGCTTGTCTCAGGGATGTGTTGCAGCGACACATCCCCTCTTGTGAACTGATACTGTCATAATTATTGTGCAACACCAATCTTGGCCACATTTTGTCCCCGCAACATGTCTCACAGAGTTCAACTTGTTGATTAACTTCATGGGACACGGCACGGGGACAAAATGTCCCCAAAATTTGTGTTGCACCATCATGATAGGATCAGTTCACACAAGGGGACGTGTCGCTGCAACATGTCCCTGAGACATGTCCCGCAACATTTTCATCTGGTGTGCAAGCGCTATGATTTTTTCCCTGCTACATGTCCTTCAGTGTGTACTACACAAATGTTTGTTGCTGCCACATGTCGCTGCAACATGCCCCTGCTATTGACCCATCGTGTCTGACCAACTTAAGACTGAAAAGTTCCTTTTCGTAGTGATTTTAGATGTAAAACGCATGTAAATTGCTTATCCAATTGCATAACCAACAATTGTTCACATACACGAAGCCCACAACGCTGTTAGTTGAAATCGAACACCTTGTCCACTTTTAATCTAAAAATTATGGTACATTTAAAGTTGTTAACATTTTTAGAGCAGTCTCAAGCCACCACCACTGTATACAGGAGAGTACAATGCAAATTTACTGGTTTTTTTTTAAGTGGACAACATATTCAATTTCAACTAACTGCGTTTCCAAAGAGGATCTCCATCTTTTTCTATGAGAGTTGTGCTGGTGTTTGTATGGCTGGCATGACTCGTGAAGTTCATCTCACTTACAAGTTTGTTTGTTTTATTTTTTAGGGCGACAGGACTTTACACCAAAACGTTAGCCAGGATTGTTTACCATGATATTACTCGCTTTACCTGTGTATTTTTGGTTGTTTTTCTGGCATTTTGTGGAGCATTTTTCTTATCACTACGGGCAACCAGTGCTGTGCAAGGTTTTGGGTAAAGTAGCTGTCTGTTGTGTTTGTTTGTTTGTTTGTTTTTTTTTTTCTCTCAGTTGGATGAACAACATCATATTTTTCTTCATCTCAAGTAATTCGGCCAGGATAATGATAATACAAGCCACGCCACGTCTATTTTCCCATATGAAATTATGTAACTTTGAAATGGATCAGTGTTTGAACCTGTAAATTGGACAGGTGTCATTGTTACCCAGATGGGTTTTCTGCTAAATACAGATACAGTTAGTAGCCACTGCAATTTTGCGCCCAACATCCACCAAAATGTATAAGGCATGCTCCATGGGATGTCATAGCAGATATTTTGCCCCACCTGTCCAAATCCATTAGCAGATATGGATCCTTCTCACAAATTTTGTCCACCAATGTAATTTTGCGGTGCATTTTACTTTACTCATTCAGGGATGCAGCTAAAAATTTTAATGGACTGGAATTTGAATTTGTCCTCAGTAGGCATGCAGCATATAATTTATTTAATTGCCAAAAAAAGACATGATCCTTCCGGGGTCATGCATACATATTTGTTAAACGCCCCGCTTGGAAACCAGCTATTGTATATAGTTGTAGTGGCTAGCGTTGTAAAATAAAGTGTATGAAAAAATGCCTTCTTGCCAGAAAATTTTGAAAAATGTACACTCTTGCAAAATGCATTTTTCTCAATTTTGGGGGTAAAACTGAGTTCACAGCTGGGTATTTTTCTCGGCTCATTTCCTTCTGTAATAATTGGTGCGGCACTTTTTAATAATTATGGGGAAGGTTGATGTTATTTTTCTAATCCATGTGATGTGTTTATAGTATGAGGAATGTTCCTTTGTTATTTTGCTATTTACAAACTGTAGTGGGCATGATGTTTTAAGAATGAGGAATAAAAAAAATAAATGTTTCCAAATAAAAATGTCACCAGGGGTCCAAATTGATGAAAGGGACTCCAAATCCATATTTGCTAGCAGATTTGTACTGGGGGTCAAATAGTCTGCTGGTGGATCTGGCCTGAAAGATCCAAAATTAAATTTCTAGGACAGTCGGGCTCAAAATGTCAAATGCCTGCACCTATGTCCCTGGATAATACACAAGTAAACGTCAACTGGGGTATTTCTTGTTTGTTGCAAAAACTATTGCTGGATAGCAATTGTGTTGCAGTGTGGGTATTGATTATTGCCTTTTATGTCATTTGGTGATTGCAACATTTGTAGTTATCACAAAGAAACTACCCAACTGGGAGATGTGGTCTTAAATTAGAATAATTATATTGCTCTGGATGGTTAAAAAATATTTGAAACATTCCTTTGTGCAGCACTGAATTGTGAGCTGAGCTGATGAACATGTTGACTCAGTAAGTTGTCATTTCGTTTCTCTTAGAGGGTTTAATAAAGTCATGCTAAGCGGTGTCCGAGCTCTTGTGGAACAACAGCCAGCAGCTGATGATTACACAAGATACAAGTAAGATGCCCGACATAAAGTCATTCAACTTTATAGGGACACTGTCACTTATTTTTAGTAACACTTTGAAAAGCCAAAAAACATATTTGTTTCAATGGAAACCTTAAAATAATGGTCCAGTTTTGTTAACAAATACTCTACCAGTGTACAGAAACTAGTATTCGTTATCTTTGGCTACGGATGGCCAGGATGGAAATGGATTGCAACTTGAAAATATTGGCCAATGTTTTCAAGTTCCTCCCAAGAGTCGTGGAAAATCGCAGAAAAACTTATTATGGTTTGTTCTTCCTTGAAGAAATCACTTGATATTGTCTTCTTGGTGTTCTAAAAGCAATTTTATGTTTGAGCAAAGGTACTTTGTCATATATTTAGTGTATTTTGACCAAAACACAGCAAAATCTGCTAGAAATTTCTGATTGTTACACAAGGCCTTATATAATAGCTGAGTGTAGTTTGACTTAAGCTCCCCAAAATATCTGTCGATCGACAAGTGACAAACAACCAACAGTCCGTTGACAAATGGTTGACATACGTTACGGCCAACTCACAGTCAGCCGACTGTTTACTGACAGTTTTGGCAGTAATCTCAGGTAAAACTGTCGGCTGAGCCACTTGTCTTTGCCTTTGTCAAACTTAACATGGTAAGACAAGTGTTGGTATATTTACCGGTATTTGTATCAGTTTGGTCTGTTGAAAAGTATGTTGGTAATCTGTCGATAAACTGTAGGCCGACTGTTGGTAAAATGTTGGTGAACTGTTTACCGACACTTTTATAACCAACAGTCCAACAGATTTTTGTGGGAGCTGTTAGTCAATTTTAGTCAAATCAAATCAATTATATTATACAACAAAATTTGTTTCAGTGTTGTGACAATTGCAACAAAAAGTAGGACAAACTTTAGACTTTCTCAAAGTCCGCTCTCTTGGGCTTCACAGTCGACTTCGTCGCTCGCTTTTCGCTACTTCGTTGCACTCTCTTGGGCTTCGCAGTTGACTTGTGGCAAGTCTAGACAAACTTATACCCCTTCATGGTTTGGTTTGTGCAAGACTAGCTTGCAAATACGGCTGCTTCTCTTCGCTTGTCCCCTAATTGGTCAGGAGTTATAAGAGGTGGCTGCCGTGTTCGCAAGTTTTTGTAATACAACTGAGCTATCTGAAATATGACCATAACTTTCCATTGTTCCCTAACTGTTTCATGGCAGTAATTATCACTGATGATTGCATTTTCTGTTTTTGAACTGTATTAAACTTTGCAAAGTAATTTAATCTAATAACCACACATTTGTATTTGTTTTTTTAAGATGGCTTCCTGTGACTGTGATACTGATCTACATGGCAGCTGTTGTGGTCATATTACTGAATATTCTGATCGCGCAAATGAGCAGTACTTACTCCATAGCAAAGAAAACAGCCAGACTCCAATATGATGTGGACAGAATGTTGATTTTAACACGACTAGAACACAGCAGGTTCCACAGATTTGTAAGTGTTTTTTTTTTCAAGCCATGCTGGAGCCAATGATCTACACCAAAACAAATCAGTTTCATCAGTTTTCTTTTTGAGCTTGTCACTGGATAACATAACTACCACTCACACAACAAAACAATGATCAGTGGCGCATGTAAGGCCCCCTCCTTTGTCAATCGGTGCCCCCTCCTTTTTCTATCCATGCCCCTCCTTTTTCAATCCATGCCCCTCCTTTTTCAATCCATGCCCTCTCCTTTTTCAATCCATGACCCCCCTTTTTCAATCCATGCCCCCTCCTTTTTCAATCCGAGCCTCCTCCTTTTTTCAATCCATGTCCGTCCCTTTTCAATCCGAGCCTCCTCCTTTTTATCTCGTTAATGCGCATGCGCATTAAGCGAGATTTCGGAATTACCACGAAAAAAGGGGCAAAAGCTGTTAACAAATTTTTGTGGACTTTTTTCCGGGGGGGGGTTCTTCTTTCTTCTTCATAGAAGCTATATTAGGGCATTGAGGATATGGTTGGTTAAAGCGGTTAGGATTTCAAGAAGGGCGTCACATACCGTCACTGAAATATTTGAGGAACACCCCCGGTCCTATTGTTAATTTCCCTAGGGTATTGGGATGTCAGAACTTGTCATGAACTTGTCATATTTCACATTACGTAACCGCAAAGATATTAAAGTTCTTAGTTTCGATATCTCACGTTACGTATCAATATTTAAAATTTTCAATCATTTGTCGTAAAGCCATTCAAGCTGCTTTCGAGAATGGTAAAAATAGGTCAAATGCGTTTTCTTGGGAAACGTAGTTTGAGAATTTCACGGTCTATTTTTACGAATGGAGACGTTTTAAGAAAGTTAAATTGGACGGGAAAGTTTGTGTTTTAATATGAACGATATGGCAGAGCAAAATAGCATGAACTTTGCGTTTGTATGCAATAGTATGGGAAAGACGTCATAGTTTTATTGGTTTGTCCGACTGAATTTGTTTTGCGGGAGGAAATTTTTGCGCGTCGGGACAGCTAAAATTTCTGCTGGGAGGTAATGTTTGCGGATTTCTGGTCACGTATAAATAAAATCCAAGGTATCGGTATTAAACAATTTTACTTCCTGACCAGAGGTTTGTATAGTTCTCCTAGTTATATGGTTGCTGTTCTGGCGCCAATATGAACATAAACAACGAGAAACCTAGTGAGTGAATTATTGTACGTTGTTGTAAAAATGTATCAGTATTATGATAACAGTCTACAAACAAAACAAAAAACAAACAAACAAAACTTTATTAGACATATAAACTTAAATACAGTTACCCTGCAAATTAGCAAAAACGCTATTCGAGGCAGGGAAAAGTAATGTAATTGAAAATAATAAAGGTTAGACAATATAACAATACAGAAGCTGATCTGTAGAGTTACAGATTGTTTTAAAGCTTTGATAAAATCATGATATTGGTGGCAGACACGGGAAATAAATGAAATTGGGAAATGTGGGAAATAAACTCTGGTTCTTTTGAGGACGTGTGTGGAGTTGAATCGGGAATACAGATGACTGTTGTGCCGGTCGCCTCGGAGTTATGATAGCAATATATTCACTGTTGAAAAGTTCTTGTTAAGCCGATATACATCATTAAAACAAGTAATTTTTTTTCTGCGCGAGTATATTTCTGCGGTGGAAAATTTAATACAAAATATAGTAATACTGCATAATAATGCAACAACGGACAACCTTGCCTGTATCTCGGATCAGAAAAAGGTTTTGAAAAATACTGCGGTCAGGAATCCCACATGTTTGATTACTTTAGTACAAATTTTATAATTTGAGAAATTGGGGCGCTAAGTTTCATGATGTCACTTTCCGGGAAACTTGATAAAGAGTGTACAGCTATCATGCTGGAGATTCAAATATTTCAAACCGGATGTAATGATGCTATACTTCTGACAATGGAGATACTGCCTAGCTCCGAGAAACACATTACACTTACACGCGGAATAAACTCTGAGGAGCTATTAAAAACAATTGCAAGATCCCACTATTCCAATATATGACTATCGCATAAGACTTGGATCTTAATAGAATATTTTACGAAATTTTACTGCGGTCGTGACCCCGGGGGTCGTTAAGAAGACACTGTCAACACTATATTTTGAGGTTTAAAGCAGACCCATTTAATCTCTAATAGTTACTAAACACATGATACCGGAAATAGAAAACTCTCGACTTTCGAATAAAAAAAGGTAGAACTACTATATATTCGCAAATAACCCATTCATGTATAACATTAACTTTTGCAGTCATTTCTTTTTCAACTCTCCACAAAAGAAAAATCAATGTCCGCTTCACTTTCCAAAACATTTCACATCGATATCGATAACAACATACAACTGCGTGAAATATTTCCTTTAACAAGCATTGACAACTAAGCGAAAAACAGATATTTCAGCCCACCCACATCTGACGTCTGAGTTATCAAAAGTTTCTTTGCTTTTGTTGATAATTTTGTCCGATGGATTATGAATGTTCTGTGATACCTTGTTATCTTTGTGGAATGTCCGGTTTCCGGAAGATTATAAAGAACAGGAAAGAGCGAATCTCAAAACTGTCTTAAAAATGAAATTAACGTTGGAAAAATATATATTTGCTTAATTCTTTCTTTGAGGAATAGAGGAATTCTAAGGATATGCACTTTTTTGTCTTGACTTCCTGACTGAATTTAAGTCTTAAAATAGCAATGAATATGCGAGAACGGACTCTGATCGATCAATGACAGACATTGTAGCGACCATAGGTCATGGATCAGTTCTTTTCTTCTTTAAAATCTCCGTAAAATTCTTAGATGTTTATATCTTATATATAAAGATCTACAAACGCCGATAAGCGTAAACATTTATCCGATGCGTTGTGGCACACATCAAAGATTTAAATTGGATGATCCCACAGGCAGACCAATCGTGATGTGAGTCACATCAAGTTAGGGACGGACCATTTAATTTTTGTGGGGGGGGGGGGGGTTGGGCAATTACGAAAAAAAAATTCCTGCAGAAGAATTTAAGAGAAAAAAAATCGTGCACAAGAAAGCACGTGGAAAAAAATTCAAGCATTAAGGAAAAAACACCCCCCCCCCCCCCCCCACAAAAATTAAATGGTCCGTCCCTTAAAGATTCGAAGCCAGTACACAGTAATGAAATATACTAGGTAACTAGTAATTTCAACATGAAAGTGGGTGCTGGCTTCAGACTTTCATGAAGGAAATACTTGTTTTACGATTTGAAATGAACGGTATAATTCGGGTGGGTGGTTAAATAGGTTGCACAGAGGGGAGGGCTGTTGTAAGTGTGGGGTGACTTAGAAATGTTTATTTGTAAAACTTCAATTAATTACAAGGTGTTCTGTTTAATTGAATTTTTTAAATAATTTCTAGCAAATGCTAGCTGCTGAAAGTCCATTTTAAATATTTCAACTCATATTAAGAAATTCGAACTATAACATTACTGTAATTTGAACAACCATAGTGAAAATTGGCTTTTTTCTAACGAACAATAACTAACTTTAAAGAAATAAAAATTCTGTCATTGAAGCTTTGTTCTAATCATTTATAGCAACTGTTTGTGGCTACGTCTTTCAATTAAAATCTCTCAAGTCATACCTTTTCCTTCGTCGCCGCTGCGGTCATTCAAGCTTCGTCAAGGACAGCAAATTGAGGTGAGTTTTAAAAATATAGATGTCTTTAATTGCTTGTGGAAGTATCCATCAAGGTCATGAACGGTTTAGTGATGATTCTCGAGGAGGACAAGAGATTTTTGTGTCTAGCTGCTCTATTATATGAGCAATTTTTGCCGATTCGCGAATGGAGGTGCCAAGATATCGATCAAGTCTTACCTTACAAAGAAATATTCAAATGTTCATTTCATTCTCTAGATTACTGGTCACGCGTGACGGAGCATGGCTGTAATGGTTGAATTATTTGCCTCAACGGGCAGAGATTTTGACTCATCGATCAAATTCAACGCCTCCACGTGCGAAGAATACTGTGAATGATTTCCCAGCTGTGGCACCGAAGTCGCTTTCGCTTTCGACATAAAGCAGGTTTGCTTCAAATTTTCCTCTGTTATCTCCCGAGACCAGCAAGCTGCAGTCGGCAGTTTACTTCGAATAGAGGCATTTTTGTCTAACAATTCACTGCTGAGAAAAAAATGATCTCCATGAAGTAAGACTTGATCGATATCTTGGCACCTCAATTCGCGAATCGGCAAAAATTGCTCTTATAATAGAGCAGCTAGACACATAAAAATCTCTTGTCCTCCTCGAGAATCATCACCTTGAATACTTCCACAAGCAATTAAATACATCTATATTTTTAAAACTCACCTCAATTTGCTGTCCTTGACGAAGCTTGAATGACCGCAGTCAGTCTTGTTGTTGTTGTTGTTGTTTTTTATGAACCTTACATTCTCTCGCATTAACGAGATGGCTTTAAGAGCCCTTTGATTCAATCCATGACCCTCCTTTTTCAATCCATGCCCTCTCCTTTTTCAATCCATGCCCCTCCTTTTTCAATCCATGCCTCTCCTTTTTCAATCCATGCCCTCTCCTTTTTCAATCCATGACCTCCCTTTTTCAATCCATGCCCCCTCCTTTTTCAATCCGAGCCTCCTTCTTTTTTCAATCCGAGCCTCCTTCTTTTTTCAATCCATGTCCGTCCTTTTTCAATCCATGCCTCCTTCTTTTTCAATCCGTACCTCTTACTTTTCCAATCCGTATTTCCGACTTTTTTCAATCCATGCCCCTCCTTTGTCACTCTTGACCAATAGACCGGATAGCTGGACTTGATAGCCCAGTGAGTGGAGCATTGTACCAGTAATCACATGGTTCCTTTTTTTTTTTAGTTTTTTCTGTTAGCATCACTGCGAGAGTTTAATACAATTATCTCTCATATAATTATATTCCTTTATCCACCGTTCATATTTATGATTTTTCCACACATATTCATATTCCTAATCCTTTGTGGCTGATTGCAATAATTTGTTGATTCTTTCATTTGCTAGAAAAGATTTTTTTTTCTGAATGAGAGACGGTTGTGTGATGCTTATTATGTTTGCTTGTTTTGACATCTCTCTTTTGTAGAATTTACGTCTGAATTATTACCAAGAAGACGATGTTATAGACGAGATGACTTTAGCGAAAGGTAGGACTCAAACTAAAGTCTATTCAAACAACATTTATCAGTTTAAGTATGTTATAATCGGTTGTAATCATTGTAAAGAGAATCATGAAAGTGTATTAAGCTTCCCCTCTATAATTGTTCATCCCCCTCTAGGCCTGATTTTGTAATTAAGATCTACCATATTAAGCTCCCTCGCCACCCCATATAGTCGTCAGAATCAATGAAAATGTGTGTTCTTTACATGTAGATTTGTTAGAGTACAGCGAGGATAGATCGCCCTGGGAGTCAATTGAGGACAAGCTAGATGAAATTAGGTTTGTTTACTAAATACCTCATAAGTTGCTATCATAACGGTAATACTTCTTGTGGAAATATCACTGAGCAACTGAACAACAACCCGAGGAACTGGGTATTAGTAATGTACCGTCTGGGAACTATATGCTCGAATCTTAACCGTTGTCAAACGAGAGAAATTTGCAAAAGTTAAGCAAAGTACTTAAAAGTTAAGGTTGTCATTTTCACTGTTTAAAGTTTAATATATTGCTAATGCACTGTCAATTTACCAAACATTTTGAAAGTTTACCAAAAAAGTTCTAAGCGTTCAAAAAGTATGAACTACGGAATTGTCGGCGCCATTTGCCAACATAATTTTGACTAGGCGCAAAGGGGTTTGATCAGTTTTCAACGGAAAAAAGCTCATCATTTTGATAAAAATTAAAAGATAGTAACGTCAACTAACTTTTTTTATACATCCTTGCCCATATTTTCATTTAATATTAGATAAAATCCCACTAAATAAAACGAAAAACGCTTCGGACGTTTGACCGCGGTGTAGGTCAAACCAGTAAATACAGGAAATGAACCTAATTCGCTTCAGGTGTAATGCATGCAGCAAGACTTTGCCGCTTAACTGTAGTTTTGTTGCTCAGGTATTTATTTTCCTATTCTATTTTATTTTTAAAGAAATATTATGCGGAAGATCGTAAAAAGAATATCTCTGCCTGATGAAGACAAACAAAAATAATCAACGAAGCTTGACGGAGCTGAACGTGAGTTATCATAACCCATCTCAGCCATTCATTTCAAGGAGTAACCCTTAACCAATGACATGATGTTTGGTCTTCACAGTGGTGTTTCCGTGAATACCTGTTTTCTGCGTGTACACTCATAAACTGTTGTACAGCAGGGTTCTATCTAGGGGGGCTTGAGGGGTGCAAGCTTCCTCTTCAAAAAGCCCAGCTTTGTTATCAGTACAGTATAATAGGCCATTTCCGAGTTGTCTTTAGCTTCTCTATCAAAGCGAGGCTAGGTGCGAAACCTTTCATATGAAAATGAGTTTTCATTCACTGCAAATAAGTTTTATTTGCATATGAAAGGTTTCGCACCTAGCCTCGCTTTGATAGAGAGGCTAAAGGCAACTCGGAAATGGCCTGTTGAGTAAATATATCAAAACAATCATCCAGGTCAGTGTACATTAAGTGAGCATCCCCTCTGAAAGGACACTATATGACAAGGAACGTGAAGTACTATAAACTGCTGTAAAGAACTGGCAAATTGCCACTGTTGAGTTTATTTATGTTATTCACCTAGTTACGATGAATATGTATAAATAGTTGTGCAATAAGATGCTGGCAATTAGTGGCTCTAATTGTAACATTGCCAAAGCGTTATCACGACTAAAAAATAAAATGAAATACTTTAGTGACATTGTGTAAAAAATGTGTCCTTAAATGCACTACATTGCATCTCAGCAAATATTCATTGAAAACAAAACTCCCTGGAGAGCATTTTCAAAAAGTCCCCTTTTCGGTGGTCGAAGATGCATTCGTAAGCGTGGACGAAAGGCCACAACAGAGAAAAAAATTGCATTTTCAATTGAAAACAGCATTAATGAAGACCGAAACCTTTTGATGTGAAAACGCCATTTTCAAATGATACTCGACTAGTGTGGACGCCATTTTCAAATGATACTCGACTAGTGTGGACGCCATTTTCAAATGATACTCAACTAGTGTGGACGCTTCAGTGTATTTGAAGTCGGGCACTTAAAGGGACACTATCCCGGCTGACTAATGTGCTTTCATGGTTATGGCCATCAGAGCTTCCTATAAGCTCTTAAAATAGGCAGGGAAAAATCGCCAAAAGTGATGAACGTAAAGAAATAACGGCCAAAAAAGTTAAAATTCTACAAGAATGGAAATTTCGATTTCTTGACCGCCTGTCACAAACTGTAATCCACTTCAATCCTTGCAATCCTGCACGTTATCAACAAACTACTGCTTATGTTTTGCTCTTTAGAATCCTTTTTTCTCAAACTCATTAATAATTCATCAAGTCAACTACAAATCACTACATGTGTACCACATCACGTGCATGTGTTTGAATACCCAATGAAAAACTGGATGAAAATCTTTAAAGATTTGGATATTGTATCCAAATCTTTAGAGATTTGGATACAATATCAACAAACTGGCCGCCAATTCTTAAATTACATGATGTCAATCACGTCACTTATACACTGGCCAATCAAGTTTTCTCCTTAAAATAACCACACAGTGTGACACAGAGCTTATTAATAATGGATTTTTAATAATTATCATTGGAATAGTCCCATGCATGGGGAATCCGTTCTCTTAAATCGTTTTATCTTGTTTAACCTTAAATGGAGAATTTTGTACACTGATTTTAGCCTGTTCCGGGAGCTCAGATAGTGGGGAAGGCGTAAAGGAGCATCGTGAAGGGAAAAACTACGATGCGAGCAAAATAAAGAAGAGGGGAATGGGAAAAAGGTATCTTCTTTATTTTCCACCGCATCGCAATTTTTATTTGCGCGTTTCTTTCCGCACTCCCCACCAATGATTTTAGTCATTCCGAATTTAACATAATACCTTCAAACACAGAAATCACATATCGTTCTTATTTCGGATTCTTCTCGACGCGTTTGACCAAGATAACGCAAAATGCACACCACAAAGGGCGTTTTTTTCTTCTCCGATTCTCGCACTGTCTTTTTTCAACACAGTCAACTCCCGGTTAACTAGCTGACTGGATTGTTAGCGCGAACCTCGAGGACTCCTCCAGTGCTCCTCGAGAAAACAGGAGGTAGGTGAGGGGGAGCGGGGGGGGGGGGGGAATTTTCAGCTCAAACGAATTTTTTTTCGCCGCTTGCCCGTGCAGGATTTCTTATTCTGGTGAAACCCTCGACACGAGTTTTTATTTTTACAATAAACGTATCATTTAAACTGTAATGCAGCATTTTGGTTGTATCTTGCAAATTACTAAGAAGCTATTCTTTAAATAACTGGTAAATGGCAAGAAACCGTATACGAGAATCCCACTGCTCGTACGCTGGATCCTTGAGGATCTGCTTCAGGCAAAGAAAAATTGAATATAAAACTTTGAAGCAAATCTGAGAAATTATGAGATTTAATTTTAATCATTAAAATTAATCTCCTGTCCTTTGGTGTAAAAACACATAAATAGAACCAAAAAACATACTATGCAAACTCAACTTGCATTGTTAATTAATGTCCTGGGGATGAATATTAATGTATGTATAAAAGACAATCATGTGCTCAATTTTCAAAGGGTTTAAAGAATATAAAATTTTAAAGCAAAGCTGAAAACAGCGTACATATTTTGTTTAGAACAATATTTCAGCTGGCCAGACCAGCCTTCTTCAGGTATAAGATGTTCTATACAATATGTAAGGGATAATGCCCGCGCTCCGAGGCCTTCTTAAAAATAAGAAGGCCGAGGAGCGAAGGCATTATCCGTTTTAATGCACCTTTTCATTGTTTTAGAACAAGCAAACCAACGACTTGCTGTGAAATTTTGCTCATTAGCGACAGTAGTGATTGTCTAAATCCCGTAAGGATTGTGCAAGCATTTTAATCATTGTAATGACTCCCGTGGGCGAATTGTTTCTTGCCGTTACAATCAGTTTAGAATTGATCAACTATGGCCTCGATGAAACGCGGTGATACGATGTGAAGCGCCGTTTGTGATATTCTTTACTGGCCAAGTAGGATACTTTTTACAACAAGATGCGTATAAAGTTCTCAAGTTACCGCAAAATAGGAAAAAGGAATCAGGAGGATGCAATCTTGGAAAAAATGTGAGCTAGCGAAGTGAAATTTTAATAGTACACTTTTGAAACTTTTCAATTCTTTCATGACAGTAGTTAGGAAAATACATTCTCTAGAGCACCTCCCAAAGTACTATTTCCACATATTTTTATAATAATTCCCGATATCCATTTTTTTAAAAATCCCCAAAGTATATTTTTCTATCATTTTCTTGCGAATCCCTGTCATATTTTTTTGATTTTAAAGGGAAATCAAGACCTAATTAATTACTGTAATTTTTTGTATTATTGGAATATTTCTTATGGAAAAAAAAGTTTTTTTAAAGGGAAATAATTAAAATTTATACGGTAACTCTTGTTTATATCGTTGTTTTTCTATTTATTTAAGAGAATCAAAAAAAATTCTAATAAAATATTCTTAAATAAACGGCTTTACTTAATACTTAAAATTTATTTCCGTATAAAATATAATTAATATCCTTATTGTGTTTAGTCTATAAATCAAACGGGAATAAAGGTTTTTTAAATTGAAGAAATAAAAGAAATCGAAGAAATTGAAAAAAATTCAATAACTTAAAAAAATTACAGAAAATATAATAAATTCTTGAATTGCTTTAAATTTCAAAAAGGTATGAGCTCACTCGCCCTTCGGGCTCGCTCGCGGGATTCGCAAGAAAATGATAGAAAAATATACTTTGGGGATTTTTAAAAAAATGGATATCGGGAATTATTATAAAAATATGTGGAAATAGTACCTTGGGAGGTGCTCTAGAGAATGTATTTTCCTAACTACTGAATGGGGCTTTTGGATATAAGTTTCTTGGGTGATTTAAGTTGAAGGTAGAAAATAAAAAAAACAATTTTTAAAATAATAAAGGTTTAAAGAAATGAAATATTAATATGTATAAGATTATGAACGCAAAGCCAAACACAAACCAAATCATAAAGAAAAACCAAAAGAAAAACCAGAATCCTAAAAAAATGGATTCAAGAGATATTCTACAAGAAAGATTTCATGCTATTGACTTCTTGTTTGTAGAAGTTTTGGAAAAATTAAAAAAATCTCTAAATTTAGAAAATAAAAAAGAAAGGAAAACAGCAAAAAAAGAATTGAAAGAAATTATTATAAATATAAATTATAAATTGGATCATATTCCAGTTTTGAATTTATATTATAATATGCCTGAAAATATGGAAGATTATGTAACTTTTGTATTATTTCATCATTCAGGTGAATTATTCAAATATTTTATAAATATTGGAGAAGGAACTATGATACTTTTTGAAAATTCAAATGGATATCCAACTTGTAATGAGAAAAAAATTGTTAAGAAATTATTAAATAAATTTCATAAAAAGATTGTGATAAAAAGTGAAGATCAAGATGAAAATAGAGATAATGATGAAGATTATGGAAATTATTATCTTGATACAGAAGAAGTATTTGATTATATTTATGGATAAATTTTAGCCCCAAAATGGGGCTTTTTTTTATGCTGAAATTTATAACTATTTTTAAGTTGAAGCGGAAAAAAAAAATAAATAAAGTTAAAAAAATATTTATATATAATAAAAAGGATGTCTTCATCTGATTTAAATAACTTATCATATGATGAACTTATGAAAATAGCAAAAAAGGAAACTAAAGAAAATAGAAAAATTAAAGAAGAACGAAAGAAACAAAAATTGATTGAATATATTAAAAATAAAAAGGAAGAAAATGATAAATTAAAAAAGAAACCAATAAAACTTAAACCTAAATCTAAACCTAAACCAAAGAAAATTAAAACATTTGATGATTATTTTCTTGAATGTATAAAAAATAAAAAGATTCCAAAAGATACTCCAAAATATTTAAAGAAAGCACTTAAAAGAGCAATGAAAGAATACCACGTTGGAATTAAATTTGAAAAATCTGCTCTTGATAATTTTGCTGAAAAATATGTAATTGAAGGAAAACCAAAAATCTTTCCTAAAGATTATTTTAAAGAAAAAGCTTCACAATTAAAAGAATTTCTTAAAAATCATAGAAATATTAAAGTTAGATTTATATTAGTTTGTTTAATGGAAAGAATGGAGCATGAAGATAAAATTAAAGATAAAGCTTATTTTCATTCTGAAACACATATTAATCTTGAAGGTATAGATGCTAAAGAGATTTTAACTAAAATAATTCTAGAAATTCTTAGTAAAATTTTAATTTATCAAAGAAATGGTTCAGGTTGGTATTTTAAAGAGATTTTATCATTAGAAATTCATACTATAAAATATAAACCTTTGAAAGGATCTTCATATATTAAACTTCCTGATTTTATTTCAAGTAAGAAAGCTATAATAAATTTAGAAAATAAAAAAGATGATAAATGTTTCATGTGGTGTATTTTAAGATACTTACAGCCACATAAGAAAGATCCTCAAAGAATTTCAAATTTAAAACAATATGAAAATGATCTTAATTTTAAAGGTATTAATTTTCCAGTAAAATTAACAGATATAAAAAAGTTTGAAAATCAAAATAATAATATTCCAGGAATTAATGTTTTTTCAATTAATGAATATAATAAATTTTATCCTTTAAGAATTAATGACAAAGATTGTAATAATACAATAGATTTATTTCTTTATGAAGACACCGGAAAAACACATTATACACTTATCAAAAATTTTTCAAGATTAATCAATACACAAATAAGTAAATATACAAGAAAAAAATATTTTTGTAAAAAATGTTTATCTCATTTTACAAAAGAGGATCTCCTAAATAAACACATTATATTTTGTACTAATAATGTGACAGCTGCAGTAAAAATGCCTCCTAAAAACTCATTTTTATCTTTTAAAAATTATAATAAAAAATTACCTTTACCATTTGTTATTTATGCTGATTTTGAATGTTTTACAAAACCAATGAATAATTGTGAACCGGATCCAAATTATTCTTATTCAATGGAATATCAAAAACATGAACCTTGTGGATTTTGTATTTATATTAAATCTTTTGATTTTGATGATAGAGTTGATAGAATATTTAAAATTAATCCAATTATTTATACAAAGAAAAAAGAAGATGAAAATATTGCATTAGTTTTTGTAAAAGAATTAAAAAAAATTGTAAAACAAATTAATTTTAGTTTTTATAATTTCCCACAAATGATGATATTTACAGACTCTGATAAAATAGAGTTTAATAATTCAACAATTTGTCATATTTGTGAAAAACCTTTTATTGAAGGAGAAACTAAGAATAAAAAAGTTAGAGATCATTGTCATTTTACTGGTAAGTTTAGAGGAGCTGCTCATAATAATTGTAATATTTTTTGTAAAAAACCTAGAGTACTTCCTGTAATATTTCATAATCTTCAAGGTTATGATTCACATCTTTTTATTAAAGAATTAGCAAAAATGAAAGGAGATTTAACTTTTATTCCTAAAACAGAAGAGAAATATATATCATTTTCTAAGAAAATTAAAGTAGCTGAATTTATGAGAGAAGATGAAAAAATTACAATTAATTTTGAAATACGTTTTATTGATTCATTTAAATTTTTATTAACTTCTTTAGCAAATCTTGTAAATAATTTGCAACCTGATGATTTTTATTCTATAAAAAGTTATTATGATAAAAATATAGAATTATTAACAAGAAAAGGAGTATATCCTTATGATTATGTAAATTCTTTAGAAAAATTCAAAGAAACACAATTACCACCAAAAGAAGAATTTTATTCAAAATTAAATGATGAAGACATAACTGATGAAGACTATTCCCATGCAAAAAAAGTTTGGTCACAATTTAATTGTAAAACTATTAAAGATTATCATGATTTATATCTTAAAACAGATGTATTACTTTTAGCTGATGTGTTTGAAAACTTTCGTAAAACTTGTTTGAAGTATTATAATTTAGATCCAGCTCATTATTATACATCTCCTGGATTAGCTTGGGATGCATGTCTTAAAGAAACAGAACAAAGACTTGAATTATTACATGATTATGATATGTTAATGATGTTTGATCAAGGAATTAGAGGTGGAATTACTCATATATCAAAAAGATATTCAGAAGCAAACAATAAATATATGAAAAATTATAATCCAAATGAAGAATCAAAATTTATTACATATCTTGATGCTAATAATCTTTATGGTTGGTCAATGATACAAAAACTTCCAACTCATGGTTTTAAATGGATGAAAAATCTTACAAAAGAAAATGTAATAAAAATATTAGAAAAGAAAATTACAAATATTGGTTATATTTTTGAAGTGGATCTTAAATATCCAAAAAAACTATGGAAAGAACATAATGATTATCCACTTGCTACAGAAAGATTAAAGTTTGGTTCGGTAGAGAAACTTGTTGGATCTTTTTACCGTAAAAAGAATTATATAATACATTATAGAAATCTTAGACAATGTTTAGAATTAGGACTTGAACTTGAAAAAGTACACAGAGGAATATCATTTTATCAATCTGAATGGATGAAACCTTATATTGAAAAAAATACAGAATTAAGAAAACAATCTAAAAACTCTTTTGAAAAAGATTTTTTTAAATTAATGAATAATTCTGTATTTGGTAAAACAATTGAAAATATAAGAAAAAGACAAAATATACAATTAGTAAATAATAAGAAAAAGGCTATTAATTTGTCATCAAAACCTAATTTTGATCGATTAACAATATTTGATCAAAAATTAATTGCAGTTCATTTGAAAAAGACAGAAATATATTTTAATAAACCTATTTATGTGGGACAAGCTGTTCTTGATTTGTCAAAATTTCATATGTATGATTTTCATTATAATTATATTAGAGAGAAGTATTCCAATAAAGCTGAATTATTATTCACAGATACAGATTCATTAATGTATGAAATTCATACAGATGATTTTTATTATGATATAAGAAAAGACATCAAAAAAAAGTTTGATACAAGTGATTATCCAGAAAATCATAAATCTGGAATAAAAACTGGAATTAATAAGAAAGTAATAGGAATGTTTAAAGATGAAGCTTGTGGTAAACAAATTACACATTTTGTTGGTCTAAGACCTAAGCTTTATTCTTTTAAAGTTGAAGACATTGAAGTAAAGAAATGTAAAGGAATTAAGAAGAATGTTATTAAAAGGGAAATAACATTTGAAGATTTCAAGAAATGTTTATTCTCAGAAAAAGAAGAAATGAGAACAATGAATATAATCAGAAGTAAAGAACATAAAATTTACTCGATGAAAATGAATAAAGTAGCATTATCTGCAAATGATGATAAAAGGTTAATTTGTAAAAATAAAATTAATACTTTAGCTTTGAGAAAATAAAAAAAAATAATAATATAAAATAAAATGATTAATTTCACAAAAAAAGATATTTTATTAATATATTTAAGAAGACTTTTTTTAATAGAAGATTTTGATGAAGAAATTAGATATAAAAGGTATAAGAGAGAAAGATTTTATAAAAGAGAAAATTTAAAAAAATTTAAAAAAAAATAAAAGATTATAATGTATACAGAAGAAGAGATTAAATTATATTCTTCCATATTAAGATCTTATGAAAAAAGTAAAATCAAAAAAAAGAAAAAAAGAAATAAACCAATATATGAAAAATGCAAACATGAGAATAAAGAAATTATTGATTATGCTGAAGTTTGTTGTGATTGTGGTCTTCAAATTCAAAGAATATTAAATTATGATGTTAATATATCTGATTGGGAAAGATGTTGTTATAGAAAAAAATCAGTATACCAAAGAAAGTATTTTTTTAAGAAAAAGATCAATGAAATACAAAAAACTTTTGATATAAAAAATGATGATATTTCTAAGATTAATGAAATACTTTATAAAATTGATAATGCAAATTTCATTAAGAAAGTAAATACACAATTTAAAAGAAAGAGAATCATTAATATCACATTTATTATAAAAAAGATTTTAATTATTCTTGGATATAGTAATGTTGATGAATTATTACCACTAAAACTTTCAGAAGAAACAAAAGCTTTTTATGAAGAATGGTGGGAATTAGTTAAAAAAGAAATTATAATATCATAATTTTAATTAAGTTTTGAAATTAAGTTGTAGCAGAAAAAAAATAATAATTTAAAAAAAAAATATTTATATAAAATAAAAATGAATTCTTCACAAAGCAAATCTGTTAATACGCAATACAAAGCAATTCCTATCACTCTTTTTGGTGTAACATATTTTGATAAAATATTATATGGTAAAATGTTTATGATTGATCTTCATTTTCACAATATATATATTAATTATCGAAGATTTTATGAGTTAAGAAAGAGAGAAATTGAAGATAAAATTATATCAGATAATAGTTTAAAAATAAAAGATATATTAAGATATTTTAAAAAAAGTCAAAAAATAATGAAATAGACAAACAAAAAGGAAAATATTTGAAAAGAATAAGAAAAGAAATAAAATATATGAGAAAATATTTAATGAAAGAAGAATATAAAAAAAAAGTTTTATATTGTATAGAAGGTGATGATATAAAATTCGGAATTTTAAATTATGAAAAGTTAATAGATTTTACACATTCTAATTATTTAAGTTTTAGCATAATTAAAAGTATTATGTTAAGACAAAAAAAATATAGAAAATCATTATATCGTGAAGATATTTATAAATGTCAGGGAAAACTTTCATTGAGAAAAGATGATAGAGAAATAATTAAAGAAATAAGAAAAATTGTTAAAGATTTTAAAAGTTATTTTAAAGAAAAAGATGTTATTATTCATTGGCAAACCGATTATTCTGATTCTGATTCTGATTCTGATTCTGCTAGAGTTAGTGTTAGTGATAGTCAAGTTAATTATATTTATTAATAATTATATCCCTTTTTTAGGGATTTTTTTTATGCTGAAATTTATAATTTTTAAAAAATAATTTAAAAAAAAAATATTTATATATAATAAAAATGCAACTTATATCTCCCGAAAACATTTCTAAAGAAAATCTAATTTTTAACGAAGCTAAACAATATAAAGTCAAGAATTCTAAGATGAAATATCATCGTATTAAAATCGAAACAACTTATCCTAATGGTAAGCAAGGTCCTCTTATAATAGAAACACCTTTACTTTTTAGTTTTGGTGTATCTGAAAGAAAGAATCAAGAATCTCAAGAATTAGTTGGATATACTATTCCTATTTGTTTATGGGAAAAAGATAAAGATCCAACAAAAGAAGAAAAAAGTTTTTTAAAACATTAGAAAAAATACAACAACTTTGTTATAATCATCTTGAAGAGACAATTGGTGTTGAAGAATCTCAAAATTTATCGCAAATATTATATTATAAAAAGAAAGAAATTACTGATAAAAAAGGAAGACCTAAAACAGTAAATGATGATAGTGTTTCACCAGTTTTATATGCAAAACTTATATATTCAGAAAAATCTAATAAAATTCTATCTTTGTTTAAAACAAAAGGAAATAAAAATGTTGATCCATTTGAATATCTTAATCAATATTGTAAAGTGAAATTAGCTTTGATAATTGAGAGTATTTATATTTCCAAATTAGTAAAATCTATTCAAGTTAAAGTTCATGAAGTTTATGTTAGACTATTGAAACCAAGAGAATCATTATTAATGATTAAAGAAGAAAGTGATGACGAAGTCGATGAAGAAAATGAAGAAGGTGATTCACAGGATTTGTTTTAAGCTGAAATAAAGTATTTTGCCCTTTTAAGGGCTTTTTTTTATGTCGCTTGAAACAATTTTTAATACTACAATAGTATTAAAAATCTTTTAAATCACTCAAAGGAATCCACGAATTAAACTTGTCAGGATATCCACTCCATTTAACTAAAGCTAACTTTTTCTTGGTGTCTCGTTTCAATACTTTCTCAATTCTATATATTTCTTGTTTTGCTTTTTGTAATTCTTTTTCATAAAAAGATCCTTTTACTTCTTCACCCATTAAATCAACAATTTTATAGGTGATAGGTTTTGTATTTAATATTTCATTAACCACAAATATTTCCTCTGTCCAGTTAGGAGTATATCCTTTATCAAATACAGGTCTCTTATATTTTGATATACGAACGAAATCTCCAACCTTAAATTTTATTTTTCCAGGTTTCAAATAAATTAAATCTGAATATAAATTAGCATAAACTTTTTCTTCGTTTTCTTTTTTACTAGCTTGAATTGGAGTCATTTTAATACTAGAATGTCTTGTTTTATTATAATCATTAACTAATTTATCAAGGATGTTCCAATAAACAGTATTGTTATTTACACTAAACATCTTAAACATTCTGGTTTTCATTGTTTTATTCCATCTCTCAACAATGCTTGATTTCTCTTCATTCTCTGTATGATATAATTTGATTTTATTCTTTTCAAGGAGGTCCTTAAAATGTTTACTGATAAATTCAGAACCTTTATCTGTCCAAAGCATTTTTGGTTTACGTTTACTTTTTTTAAATATATCATCAAATGCTTTACTAACACTTTCAGTCTTTTTGTTTTTCAATGGTTCAATCCATCCATATTTACTAAAAATATCTATTACCATCAGTAAATAATTTATTCCTTTATTCCATTTACTAAACTTTTGCATTTCAACCAAATCTGCAGCCCAGATTTCATCAATCCCATTTGATATTACAGTTCTCTTTGAAAAATTTCTAGTGATTGGTTTATGTAATTCATCGGCTAATTGTTGAGTCCAATCACTATTATTACTCAACGCCGCTTTACGTTTTTTGTCTTCTTTGGTAAACCCAAACCAAGTTTTTGTTTAGTATTTATAATAAATCTCGCTGTTTGACCCCATTTCGGTATTTCACCGTATGGAATCAGATCTAAAGATTTAACCATTTGTCTATCACATTCATTCTTATTTTTTCCCATATCATAACATATATCATGATAAGCAGCAATTTCATCTACTTTATTATATGGTTTAACCATCCATTCTAATACTTCACCTGTTTCAGGATCATATCTTAATTGTTCATTCAAAGGGTTATACGGACCCATGTACTTATATTCTCCAGGAGTCCAACCACCTTTTGGTTTTGGCAATTTTCCAATGAGTTTATGAAGATCTACACTACCTCCTTGGTCTAGATCTTTTCTATTTGTTTTATATTTTAATTTTGGTCTTATTTTTGTTGATATTTCATCCAATGCTTTACTACCAACATCTTGAATCATTGGAGTTAATTTATTTAATCCATAATTAATTGCTTTTTTCTGTAAGTTTTTATTTCTCATAGCTTCAGATATACCATATCGTCCCATTTCTACTGTTTTTTTACCTAACCAAGGTAAAGCATGAGTTAAACCTGTTAATGCTAATTCACCCAAGCCTTCTCCTTCTAATATATTGAGAGGTGATGTTTGTGAAGAAGAAGGCTGAATTAGTTTCCCTGTTTCTTAATAAATCGTGTTTTTTTTATTCCACAAGAAGCACAAGTACACCAATACATTTTTCTTCCATTTTTAGCAGTTTGATAACCTTCTGGTTTCACACATTCTGTTTGTTTTTTTTCTTTCACACAATAAGATTTCATTTTATTATATATTTAGATAAAAAAATTTAACTTTTACACTTTTTATATAATTCATTAAATAAAAAAGAATGACGAATTATTTTCCATACAAATTAAAATTATCTGAATCTCAATTAAAAAAATTAGCAAAAGCTTATAAGGATAGATCAGAGATTACTTTAAGAATAACTAAAAATAATTTAGTTGGATCAGATGAATTAATGTTGACAAAAACACAAATTAATAAACTTAATAAAGCTAAAACTAATGGAGTTGGTTCTGATATTAAAATAACAAAAACACAAATTAGAAAAGTAGTAAAAGAAGGTGGAAGTTTGTTTGGATCTCTTATTTCAATAGGTTCAAAATTTCTTCCAATGGCTACAAAAGTTGCCAGTAAAGCAGCTCCAGCACTTGCTGAGGGTGCTTTAACAGCTTTAGGATCACTTGGAATTGATAAAATTTTTGGTAAAGGAATTGATATTCCATCTGAATATTTATCTAAATTGATGAGTCTTAAAAAAGAATTAACAAAAAAACAAATTGATGATTTAAATAAAGCTATACAAAAAGGTGGAGCATTATATTTTAAACCAACACAAAGACAAATTGAAGGAGGATTTTTAGGAACTCTAGCTGCAATTGGTATTCCTATGGCTATAGAATTAGCATCAAAAATATTTGGAAAAGGATTACAAGTTCCAAGAACAGGAAAAGGAAAAGGAAAAGGAAAAGGATTACAAGTACCAATAGCAGGAAAAGGAAAAGGAAAAGGATTACAAGTAAGTGCTAGACCAGGAATGATACCTTATCAACCACCTCCATTTTTTGGAACATGGGAACAACAAGGGAAAGGTAAAAAAAAAAAAGGTCAAGGATTATTACTAGGACCGAACAGTCCATTCAACCAAATTCCAGTATTAGGAGCAATACTTTAAAACCTATTTTCAAAGATATTCCTCTCAGTAATTTTGATCTTTTAGAATATATAGATTATCTTAAGATACCAAATTTTAAAGGAATTTTTTCTAGAGACTCAATTGATCATTTTCATGAAAAAGGATGTTGTATAATTAATCTTGATGATAAAGTAGGACAAGGAACTCATTGGGTTGCAGAATTCATAAAACCACCATATATTTACTATTTCGATTCTTTTTCACTTCCACCACCATTAGAAATTATAGATCATGCAAAAAGATTAAATCTAGGTTTTATTTATAATAAAGGTTATCCAATTCAAGATATCTATTCTGTTAGATGTGGTTATTACTGTTTATATTTTCTTGAAAATATTTATAAGAAATCTTTTTACGATCTTTTAAAAGTTTTTAAAATTGATGATCAACAATATAATGAAAAGTTTATAAAAAATTATTTTATATAAGTTATTAAATAAAATGATTCAGAATAGAGTATTAGTTTTTAAAAGTCTTGATGCTAAAAAACAAAATCCATCAAATAAACCAGGTAATTTTACTCTAAAATTTACTCCTGAATTGAAATTGGATCCAAACACTACTCATTATTTAGCATTAGACCATCTTTCTATGACTGCTAGTTGGCATAATATTAGACCCGAGTATCAAAACAATGAATTGAAAATATCAAAAGATAAAGGTAAAACTTATATAACAATTGTATTTCCATCAGGTATTTATGATTATCAAGATATAAATACTCTTATTCAAAAAAGAATAGGTAAAATTGTAAATACAGAAAATTATGGTATTAATATACTTTTTGATCTTACAACTTATAAAGTATTTATTGCACTTGATGAAAATTATTACATTGATTTTTCTAATAGTGGTAATTTTGGTAAATTATTAGGATTTGAAAAGAAAGTTTTAAAGAAGAGTGCATATGGAAAGAATTTTCCTAATATTAGTAATGATATTGATAATTTATATATTAGAACTAGTTTATTATCTGATAGTATTATCTCAGGAAAACGATCAAATGTATTATACACATTTTCAACTAATACAAAAACAAGATCATTACCATTTGAAATTCAACCTATAAATTACTTATGGAATAGAATGAATAGAAATGAAATTTTTGAAGTGAAATTTTATATTACAGATGACCAAGATAGAGAAGTTGATTTGAATGATATTGATATAAGTTTAACTGTTGTTATTGGTGAAAGAAAATAATAAATTGTATAAATAAAAAAATGGAAAGACGAATAAGAAATTATGATACTGGTGAAGATTATTATACAGATACAGAGACAAAAGGTGGTGGTGTTTTTGATGTATTGAGTAATATTGGAGCTAAACTTACTGGAAAAACTGCATCTAAACTTGCTTCAACAGCAGCAGAAAAATGTGTAGAAAAAGGTTCTGAAAAGATTGGTGAGAAAACTGGACAATTAATTGGTGAAACGATTTATGATAAATTTAAACCTAAACCTAAATCATCAAAAAAGAAAGAGAAGAAACTTGAAATTGAAACTATACCAGAAGATCTTATTCCTGAAATTCAAGATTATGTAATACCACAAAAAGAAAATCCACCGAAAGAAAATAAAGGTGAAAAAATTGTTAAACTTTTACAAAAAAATAATGATAAATATTCTTATGTCAAAGATGTTTATAAAGATCTTCTTTAAAAAAAATTTTTATATAATCTTAAAATAAAATGAATGGAAATTTTAGAAGCCCGAATTTAGTAAGGAGATATGAATATACATATTATGATTTGGAAACACCATTGAATGCTAATGTTCCAAATAATGATAGACAAGTAAAGGATAATTATAGATTCACAGTTGATAATTCATCAGAAGCTAATCCAATTGATTGGTATAATGCTTATTTAGAAGTTAAGTTTAAACTTGTAACCCTTGCTGATAGTACAGCTGGAATAGCAGCAGGAGCAATTGATAATGTTAACAAATTATGTACAACAACTAATGGACATACTTTCATTAATGAACTCCAAGTTGAATGTAATGGAATAACTGTATATAATAATACAAGAGCTAATGAAACATCAAATGTTTTATCTCTTTTGAAATATACTAAAAGTTATGTAGATACAGTTGGTAAAGATCAATTTTTCTATTTAGATACAAATACAGGAACTGCAGAAGCACGAACTGCAGAAGCATTATATAATAAAGGTTATGCTGATCGGAAAAAATTAACAGATGCTGCAAGTGAAACTGTTTTTTCAATTCCTCTAAATTTATATAGTTATTTTGCAGCTTTTAAAAATAATCTTCATCCTAATATCAAAATGAATATTTTATTAAAACTAGAAGATGATACTAATATTATTTTTAGACATGCTAATGCTCCAGATTCAAAAGTCATCATCACTAATTTTCGTTTATGGTGCCCGAAAATTATGTTTAATGGAGAAGGACTGAAGTTGTATCTTGAAAATTATTTAAAACCAAAAAAGTGGACTTACTTGAGAGAACATAGTGAAATATTACAAACAACATCAACTCAGAGCTACTTTCGTATAACTACAGGAATTAGAAGACCAAGACATGTTTTTATTTGGGTGGTTCCTACAGCAAGTTATGGATCTCAAACAGGAAATATCTTTACTTTTGATACATTTTCTATTGGTACAGGTGGTCGTCATTTTACTAGAGTACAATTAGAAGTAAACAACAGTATATATTATCCTCAATTAGAAATGACATCAAAAGAAAAAACAAGACTTTATAGAACATTAATGTCATATTCTTCAGCTTATAATGATTTACTAAGTGGACCAATAATTGATAGAACAAATTTTAAAAATATTTTTGGGGTGTTGTATTTTGATCTTAGAAATCAAGATGAAGATGTTAAAGATGGTGTTGTTTCACTAACTTTTAGATATGAGATAGATGGTGCTCCAGGAAGTAATTATACAATAAATGCATTGGTTTTACATGAAAAAGAAATTGAATTATACACTTCATCTGGAAAAATGCTTATAAAAGCATAAAAAATCATATAATTTTTTTTTTTTGATTTTAATACTAATTGAAGTATTAAAATCTAAGACTTTACCCATTTATTATACATTTTTTCATGTAATTTTTTATCAATAGCTTCTATTCTTAATAATTCATCATTGATTTGTGAAATATCATTTCTTATAACTGGTGAATTATTTCCAGCAGCTATTGAGCCAATTAATACCTTTAATCTATCTGTTAATTCTTTTGGATCTTGATAATAAGTAATACTTGATCCGACCATTTTAGATTTTCCTGATGATTTATGAGGTGGCATATTACTTAACATATTTAAATCATTAAATATTTTTACAGCATTCATTGAATATTTTGTTTTAGGATTGTATCTCTTTGTTAATAGGCTTATAAGAGATTTATCAGCATCTGCTTCATAGATTAATTTACCACCACGATAAGCATTCAGTTTTAAATTTTTCATTAAGTTTGGTAAATCAATCATTAATCCACCATATTGATTATTTTGAATTTTATAAGCATTTCTTCTTGGTTGTTTATATCTTCGAATACCTGAAGCTTGTTGTCCTGTTTTTAATCCACGACTTGTTAATATCATTAATAATCTTTTTTCAAATTTATTAAAAATAATAAATTTTTTAATTCTTTCAATAGTTTCTGGTTTAGGATTTGTTGCTTTAGCTTTAACTATTAATCTACCTATATTATCTGTTTCAATATCAGCTATATTCTTGATTTTTAAATCTTTGATTTCTTTTTGACTATCTTCAATTTTTTTAAAAATTTCTTCACTATCTTTCTCCAAGTATTTTGATGGTAATTCATAACCATAATTTTCTAATATATCAATTGATTCTTTGTTATTAAGTGCTTTATCCAAATCATATGTTGAAGGTTTTTTTTTCTTCAGTTTGAGTATCAGTATCCACTAAAGATTTTGATGTAGAAGGTTCATCTTCTGGTTGATATTGAGGTAATTCTTGGTTTAATGTATAAATATCTTGTATACCCTCTTTTATAGCTTTTTGATTTTGCATCATCTGTCCAGTCAAAGCAAGTTGATTTTCTTTCAACTGCTCAATTATTTTATCCTGTTTTTCATCTGTCTTCTTCTGTTGTTCAACAATAGTTTCTTTTAATGGTTCTCTTAATGTCTTAAAATATTCACTCATAACAACATCACGGATTTGACCTTTGTCTTTCACTTCATTTTTAGCTGCAGTAACAGCTTTAGATATTTTATATCCTTTATATTCTGAATCTGCATACTTTTTGACATTTTCTAAATTCATTTTTATTATAAGATTATATAATTATTTGTAAAAATAACATTTAATTTTATTTCAATTATCTAGCATTATAATAAAAAAAGTATGAAAATCCCAAATTATGATTCGAATCAAAAAAAAAAGTCTAAAAAACTATGTGATTTCTTAGATGAAGATTATAGAATGCTTATTGCTGGTCAAACCCGTTGTGGAAAAACAAATACTCTAATGCATATGATAAGATCCCCATTAGTTTACTATGATAAAATTTATTATTATGGTCCTAATCATAATCAAGAAAAATTACAAGATCTTAAAAAAATAATGTCTAGAATTAGTGAAAAAGTTGGATATGATGTTTTAGAATTTCCAGAAGATATAATGGAAACAACAGAATATCCAGAAGATAATAGAAAAATTGTTGTATTTGACGATCTTGTTAATGCTACAGATGGAATTCAGAAAAAAATAGCAAATCATTATACTGATGGAAGACATCATGGAATTAGTCCTATTTATCTAAGTCAGAGTTATTATGATGTACCCTCAAAATTAAGATTAAATTGTTCTCATATGATATTATATCCACCAGTTTCTAAAAATCATTTGAATCTTATTGCAAAAGAAAATTTGATTGATCCAAATCTTTTTAATAAACTTAGACCTTATGAATTCTTGTTTTTAGATAAAGAACAAAAATCAGTTACTAAGAATTTTGATGAAAAAATATAATTATAAAATAAAAATGGGAATATTCAATAATATCAATCAATGTACTAATATTGATATCAACGAATATATTAGACAGATTAGTCAAGAAATACATGCAAACGCAGGAATTAAATTAGATGCTGATAATAATTACGATATTGAACAAAAACGATTAGTAAATCTTGGAGAAGGTATTAATTCTTCTGATGCTATAACTAAACATCAACTTGATACAGGATTAGCAACAAAACCAAATCCTACTGATGTTATTCTTGTTAGTGGTACAAATCATATGACTGGTCATCTTGATTTAGGAGGAAATAATATAATTCGTCCTGGAGGAATTGAAATGAATCGAAAATTAATTACAAATATGGATACAGATGAGAATGATGATTTAGCAGCTGTAAATATGATTACTTTGAAGAAATATCATCCTAATGTACCTGCACATACTCATGAAGTTACTAAAAATATAAATATGAAAAATCTTTTTAATGTTGAACAAAGTAAACCTCAAAATTATAACTATTTAGATAAAAATCAAAATAATTTAATTTCTTATAATGATGCAAATAATATATTCTTAAATCGTAAAGAAGAAAATCCAATGGAAGATCATCTTGATATGAATTATCATTCTATAACAAATATTCAAACAGCAGGTGATAATGATGCTTTTTCTTTGTATTATGGGAAAAGTATTTTTTTAACATTAAATGGAGGTAGATATTATGATGCAAAAAATACAAGAATAATAAATTTAACAACTCCAAGAAGTGATAAAGATGCAGCTAATAAAGCATATGTTGATGGAAGAATTAGTGGTATTCCTCATACGCAAAATATAAGTGCAAATATTAATTTGAAAGAACTTTATAATGTTGAACAAAGTAAACAACAAAATTTTAGTTATTTAACTCAACATTATAATAATTTAGTTTCCTATAATGATGTAAAGAATATTTTCTTATCACGTAAAGAAGTCTCTCCAATGGAAAATGATATTGATATCAATAATCATAGAATATTTAATTTATCAAAATTACCTACCTTTGATCATGAAGTTGCAAATAAACAATATGTAGATACTAAATTAAGTAATCCTGCAGATAAAGATTTAGATATGGATAAAAAAAAAGATTATAAATTTAGAAGTTCCCACATATTATACACATGCGGCTAATAAACAATATGTAGATCAAGAAACTGTAAAAATAAATAGTCAAATACATCAATTAGATCTTCATAAATTAAGTAATCCTACAAATGTTAATCTTAATATGAATGATAAAAAGATTACTAATTTAGCAACTCCAGATTCAAGTGAAAAAAATTCTGCAGTAAATGTTTCATATTTAGAAAATTATGTAAATAAATCTCATATCTCAGCATCCTCTCATCCAAAAGATGAATTCAGATATTTAATGGAAGATGTTAATGAAAGTTCATCAGAAAGTAATATTACTGTAACTGGAATTAATGATTTAATTCTAAAAGTCCACATATTTTTAACAAAAAAGTTTATGATATGCTTCTTGACATTAATTCTGAATATAAATATATTTCCAGATTAGGTTTTAATATGTATAAATTACCAGAAGGAGAATATACAATTTGCATTGAGTTTATTCCTGTCACAATGCAAAATGTTAGTGTTAATGTTGTTTCGACAAGTTTGAATATTACTCAACAATCAACAAAAATTTTTCAAAAAGAAGGATATAGCAGATCCATAATTCATATACATAAATGGCAAATTTCCCCACCTGAATATATAATGGTTGATTTAAAATGTGATGGATCAAAATCATCACCAATAGTAAAAGCACCTGCTTATTTGATTATTTATGGTGTAAAAAATTATGTTAATGATGTTGAGTCAAGTGTTTATGATTCTCCTTATATTTTTGAAAATCAGAAAATGGTGATGGAAACAGATATTAATATGAATAATCATGATATTAGTATTAAAAATCCAACAAAAGACGATCAACCTGTTAGTTTAGCTTTTTTGAAATCATTAAGATCTTATTTTTTTATAACTGCTTATTTTGATAAATCAAAATCAAATAACCATCTATTTTTCAATTCAATATCAACTTCTTTATATATACCATTCAATTGTAAATTGGAATCAATAGATTGTTTCTTTACTGAATTACATATTTCAGGTCGATATTTTTATATAACATTGAAAGTAACTGATAGTAGAAATACAAAAACTTTATCTTCAATTAATGGAAATGATCATCAATATTTTAGAAATATCAATTTTCCATTAACTCGAACAAGTCATTTTTGGATTGCGATTAATAAAAGGGGAACTGATCAAATTGTAAATGTTAACCAAATTACATTTACTCTTGTATTCAGTAAAAGTTTATTATAATCATTATAAATAAAAATGTCAATCACAAAAATAAAATCATTAAGAAATAAAAAAGAACAAAAAGATATATTTGAATTCAATCATATTTCTTCAACTTTAGATCTTGAGAAAATCCAACAAATAAAAGATTTATACTCTTTTTATCATAAAAAAACATGGATATACAAAAAAAGTCAAAGTAAATACCAAAAAATAAATTATATTATGAATATTTCGTCTGTGTTACTAGCTTCAGTTGGTGTAATAACAGGTGGAATAACCTTAAACCCTATTATTTTAAGTGTTTTAACTGGAGCTGGAATAATATTAAAAACATATCATGAAATGAAAAATTACAACGGTAAATTAGATATGGTTAAATTTGGATTTACAACTTATGAAAAAGTGTTGACTAATTTACGAACAGCAATGAGAGGTGGTGAATTCGATTATCAGAAATTTATATCTGATATGAAACTTTTAGATCAAGAAATGATAGAATTAACACCTACTTCATCGAAGATTGAAAAGAAATACATTAAAAAGTTTAAGACGTAAGTAGTTATTAGTTTAACTTAAATAATTTTTTCAGCTAACGCGTTAGTCGTTATTATTATTCGGCTAACGCGTTAGTCGTTTTTTTTGTTATAATTTTTTTTTGTCTAAAACAAACTTTACTAACAAACTTTACTAACAAACTTTACTTTTACGATAAACTTTACTAACAAACTTTATCATGTGTAAAATCATTAAATATTCAACCATAGTCAAAACAAACTGCAGGTGTTTATATTCAAGAAATATCAACGCATAATTCGGGGAATCCCCTTGTCTAACGCGTTAGTAGTTAGGAAAATACATTCTCTAGAGCACCTCCCAAGGTACTATTTCCACATATTTTTATAATAATTCCCGATATCTATTTTTTTAAAAATCCCCAAAGTATATTTTTCTATCATTTTCTTGCGAATCCCGCGAGCGAGCCCGAAGGGCGAGTGAGCTCATACCTTTTTGAAATTTAAAGCAATTCAAGAATTTATTATATTTTCTGTAATTTTTTTAAGTTATTGAATTTTTTTCAATTTCTTCGATTTCTTTTATTTCTTCAATTTAAAAAACCTTTATTCCCGTTTGATTTATAGACTAAACACAATAAGGATATTAATTATATTTTATACGGAAATAAATTTTAAGTATTAAGTAAAGCCGTTTATTTAAGAATATTTTATTAGAATTTTTTTTTGATTCTCTTAAATAAATAGAAAAACAACGATATAAACAAGAGTTACCGTATAAATTTTAATTATTTCCCTTTAAAAAAACTTTTTTTTCCATAAGAAATATTCCAATAATACAAAAAATTACAGTAATTAATTAGGTCTTGATTTCCCTTTAAAATCAAAAAAATATGACAGGGATTCGCAAGAAAATGATAGAAAAATATACTTTGGGGATTTTTAAAAAAATGGATATCGGGAATTATTATAAAAATATGTGGAAATAGTACCTTGGGAGGTGCTCTAGAGAATGTATTTTCCTAACTACTCATGACAAGGGGAAAAAGTTCCTTGACAGTCAGCAGTAGTAATAATCAGAAATTTGGGGATAAGGGCTTTAGATTAGACTACGAGCAGTCTCTCTTTCCCAGCTTAGTCCATCGAGCGAGAAACGAAGAAATATTAGCGAACGGTAATGGCCGTGCGAAACTGGGGCGCCTCCAGTTTCGCGCGGCCATTATCCATTCGCTAATGTTTTTTCGTTCCTCGCTTGATGGACTAAGCTGGGAAAGAGAGACTGCTCATAATCTAGCTTTAGATAAAAATAGGAAATTCACTGTCGATAATTTATCATTCCACGTTCAATGTAATGGAAAATATTGAGATTTTGCCTTATAGTGTCTATAGTAAAGGTTTATTTAAAACTATTAACCAAGGTTGTTGAAAACCTAAAAACATAAGTCCCTCGGAGATACAGGGTGTATGTTGTTGGTCCAGAGGGATGTTTTGTTTATTTTGTTGACATGTACATCAAAAGTATTTGTCAGGGGTGTTGCGAGTGCTATCCATGTTGGAATTTTTAATAAATTATGCTGATGTGCTAAATTGAGAAGATTCTAGAAAATCACTGAGGTGGAACAGTAGGTTATTATTGTGATCAGTGAGGTGGAACAGGAGGTTACTATTTTTAATAATAACCTCCTGTTCCACCTCAATGACCACAATAATGACCTGTTGTTCCATTTCAGTGAGCATGTATGCAGATTATTAGAAATAATAACCTGTTCAAAAATGTATTTTCCGCTGGTATTCCAAGTAATTTATGCTGCTTGTTTAGCTTTATCACCTGCCGCACCCTCTATTGTGTATTACACACGTCCTATTGGTCAGCTTTCTAGTACTTATAGACCTTGGCCTATTCATGAATTTCATTCACGCTTGCGGTTCCACACAGTTTACACATCCCTTTACCCCATCTTCGGACTAATACCTAGCGATCAGAGGCAATCTGAAGGATCTTCCGTTCCGGCAGAAACAGGCCAAACGAGCGACGAACGCGGAGGCAACTCGCAAAATGTTGATCAAGTATTTTCCACGTTCAAGGGCTATCTCGAGCAGAAATTGGAAGATAAAGAGAAGCAGGTCGTTCAAAAGAGTAGGATGGATAAAGAAATAGTGCAGTTGAAGTACAAGGGCGTTCGAGCTGAACACTGAATTAGACTCCATCCTTGAAAGTATTCAAATCGAGAGCGAACGCGGGGAGCCTAATTTGGCTTGTATAAAGACTCTTTCCCAAGAAGCCAGGCAGCGTATCTACAAACGGCAGAAGCTGATAAAGGTCGCAGTTAAACGTAAGGACGGTTGGCAAGTGGTAGCGGAATACGAGTCAAACGGACTGGCATCCGGCTCAGAAGATGAATAGCGGCTTAAGAAGGCCAGAGAAGCGGCGAGAGAGAGATCAACGTGCGAGCGACCGCGGAAAGAAAGCAAGTTTTTCTACGCGCGCTGACAATCAGCTTTCTCGTGGTAAGAAAAAGCGCCTTTCATTTTACTTTGTGAATTCATATGTGCTGGATTCGCTTGTGTATCCTACCATACTTTGTGTCTGGTGATTGCTATTACGGGAATTGAAGGGTAAAATGATTTACGTTCGTTTGAGCGCAGCGAATTAGAACGTAAATGTATTTTCCGCTGGTATTCCAAGTAATTTATGCTGCTTGTTTAGCTTTATCACCTGCCGCACCCTCTATTGTGTATTACACACGTCCTATTGGTCAGCTTTCTAGTACTTATAGACCTTGGCCTATTCATGAATTTCATTCACGCTTGCGGTTCCACACAGTTTACACATCCCTTTACCCCACCCCCCCACCCCCACCCCCCCCCCCGGTTTATGTTTCGCTTTATTTTGTAGGCCCTAGAGACGCTACTGGCGGCAACTTCCGTTGCTACAAATGCGGAAGACTTGGGCTTTGGGCTAAGGACTGCAAACTCGTGTCTTGGCAAGGAGGTTACCGGTCCCTTAGCTGCAATACATACCCTGGACGCTAATATAACAAGCCGGTTGAAAGCGAATCACTTCAGTTTCAATCAAAGCGGCGAAGAGGACTTGGCACAGGTAGAGGATGTGATGAAGAAATATGAATTCGGAAGCGGACAGGTTTGAGGTGTTAAGGGTAGTCTAAAGAAAAATCTAGGGTTTTGGAGATCTACTGGTGCTCCGATTTTTATTTTGACAACCATTGGCAAAGGCTATAAATTACCGTTTACTAGATTCCCATTGTCTGAAAAACTAAAAAACATAGTTCCGCGCTACTACATGCTGAATTTGTGAATCAAGCCGTCATTGAGCTAGCTAATTCTGGTCAAATTCGCAGGTAGATCAGCAACCTTTAGCTGTTTATCCCTTGTCAGTATCTATATAGCCATGGGGCGAAAGAGGCTAATTCTGGATTTATGCCACGTTAATAGGACGTTAAGTAAACACAGGGTCAAATATGAAGATTGGGAAGTCGCTATCGCTTATTTTACCAAGGTTCGTGCATGTTCTCTTTCGATTTAAAAAACGGCTATCGCCATATCGATATCTCACAAGAACACCAACCCTATCTGGGATTTTCCTGGCGAGATCCTGAGTCCTATAATGATATATATTATATTTTACTGTTCTTCCGTTTGGGCGTTCAACAGCTCCTCATATATTTACAAAGGTTTTAAACCTTTAGAGAAACACTGGAGTATACAGGGGATCTACATAGCCATTTTCTTGGACGACGGTCGGCGACAGTCCAGTATACTGAAGGTTGCCGCGTTAAGGCCCTGGCTGTAAAGCAGGATTTATGTAATGCGGGTTTTGTAATTTATGGCGAGAAACCGGTATGGGACCCCATTCAAATATTGGACTGGTTAGGCATAACCTTGAATTCCGTATTGGGTACTTTAAAATTGTAGGTAGAAGAATTACAAAGATTATTGATACCATAGTCAATAACGACCGTGTAATTCTCACTGATTAATTAATAATTTGTAATTCTCAATAATAGAACGTGTAATTCTCACTGATTTAAAGTTTTCCGCTAGAGACTTAGCTTCCTTCGTCGATCAAATTATTTCTACGGCATCAGCAGTGGGCAACTTTGGTAGGACCAGTCATTGCATCATGTCTATTTTGTGTCGAGATAAGTGGGATTCCATATTTCTGCCTTGATGCTTACTGCAAAGAGGAATTATATTTTTGAAGGAGAAGCTGGTTAATATCAATAGCAGATATTGCTTTGTAAGTAAAGATAATATTTATTTTGTATATTCAGATGCCAGTGCTACTGAGGGTGGTGCATTTGTTGACCCAAACAATGAATTTGTGTGTCACAAAACGTGGACGCAGGACGAGCGTTTTCAAGTGCCACGTGGAGGGAGTTGTCCGTTATTGAATTTTCATTGCAATCTTTTGCCTTGAGTGCTCCAAGGATCGCATGTTAGTGGTTTACTGATAGCCAAGCGGCTGCTAAAATCGTTGAAGGGGGTAGCATGAAATTGGAGTTTCGCAAGATGGCCCGGAGTATTTTTAACATATGCACTCGATTGTATATCTATTTGGAGGTCCTATGGTTCCCTCCTACTGTTAATCAGCAAGTTGGGTTATATTAGTCGGCTAATTGATATAGATGATTGGCAAATTACATGAGTTTTTTCTACCTCTTAAGCATCGGTGGGGGCCCTAAAGTGTCAATTGTCTTACCAACTATTACAATCACAAACTCCCTAAGTTCTATTCACGGTGATGAAACCCATACACTGCGGATGTCGATCTTTTCGTTCAGCATCTCCGCGGTGAGAATTGTCGGGTGTTTCCCCCTGTTGGTATTATTCCGCGGGTATTACATTATTATATGGAATGTCAGTATGCTGTTGGTACACTTGTTGTACTCGTTGGTCTTCGGCTCATTACTGCTCATTAATTATGCATATAAATATAATAGTTATCTCGTGGCCCACGGTATTCATATCGGGAAGGAGGTTTTAACGCGCGGGAGAAACTCTTATTCGCTTTTAGGGTCAGATCAATTCACAGGAGATATTGTCGTCCTAAGAATGGAATTTACTGCGTAATTTATTAGTAGAATTTATATGTTGTACGGGCACGGGCCTAGATAATGATTGCTCAATATATGCGGCACGGGCCCAGACTACGATCTATTGATTTGTGCGGCACTGGCCGAATATGGATTGGAGTTTACCGCGTAATTTATTATGAGCGAAATTTATATATGGCACGGGGCACGGGCCTAGATAATGATTTCTCAATATATGCGGCACGGGGCCCAGACTACGACCTATTGATTTGTGTGACACTGGCCGAATATGGATTGGAGTTTACTGCGTAATTTATTAGTGAAATTTATATATTGCACGGGCACGGGCCTAGATAATGATTTCTCAATATATGCGGCAGGGACCTAGACTATCATCCATTGATTTGTGTGGCACTGACCTAATGGGAATCCATTGATTTGTGTGGCACTGGCCGAATAGGGATCCATTGATTTGTGTGGCACTGGCCTAATAGGGATTCATTGCTTTATGTGGCACTGGCCTGAAACAATGCCTTATCGATTTATGTAGCAGTGACTTGTTCGGAGGAGGCGGCACTTAACTTGTTGGCAGTTTTGTGCGCTCATGATTACGGGGCAGGGTGTTCGGGTGTTGTTTCTAGTTCGTTTGTTCGTTTTCGTTCGTATGTTATGCTCTTGCTTTTTCAGACGTTTTCTTCAAGCAAAGGATGGAAGTGTTTTCGCAATTTTGCTTCACTGAGTGTTAATCAGGTGTTGGAGGCGATGTTGAAGTCCAGAGCAGATAGTACAGCCACATCTTCCATGCGTGTTATTAAAACATTTATGAGCTGGTGTAAAATAAGACGGATATATATAGGGAAGGGAACTACGTCTTTTTTAGTGCATCTGGTTCTAAATGCTGCCCTGTGAGTGTTTAAGAAGGTATTTGAATGTAGCCGGTATTAGCGATAGTAGTACTCTCCCGTTGTTTAGACCTCTCGTGTTTCACCGTAGTAACTCTAGTTATACCCTAGAAGTGGTAAGTTCTCTTACACTAGATGTAGGGAAGTTCTCCGAGATGCCTTAAGTCAGCTAGGTTATAACCCGCAACGATTATGGCCTTCATAGCCAAGGATCTGGCGGTGTTACATCCGCGGTGTGTGTAATGTAATTTCTGGCGTTTGAGCAACGTAGTCAACGAGTTAGACGGAATTTGATGTTTCTACGGCACGGGAACAGCAGGGGCCGGGCATTATTGTTGTAGTGCATTGTGGGTAGCATAACTTCGTTATAAGCGAAGTATCGTACGTGGTTAATAGTCATTCTAGGCCTGCAACATTCAGCTTCAGTATTTATTTATTTATTTTTCTTACTGTTTAAGAACTTAGGCGCATTTTGTACTTATTGTGTAATATTTATATAGGGCCTCGTAGGATGGGCTACAGAGTTTGAGCCATGGATCCTACCCAGATTTCCTGCCGCATATTTTTCCCCAAAAAGGGGTTTTTTGGGTGACAGGTTTTTTCTGGCCTCCGTTTAACCGCAGTTTCTTTGTATGTGAGTGGTTGCTCAGCTCTGGTTCGTCATTAGCATTGTATTATATTCATTTTATGGATTTTGACTACACTTACCGTTAAATTGTATTGTTGTACTCACATTATATTAAATATGTTCGTAAATGCCGTTGGTGTCGGGCCGAAATGCAGCAAAATCAATCTATTGGAGCGTATGATGTGTGGAGTTGAAATGTAGCAATTCGATCCCAGAAAGGCTACTCATAATACATGGCCGAGATGGAAGTCCGATTCCGCTATGGACATGGATGTCGAAGGAAGCCTTAAGAGAAGGTTGCAAGTAACTAAGTATTCGGCATTGTAATATTGCGGGACACATGTATTTACTTTTTCCGTTAGATTAGTTAAGGTATACGAAGAATTGTAAGATATAGTAATTAGCCTATTTAGATGCATTCCCTTCTGTAACTTCATGTATGATGTAATAAAACTGTGCTGGATTCGCTTGCGTATCCTACCATACTTTGTGTCTGGTGATTGGTATTACGGGAATTGAAGGGTAAAATGATTTACGTTCGTTTGAGCGCAGCGAATTAGAACGTAACAATGAAAAGGTGCATTAAGTGATACGATGTTATATACAAGGAGAATTTCGTATATAACAATTTGGTATATACAATATCCTATATAACATCGTATAACAAATTGTATATTTAGTAACATCTTATACCTGAAGAAGGCTGGTCTGGCTAGCTGAAATATTGTTCAATTCTAAACAAAATATACGCTATTTTCAGCGTTGCTTTATTTTTTATCTTTAAACCCTTTGAAAATAGTCAGTTTTTCGGTTTTTATCTCGTTAATGCGCATGCGCATTAAGCGAGATTTCGGAATTGAGTACGAAAAAGGGACAAAAGTTGTTAACAAAATTTTGTGGACTTTCGTCCGGGGGGGTTTCTTCTTCCTTCTTTAAAGAAGCTATATTAGGGCATTGAGGATATGGTTGGTTAAACCGGTTAGGATTTCAAGAAGGGCGTCACATACTGCCACTAAAATTTTTGGGGAGCACCCCCGGACCTATTGTTAATTTCCCTAGGGTATTGGGATGTCAGAACTTGTCATGAACTTGTCATATCTCACATTACCGCAAAGGTATTAGTCCTTCTTAAATTTCGATATCTCATGTAAAAAGGGTAAAAATAGGTCAAATGCGTTTTCTTGGGAAACGTAGTTTGAGAATTTCACGGTGTATTTTACTAATGGAGACGTTTTAAGAAAGTTAAGTGGGACAGGAAAGTTTGTGTTTTAATATGAGCGGTATGGCAGAGCAAAATAGCATGAATTTTGCGTTTTTTTCTATTCATTGCTATTACGGTTTGATTGTGCAATAGTATGGGAAAGACGTCATAGTTTTGTTGATTTAGCTACCGTGCACAAGGAAATTTTGCGGATTGTCCGACTGAATTTGTTTTGCGGGAGGAAATTTTTGCGGGTTGCGGAGACAGCTAAAATTTCTGCTGGAAGGAAATGTTTGCGGATTTCTGGGGTCAAAGGCCGTGTGCAAAGAAGCAGAATAGCGGGAATGAAATCCAAGTATTCCGGAATGAGAATAGTTCCCAAGGGAACCCTCATTTGCATTGTTCCAACTATTCTTATTCCGGATTGATCCCAAACGAACGCGCCCTTAAAAGCCCAATGGTGTTACATGTACCTTGGCAATATGCTAAACTCGACACGCCTACATGTATGGGAAATTAATACTGCAATATTTTGATTTCAGGGTAAAATGTGATGGCAATCCGCTGAGTATAACTAATTGTTTTGCCTCCCAATATACTAAAAAGGGAAACCAAAAACTACATTTTACAGTTGTGTGCTTATAATCGAAGGAAAGCGAGGACAGCGAACACTCGTGCTAACTGCTAAAAGCTGAAGGAAGGGAAAAGGACTGGGAACTAATATTTGAAAGGGACTGGGAACTAATAATTTGCCTCGCATGGCTCGCATGGCTCGCATGACTCACATGGCTCGGTGGCTCGCAGTTTGTCAATACCCTCTTTGTTTTAGGGTTTTCAAATGTAGATTACTTTTAAAAATAGTTTTATGAACAATGGACACGGGTTAAAAATATATTTTGAAATTTACTTTTGCTGAGCTCAAAGAATTTCGCTTGACACTTTCATTATGTTCCTTTGTGTTGAACACTTGTACCTTACGTATATAAGAACCTAGTTTGCAATTGTTAGTTGGATTACATCGTTTGATTACATCGTTGGATTACATCGTAAAGTCACAAGTCAGGAATAAACGCTGTTGGAACCGCAAGTCAGCCGGGTTTCTTGATCGCCTTTCTGTTGCGTACCAGTTCGTGGTTTGATCCCGTACCTACCGAGAGAGACGGCTCTTCTTTGCAAGCGAGTTGCCCATTTGAGTTAGTTTTCCCCCGTTATCAAGCGCCGATTCCCCTAAAGGCTTTCCTTTATCCGACACCGGCAAAACCTTCCGTCACACCGGATCAGAAAAAGGTTTTTAAAAATACTGCGGTCAGGAATCCCGCATGTTTGATTACTTTAGTACAAATTTTATAATCTGTGTTTAACAGAGAAATTGGTTGCCAGTTTTTCAAGTCTAACTTGTCGTTCTTCTTGTAAAGCAGGCGGATAATTCCTTGACGTTGTGTGTCAGAGATTGATCCGTGTTTAAAAGAGTAATTTAGTAAATCGTGACTTAATAGACCCTAGCCTGATGACAGGCGCTTTATGAGCCACGCGGGGCGAGCGAAGCATTTCGCGCGAAGCGCGACATGAGCACGAAGCGCGAGACGAGGGGAGGAAAAAAAATAAGCGCCTGTAGACAGTCCATTGTTCTGGCTCTCCCACCAATATTAACTGACCGCAGTGATTTGGAAATAACCAATCAAAACACGATCTATATCGCAAGTTATGGAGATTTGAGAGTAGATAAGGTAATATGTGGTGTAGGAGAAGTAAATTCGGATGTGCGTAGGCTAATAAATTGATTTAAAGGTTGTTTGTGTAAAGGGTATTCGTTTATAGTGGTGTGGGAGGAAAGCGTGAAGGGTGAATTGTCTTGTGAGCGTTTAAAGAGGTTTTAAAAGACACTGACCTATTTCTATAGTAAGTGAAGGAAAAAAACGGCAAACTGATCTTTACGACAGAAAAACAGAAGCAGAAGCAGAAGCAAATAAGATAAAATAAAAGTGGAATATAATAGTGCCCAATATTCCGCTTTGCAAAACAAAGCTTCTTCAGGGGCTAGCACTATAAATGATTACAACTGTAAAACCGTTATACAAGTGGTTTTGAAAAATCTAAAGAATAACAAAAACAATGAATATGATTGGTGAAGGGTTTGATGGGTGATAAACTAAACTGACTAGTGATGAGAAAGTAGTTAAGGACTTGGCGGCACCAGATCAGTTTTGCAAAACTGATCTGATACCAAGCCAAGTCTTAACTACTTCCCATCTGTTGGATTAAAAAAATATAGAAAAATCAAATGAAACTATATGTTAATAAAAACAAAATGGTGCGTTTATTATCTTGTGCGTAATTGTGACGAACATAGGAAGTTGTTGACTTTCAGGAAAGGCGTCATCAGATTTTTAACCAATAGAAAATGTCCCCATAAATTTACCAGATGATAAAACAGATGATAAAACAGATGATAAAACAGATGATAAAACAACTGATAAAATATCTGATAAAACCAGACACTGAAGTTACAATCAGTACAATCAGTTACGATCAGTTTTGCAAAAGTGATCTGATACCAAGCCAAGTCTTAACTACTTCCCATCTGTTGGATTAAAAAATATAGAAAAATCAAATGAAACTACATGTTAATAAAAACAAAATGGTGCGTTTATTCCATTGCGTGATTTCCTTTGCGTGACATAATTCTCGGAAACACAGGAAGTCGATGATGTCATACAATAGGGGGTTCCCCCAGGAAAATGAGTCACAATATTGCGTTTCAAGGTCATGAGACAGTCGTATGATTTCCCTCAACCAATCAAATGGTAGATGATGCAAAATCCACTTGCCATTGTTCTCTTTTGTTTCCATTGGGGAAGGGAAAAAACCTTTTTCAAGCAAAACAAGATTTGCATGTTAGTCACAAAAATATAATCTCATATAATAGTATAGAATGAAATTTTATGTTACTTACTTAAAAGTTTATAATGAAAATAGTAAAAAATTTTGTGTCAGTTCTCAACTTTCATTAGACAAACAGTTGAAAAGATCGAGAAGACAAATTACAAATATTTTATCAGAAATAATGAGTAGATGTAGTTCGATGGAATTTTTTTATAGTATTGAATTTGATTCAATACGTCTAAATTCAAGACCAATTATGATAACGAATAAAAAAGAAATAATGAAAAAAATTGATTTAATCGTTTTTGATATTATTGATAAGATTCCATATCACGAATATTTTTCACACATTGTTAATGTAAAAAACATGGTTATATCTGAAAATATAATCTCATATAATAGTATAGAATGAATTGTAATTTGGAAATTAATGATGAATTTGAGAATATGGGAGAGGTGACCTGTCCCTTTTGTGACCAACGATTAGCAGATGTTAATAATAGTGCGAGAGTGGTCGAGTCATGCTGTAATGAACAAGATGTGAATAATATAGATGGTATGAGCGTCTGTATAAATTGCGGTACCGCTTATGGTTATGATTATGTTAAAGAGTACGTTGATTTCCATGATAACAAATATAAAATGTCGAGAAAGAGTGTGTATATAAGAAAATATATTTTCAACGTTGTCAATGATATAGCACAACAGAATCATGTACAAATTAGTAATGATAATAGAGAGAAAATCCTGAGAATATTCGCTTTGGTTAATGAAGTATTATCGCAGGTTAACAATAACCGTAAACGGATGATTAGTATTAAATTTGTTATCAAGCAATTATTTAGGATGCTTGAGCTTCCATACAAGAGTATTAAAGTAACGAAGTCAATGAAGACATTAAAATTCTATGAGACTTGGTGGAAACATGTTTATGAATTGATAAAGAATGATATCAACAAAATTATTAAAAGGTGACCTGTTGCGTGATTCTCAGAAAAACAGGAAGTCATACGTCATGCAAAGGGGGATTTCCCTATGAATGAGTTATTGAATAAACTTTTAGAGTAAAGTTTATCGTAAAATTTACTCTAAAAGTTTACTCGCAAGTGAATTTTTTATCATACTGTTTCTCAAATTTATCGGCAAGAGGACAAAGATCAATGATTATTTCATCAATCAGCCTCATTTCATTTATAAATGCGGTATGGTTAAATTGATTTCCTCTTAAACAAGACCGTAAATCAACTAATACTTTTTCATATGTTGTGTATGCAAATTTAGACATATCTATTTTCCTTTTGTAGTTTTTAATTTCGCTGTATGTCTTAATCAATAAACCACTGCCACTAATTACTCCTAAAATAATAGGGTTTAATGTTATTGAACCAGCTATTGTACGAATGGATATTAAAGAAACTGATGTTAAATTGATAGCTAAAATCATTCTCTTGAAATACTTGTAAGCCGTCTTATAATACCAAAGCGTTTATGATAAAATTTATACAATAATTTGATTTCTGATAATTTCTCGACTGATATTTCTATCAATATGATTAAAATTGAATATTTCTGTTTTATCTGTTTTAGTCATTTATATTATATATTTGGATTATATTTTAGGATTTGAAAGAAGACAATATAATGCACCACTTATTTGGCCCATTATTGGAGATCTTTTTATTTTCTTAGGCAATGAATGGCAATCAAAACCAATAAATAAACGCTAAATGACGTAAAAATATAAAAGTTATACCAATAAACATTGTTTTTCTTCATTCAAAGGTACAAATATGCAAATTTCAAAAAACATGGCTGTCAAAATCTTGTTGCCATGGAAACATCAAGTCACGTGATCAAAAAATTGTCATACAAAATTGTTGCCAGATAAATTTTAGGAAAAGTCACAAAGTTTGATGGCGTTTGAATACATTTTAAAGAAGTTATGAACATTCAAAGTTAGCGCGGGCACTTTGTGCCCCCCCAGGCCGAATAGGGTTAATATTTCATCTTTAGTATTAGGATGTAGGTTTTTTTGGGTTGTGAAAAATTTATTACAAAAATTAATTGCTTGCTCCAAATTCGACATGTATATTTATTGATTATATTAAATGTAGCTTTTATATATAAAAATATGGTGTATGTTTTTCCTATGTGATTAAAACTCTTCAAAAAGTGCACTGATATGACAATTATAAGGTGCAAATGTAATATCATGATCAAATGATATCAATTTGATTTGTATGTCTGCATCTTCCCTGAAATTGATAACTGATGTTGATATATTGAAAGTGTATAAAATTTTATTTGATGTTTTTTCCCAATTCTGCGGAGCGAACGAAGTGTTATGAATTAGTAGAAACATTTTTTCATATCCTTCAGGCGGTTTATCGTCCAATATCATCAGCCATAATTTTATAAGTTTCAAATTGACTAATGCAATAAAAGATAATGAACCGTTGAATATGATATCATAACTGTTCTTATTTTTCATATAATTGCCTAAAAATATGAATTTTTGTAACTGTTTGGGTTTTGGTAAACCAATTAGGTTTCTACCATTCATATCAATATCAGTCTCCATAACCATTTTTCCGCCCTCAATTACATAAACAGTATCAAATACATCTGGATCGACACTCGAGACATGACCTTGAACGCCATAAACGATTAGATGTGCTTTCTTTGTATTCCCTTTTGATATACTTCCATGAAGATCTATCATAATATATTCAGGTGGAGATACCTGATACTTATGTAAATGAACAATGCTTTTTGTATATCCTTCAGTGTTGAATATCTTTGTAGTTTGCTGTCCGATATTAAGAACTGTTGAGACAACATTGACAGATGTCGAACCAATGTGAACTTTATCTGGAACGAAAAACTCAATCACCATAGTGTACTCACCTGGAGGAAGTTTGTATGCATTAAAACCTATCCTTGACCTGAAGTCATCTTTATTGTCTGTCGTAAGAGTCATATCATAGGCTTTTTTTATTGATTTTGTGTGGGCTTGATGCAAAATTGATAATTCCATTAACAACAATATTACTCTCCGACGAGCTCTCGTCCACATCTTCCATCAGATATCTGAAAACGTCTTTTTCTGCAGTAGAGGAAGTTATGTGTGACTTGTTAACATAACTCTTATAATCGTCTGTTATTCGTGTATACAAGTTTGTATTAGAATCATTGAGTTCGGCGTTGAAGATTGAAACATTAACGGCAGCGCTATTCTCATTTGGTTTAGGTGTTGCTAAATTAGTATTTTTATAACTTTGCATATCAAGATCGCAGGAAATCGTTTTGTCTAATTTTTCGTTTAAATGTGTATCAACATAACCTTTATTCGTAGCCATACCGCTTACAGTTGGGGTTTGAACATTATATATTACGTGGTTGTTCACATCAATTGAATTCTCCATAGGAAGCATTTCTTTCCGACTCAGAAAAATGTTTTTTAGCATCGTCATAACTGATTAAATTCAAATAGTTGGCTCCCAAATCTTTATATGTCTGTGGCTTACTGTTTTTAATATTGTACATCTCATTCAAATCAATATCTTTGGTCACTTCATGTGTATGTGCTGGGGCATCAGGGTGATATTTTTTCAAAGTTACCATATTCACTGCAGAAAGATCATTGTTTTCATCCGTGTTCATATTGGTGATAAGTTTTCGATTCATATCAATTTCTCCAGGTAGAATTAATTTATTTCCTCGCAGATCCAAATCTGCAGTCATATGAGTTGTTCCATCTAACTTTAAATAATGCGTGTCTCCATACTCTTTGTTAACAGCATCTTTTTCTGAAATCGGTGTTTTTAAATTTTTGATGTTATTGTCTTTCATGTCAAGATTTCCTGTAACTAACGGCAGATGTTTGCTGACGAATGTATTTCTGACGAATTTGAAATCGACAACCTCATCCAAGCCAGTAACTTGTCCTATATTTACTATTTTTTTACCTTGCATATCATAGTTATTGTTTGCATCCAACTTGAGTCCACTACTTGCTTGAATTTTTTGGCTAATGATTCTAATACATTTAGAAATGTCAATATTTGTGAATTTCTTAAGGTTATTAAATATGCCCATCTATATTATGATATTACATTAGATTACTTCATCAAAATTCTTCTTCACACTTTTATTTTCTTTGTCCACAAACAGAAATTCATAGGATCCTAATTTATTGAACAAACCAGGGTCTATTAAGTTTTCTTTGGCAATGAGATTCAAATGGTTTTTGGTAGTAGGTGGGTACAACATCATATGACTGCAGTTTAATCTAAGTTTCTGCGGAATATCATACATTGCCAGAAATAGCGGACATGTTCACCGCGCGTGCGCGAGTTTCAGTGGCAATATGGCCGCCAAACTCTAGAAGGCTTTGTATGGCAGAAATAAAACAAAATCAAATTGGCTGGTTTTTAGCTTACCTGGAATATTTGCCGCATTCCGGGTAAATTTATGAACATCTTTTCAAGTGTTTTTGTAAGCTTGATTTTCCCCACAATTGTTACTGGCCCTGCTTTTCAACAAAACATATTTCCGAAGCTTCGCTCATACAATGCTCTCTATTTTAGAAGCCATTAATGCCGATTTTCACTCAAAACGGGATTTCGAGGCACCATAGTTCGTAAAGTGATGGGGGTAGCCAACTTGCCGCAATCGTCTGAGAAGAAGCACCGACTGAACTGACGATCATCACATTCTCACTTTCTACGATGGTTCGTTCGCCCTGCCTTTTGCTTTCAAAAATCGTTCAGAGCTGTAAAAATCATTTCCACCAACAGTCCACGCTAAAGCCTTGAAGTTCGCTGTCTTCGAACTGCGATATTTGGGCACAGAATGCTCCAAATTTTGCTGCAAATCCCTCATTCAAAAGCTAGTTTTCAACTGCGAGCGAATTATTTCGGTCAGTGGTTTCTATACGGGCCTGAATACGCTTTATTTAACGCAACCATTTTGTCGCACCGAAGCCGCACCAAACGAATTTGAGCCCGTAGGGTGGAACAGCGGTGTATACCAATGAAGCGACATCGCAGTGTATGACGCACGAAAATTCGCTGCTCCAATGTCCCTGATTTCTGGCGATGAGTAACTCTGGCTTAAATAAATTGGGCTTATCTTATGATGGCGTCCATCTGTGAAGTTGTTGGCAATTTTATTTTGTATTTTATCAGGTGCATTAATTAGATCATCAAAAATGACAATTTTACGGTTGTTGTTGGGATATTCTGAAGTGTCTTTAATATCATCAGATGATCCAATTTCTAATACAGGATAACCAACCTTATCAGATATTTTATTCATCAATGTTTGTAGATCTTGTATTTTTTTCCTGATGATGATTTGGTGTGTATAAATATATCTTATCATAATACATCAGTGGTGTTCTTAACATATGCATAAGAGCATTTGTCTTTCCACATCGACTTGGCCCTGTAATAATCATTCTAAAATCTTCGTCTAAAAAATTGTTTAATCTTTTTTTTGATTCACCATTTCTATTTGTATCGTAATTCGGAATTTTCATATACAAATATGTTAGCTAATAAATATAAGTGTTGTTTTCACACATATTTATAAATATAAGTGTTGTTTTTACACATATTTTTAAAGATAAGTGTCATTTCGACAGATAAATTATGTAACATATTTTATATAATGAATATTGACAGAATTAAAAAATATGCTGATTCAGAATATGATAGTTATAAAATTGTCAAGGCAGTTACTGAATCAAAAAATGAAGTAAAAAATAAGGAAGGAGGGCGTGATATTGTAATGAGTGATTATTTTAAGACATTACGAGAGCCATTGATTGAAAAACAGAAAAAAAACAGATGAGAAACAGGATGAACTAATTGGACAACTACGGGAAAATCAATTAGATTTAACAAAGGGATTTCAGGATATAATTGAATCGAATAAAGACATAATAACATTACAACATGAGCTGCCCCAAATAGATTACCAACCAGAACAAACATCAAGAGAAGATCCGACATATTTGAAGATTGATAACCGATTTAATAAAGATGATAAAATTATTTTAAACAAAAACAATTTGACAATGCCCTCACAATTATTATCATTGACTCCCCAAAAATTATTGGAAGAAAAGAAAAAATCTGCTGAATTAGCAATGGACTTGGGCAGAAATAAAAAGGGTAAGAGTAAAGAAGTTAAGGCGGAATATACTAATGAAATAGGCGTTCTTCGAAAAAATAGGGATACGATCTCAGACGTATTAAAGTCGTTCGAGTATAGACAAACAGGTGAGGGTATTCGAATATATAAGCAGTCAAAAAGAAATGCTTTCAAAATAAATGGTAATCAATATGGTGGCCTTCTTATTGATGTCTCAAAATTGATGAATGAAATGAAGCTGAATGCATATCATGGTGGTAAATTGGTTTATGAAGCTGATGCTGATAAATCCCTCATAAATATGCTAACTAAAAGATATAATCCCAAAACAAACTACAGTCTGAATGCTGTAAAGATTTTTAACGATCTTAATATGCTCAGTAATATTGGGCCACACAAATCATCTGGTAAGTCCAGAATGATTGGATCAAGTGTTATGTATTATCAAGATCCAAAGCAATTGGCTGATCGTATGAAAATAATAATTGGTTCAATGGTAGCTGGAAACAATAGTCCAGTGTTGCGAAATGACTTATCACAAATCAATGATGAATTATTGAAAATAGGGGCTATTGACAGAACAATGCATGAGAAATTAATATACAATAAATATATAAGCATATAATATAATGGATGTAAATAGAGTTTTAGTTTTCAAATCAATAGATGCTAAAAAACAAAACCAAAATAATAAACCAGGTAATTTCACTACAAAGTTCATTCCTCAATTAATTTTAGATGACAACAAACAATACTATATGGCATTAGATCATCTCAGTATGACTGCAAGTTGGCATAACATACGACCAGAATATTATAACAACCAATTAAAGATCTCAAAAAAACAAAGGCACTTCTTGGCAAACAATAACATCCCATCAGGTATTTATGACTATGATGATATAAATCAATATATTCAAAATGAAATTGGAAAACTCATGCAAAAGGAGACTTATGGAATTGATATATTATTTGACCTTACAACATATAAGGTTTTCATAAAGTTGGATGAAAACTATTGGATTGATTTCAAGAATAGCGGAAGCTTTGCAGATTTACTGGGTTTCGATAAAACAGGGATATTAAAAGTGAGTTCTTATGGCCCCCAATTTCCTAATATCAGCAACAGTATTGATAACTTATACATAAGAACTTCTCTACTAAGTAATTCAATCATTTCAGGGCGGTTATCAGACGTGCTTTTTACCTTCTCAACGAATACAAAAACAAGATCTCTACCATTTGAAATACAACCAATAAATTATCTTTGGAATAAAATAAACACAAAAGTACTATCTGAAGTTACTTTTTATATCACAGACGACGAAAACAGGGAGGTTGACTTAAATGAAATTGATATATCTTTAACCGTTGTGATAAAAGAAGCTTAATTTATATACACTCACTATATAGATGGAACGAAGAGAAAGAGATCCAGATACTGGAGATTACATTATTCAAGGTGAAGGAATATTTGATGTTTTCAAAAATGTTGGAAGTAAGATAGCTTCAAAACTTGCAAGCAAAACAGCTAAACAACTTGCTAAAAAGGGTGCTGAAAAGTTGATAGAAAAGGGGTCGGAAAAAATAGGTGAAAAAACAGGTCAGCTTATTGGTGACAAAATTTACAATAAATTTAGCGATAAAACAAACAAGCCAAAAATAACGAATGAAACAAAAGGTGATGAAATAATCAAACTTTTACAAAAAGAAAATGAGCAACAGGCTCAAGATACTGACAAATATCAATATATTAAAGATGTTTATAATGATTTACTATTATAATGATTTTTTATCTAAACTAATAATATATATATGAACGGAAATTTTCGAAGTCCAGAATTTGTTAAAAGATATGAATATGCATATTATGATTTACAAACACCTTTGAATGCCAATATTGGGGCAAATAATCGACAAACAAAAGATAATTACATGTTTGTAATAGATAATAGCTCAGAGGCTAACCCAATAGACTGGTATAATGCATATATTGAAGTCAATTTCAAACTTCTTCAGTTAGATCAAGATCAAGATGGAGCTGGTATCGGCGCTGGAGTGGGAAATGTAAATTTATTTTTTACAACAACAAACGGTAACACCTTCATTAGAGAAATACAAGTTGAATGTAATGGCATAAGTGTATATAACAACACAAAAGCCAATGAATCATCGAATGTTCTATCACTTTTAAAATACACTAAAGAATATGCCAATACAGTTGCTAAAGACAATTTCTTTTATTTAGATACTTCGACTGGAACAGCTGAGCCAAGAACAGCTCAAGCATTGTACAACCAAGGATTCGCGACGCGAAAAATTCTTACAGACGCAGGCAGTGAGAACAAAATATCTATCCCATTGAATATATATTCGTATTTTGCTGCATTCAAAAAGAATCTTCATCCAAATATAAAAATGAACATTTTAATCCGATTAGAAAATGATAACAATATTATAATTCGTAGCAATGCTGCTCCTGATTCAAAAGTTTTGATTACTAAATTCAGATTATGGTGCCCTAAACTTATTTTTAATGGTAGTGGTATGCGTCAATATCTGGAAAACTATCTGAAACCAAAAACTTGGATATACTTGAGAGAGCATTATGAAATAAATCAAACTGCGGCTGTGAGTTCATTTTTCAGAATTAGTACAGGTATAAGAAGACCAAGACATGTTTTTCTATGGGTGAATCCAACAGCTTCATATAATAATCAAGAAGCTAATATATTTACATTCAAGACATTCAGTATAGGTGCAAATAACAGAGTTTTCAGTAAAGCTCAGCTTGAAATGAATAATAGCATATATTATCCTCAACTTGAATTGTCAGCTAATGAAGAGAGTAGATTATACAGAACACTTATGAGCTATAGTTCTGCTTACAATGACTTTCTTAGTGGGGCATTAATTGATAGAAGTAATTTCAGAAATTTGTTTGGAATGATTTATTTCGACCTAAGAAATCAAGAGGAAGACACAAAAGATTCTATTGTATCGTTGACTTTCCGATATGAACTTAATGGAGCAAATGCAACTAACTATACTTTGAATGCTCTTGTTCTTCATGAAAAAGAGATCGAATTATACACAAGCAGTGGTAAACTACTTATTAAAGCATAAATTAATTATGTTGTTACAATATTTATAGTTTTTTAATTAAACATGTTTTGTAATTATCAAAATTATATAACATATATTATATACAAAATATGACAACTTATTATGAATATGGTGTGAAATTATCTCAAGGACAAAAACAAAAATTAGCAAAAGCATATGAAACAAATTCACCAATAACAATTCGATTAGCTAAAAATGAGTTGATGGGAAGCGATGGACTGAATTTAACTAAAACACAGATAAATAAAATCCAAAAAGCGATAAAAAATGGAGTTGGTGTAGATATTAAGATTTCAAAAACACAGATTAGAAAATCAGTTAAATATGGCGGTTCTTTATGGTCTAGTTTAATTTCACTTGGAACAAAAATGCTTCCAATGGCCACCAAATTAGCATCAAAAGCGGCACCAGCTTTAGCTACTGGGGCTTTATCTGCTCTCGGATCTTTGGGAATAGATAAAGTTTTTGGAAAAGGTATTCAATCTGGTGGTTTCTTAATACCAGATTCAAAAATACAGCAATTGATTAAGTATAAACACCTTTTAACTAAAAAACAAAAACAAGAAATTTTAGCTGCTATTCAAAATGGAGTACAAGTATTCATTCAACCATCACAAAAACAAAGAGGTGGTTTTTTGGGGACGCTCCTAGCATCTATTGGTATTCCAATGTTGTTGAATGCATTAACAGGAAAGGGTTTAAGTGTATCAAAAAAGAAAGCATCTGGATTAACAGTTTCACCTAAACCTGGAATGATGATGCCTTATTATCCGCCACCATTTTATGGAAACTGGCCCTCAAATACTATAGGTATGGGAGCAAAAAAAAACAAAAAAAACAAACAAAACAAAAACAAAAAAGGGAGAGGGCCTATTACTAGGCAAAAACAGTCCCTTTACAAAGTTAGGAATACCAATTCTAGGAGATATCCTGTAAAACCAAAGTTCAGAGATATTCCTCTTTCAAATATCGATTTATTAAAATGGATTAAATATTTAAAAATAACTAATTTTAATGGTATTTATTCGAGAGATAGTTTGGATCATATCCACAAAATAGGATCTTGTATCATTAATCTTGATGATAAAATAGGTCCTGGTACACATTGGGTCGCACATTTTAATAATATGAATGATAAGACTATATATTACTTTGATAGTTTTTCGTTACCTCCACCACAGAAATTGGTTGATTATGCTAAAAAATTGAAATTGAAGTTTATATACAATTATGGTTATCCTATCCAGGATATCAAATCAGTTAGATGTGGATATTATTGTTTATATTTTTTGGATAACATTTATAAAAAATCATTTTATGATTGTATAAAAGTATTCAAATTAAATAACCAACAGTATAATGAACGATTTATTGAAAACTATTTCAGAAATATCTAACTTATATATATATATATATATATATATAATGGTAAAATCCTATTGTGTTAGACAGAAGAAAGTCACTGAATGTGTTCCAGGAAGCGAACGATATGTGAAAACTAAAAATGGTCGAACTATGTTGAAATGCACTTGCGCTGAATGTGGTATAACAAAAACCAAATTTATAAAACAAAAACAGGGAAACTAATTGAGCCCTCACAAGATGGGGGCTTTTTAAATATAGAAGGTAGTCACAGCCTTGGTGAAATTGCAGCTAAAAGTGCTTTAAAAGGTTTGTATAATTTAGGCAGAATCGGAGCATCAAAAGTAATCAAATCTGGTTATACTAAACAAAAATTAAAAGGAATGGCTGATAAATATTTGGATCAAGCCTTAGATAGTTAAACTTCAGATATTAGTAAGAAACTAGATCCATTGCATAAAGGTAGTGGGATTGATATTCATAAGGCCATTGGGAAGCTTCCGAAACCAAAAGGAGGGTGGACATTACCCGGTCATAAATATACTGGGCCTTATAATGATTTAGAGAGTCAAGTGAAATATGACCCAACAACTGGCCAAATATTAGAAATATATGACCAACCTACAGGAAGAACGGATGTCATTGCCATGCAGCACGATGTCGATTATTCAGTCTGCAAGGATGATAGGAAATGTAAAAATAAGGCAGACCGAAAAATGGTTCAAGCTTTAGACAATGTACCGTATAATGAAAGACAATGGGGGCATTGGTTGGCTAGAAACACGATTGATGTAAAACAAAAACTTGGATTAGGTGTTAAAAGGAAGTCAAAAAACGTAAAAAGGAGTTGAGTAATGATTGGGCTGAACTCCTTGCAAATGAACTACATAAACCAATCAAACGGAAATTTCAAAAGAGACGTGTTATTGTTAATGGAATAGATGATATTTGGAGCGCTGACCTTGTAGAAATGCAGAAGTTTTCAAAATGGAATAAAAGATATAGATATTTGTTAAACATCATTGATGTGTTTTCGAAATTTGCTTGGAGCATCCCTATTAAAAATAAAACAGGTAATACAATTACTGAATCATTTGATGATGTTATTAAAACATCCAAACGGAAACCTAAATTTATTTGGGTAGACCAAGGGTCTGAATTCTATAATAAAACTTTCAAAGACTGGCTAAAGAAAAATAATGTTGAGATGTATTCTACTTTCAATGAAGGTAAAGCTGTTATTATTGAGAGATTTAACAGAACATTAAAATCTAAAATGTGGAAACAATTTACAGCTCAAAATACAACACAATATTTAGACATGTTACCAAAACTATTAAATGAATACAACAGTACAAAGCATTCAAGTATTAAAATGAAAACCTATTGAAGCATCTATGAAAAAGAATGAAGGAACTGTTTATTTCAATCTATATGATACGGAACTATTATCATATAAACCAAAATTCAAAGTTGGTGATAAAGTTCGAATATCTAAGTATAAACGGAATGTGTTCGACAAGGGTTATACACCAAACTGGACTGAAGAAGTGTTTACAGTCGATAAGATACAATACACTAATCCTATAACTTACAAATTAAAAGATCTCAATGATGAATCAATAGAAGGATCTTTCTATCAACAGGAGTTATTGAAAGCTAAACAAGATATTTTTCGTATTGATAAGGTCAACAAACGAGATTCTAAAAAGAAACAAGCTTTGGTATCATGGTCTGGTTATCCAAAAGAGTTCAATTCATGGGTACCTCTAAAGGACGTTAAAAATATCTAACATATATACAAAAATGGAAAACTTCAAACATTATTCATCTGAAATATTAGAAAAAATAATCTACCATGAAAAAGAGATAGCTATTTTAGAGGAGCAAATAGAAACACATAATAAACGAATCAATTGGTTATCTCATAAAAGACGATTGATGAATTTATACACGCGTAAGATAGAAGTAATGGATGATGATATGACATTGAAAGATCTAATAAAATGCATTATAAATGACGTGGAACTTGATCGATATGACAATTCATATGACGTTTTAAAAACCACCAAAATGAATAATATTAAATATCTCAAACAAGAAAATAGTATATCTGGCACAACAAAAACAAGCAGCAACGCGGATTTGGAAAGATGTAGAAATATTCATCTGATTCAGGGCACCTAGTTTAAAAAATACAATCAGCAACATTAGAACACTAATCAGGGATTTAAAGGGATATACAAAATTGTTTTAAAGGAATGTTACTATTTACAAGTATCCCAGAAATTTCTGAGATATTTATATCTTTGTATTCGCTATTCATTGGTAGCCAAAAATATTAATGTTTCTGGCTATATTTAAACGCATCAATGCAAACTATTTAAAAGAATATCTATAGTATTATATAGAAATGGAAAATCAGAATGTCAAGAGAGGTCGAGGCAGACCAAAAGTTTTCACACCAAAAGAACTGAAAAGACGTAAAACCTTATGCATGTTAAATAAAGAATGGTGTTGTAACAATTGCAACACGGGACGCAATTACACACTTGGTGTCACCTGAAAACGAAAAAGCATACCAGAAACATGGAATCACAAAACAAACAATAATCTTTCACAGTTCAAAGGATCCATTCAATTGGATCATTTGAATTCTTGACCACACTTAAACGCATCAATGCAAACTATTTAAAAGAATATCTATAGAATTAATATATATATGAAATCAGAAAACTCAACTAAAAAGACGAAGGGATACACTTTGGTATATTTTGGTGCTGGGTGGGATTTTAAACCAGTTAGTAACTCATTATATAGTAAATTTAACCATTTTATTTTCATTGACAGTCTACCTAAGCTATCTCACTATGAACCAGGTATGCCGGGATACGAAAAAAGTAAAGATAGAGAAACATTTATAAAGACTCTAAAAAATGCAGCTCTAAAACATAAACTGATATTAAGTAGTATCAGAAAAAATCTATTAACATTTAAAAATGACAAAATAAAACTAGAATATTATATAAATACAACAGTTGAAGAAGCTCTAACAAATCTAACCATCAGAAAAAAAATGAATAAGGCCATATGGTTACATGAGAATGGTTTCAGACCTTATGATTATGGGTTAAAAATAGGGGATTTACCTAATTTGTTAGAATATCGTGCCAAAATACGTGAATTATAATATACAGTTATTATATATGGAAAAAATCGATCAATTAAAAAATCATATCAAAAACTTCACTGTTAAAGAGTTAAAGAAAGAAGTCCTAAACATTAAAAAAGGGTTTCAAGTCTCCAAATTAAAGCGTGCTGAAGTAGAAAATGTCATACTAAAAAATCATCAACATTTCATTCACTTATTGAAAAAAACAAGGTGAAGAAAACCAATCCATCCACGAAAAAAACTAAATCGATAAAGAAAAATATACCCAATAAACAACAACTCGAAATGTTATTAAATAACGAAATTAATGACGCACAAGTAAAAAAAGTACATAAACCAAATTTTAGACAAACTAGACGCAAAAGCAGTTGGTGCAAGACATCCTGAATTCATTTATGAACGACAGAATGGTGTCACAATTCAAAAAGGTAAATTACGCTATATCATACGAAATGATTCCGGAGATGTACTATTAAGTACAGAAGACCGAAAACAGGTAGAGGACATGATATATTACATGCTAAAGTAAATAAATATCTAAATATAGTTTAAAGGATTCAATTGGATCATTTGAATTCTTTACCACACTTAAACGCATCAATGCAAACTATTTAAAAGAATATCTATAGAATTAATACATATATGAAATCAGAAAAATCTAACCTTATAGATATGAACAAGAGCGATCTTCAAAAACTTAGTAAATCTCAACTCATAAAATTGCTATTAAAGCAAGAGAAGAAAAAACCTGAAATTATCGTGGTATATGATACCAAACCAGTTCCAACACCAAGAACTTACAAACCAGTGCCAGCACCTCGTAAGAGTGTAAATCAAATGGTTCAAGATTATGAAAACAATATAATTCTTCCACCATTGGAATTCAGGGATAAACCAGTTCCAGCACCTAGAACTAAAAAGTCAGTTGCAGAAAAACCAGTTTCTGCTCCAAGAACTAAAATAGAGCAAACAGACAAAGCTCTAAAAGGTTATATTAAATCCTATGAAATCACAATTAAAAACGATAAAGACCCATTAGTTCAACTACAAAACACTAGAAAGGGTATTGAATACCATCTCATAAACATATTAACATCGATGAAAGGACTGAAATTTGTTGAAACGCTTAAGGTAACATTTCCAAAAATGTCAGACGGAGAAATAATGTATAAGACCGCATATTTCAACAGTCTAGCTCAAACAATCATAAATAATCTAGAAATTACTAAATCACTACAATTGTCAAAACAGCAAATCTTGAAAGAGATAGCTCAATGGATATCTGAAGGGTCTGGTTGGACTGATAAATCGGTTGATAATCATTATATTAACATAGTAAAATATCAACCAATGAGAGGCTCTTCATACATTAAACTACCACAAGAACTCAGAAACAGTGCAAAGGGATTGATAAATATGAAAAATGAGGATAATGAATGCTTTAGATGGTGCCACATCAGACATTTGAATCCCCAAGAAAAATACCCACAGAGAATTAAAAAATGTGATAAAGAATTTATTGAAAAGTTGAATTACTCAGGAATTGAATTTCCAGTCAATCAAAAACAGTATAATAAAATTGAGAAACAGAATAATATCAATATCAATATATTTGGATATGAAGAAAAACAACCATTTCCTATTTACATATCCCAAGAAAAATTTGAAGATCAAATGCATTTACTATTGATCACAGAAGGTGAAAACAAACATTATGTATTATTCAAAAACTCATTAATAATTCATGAGCATATCAGCCAATCACACGACGCAAATCGATCACGTGTATGAGCCTTTATACCTGGTAATCTACGGTCATTATGAAAAGCCCGGTGGCGGCTTTGATTTCAGTCACAGGGGAGTTCGGGGCTGAATGGGCAAACAATGCAATTATTGCTGAATTTTCAATGAGAATGATTTTAACATGACCGTGATATTTATATTAAGATCACACGTAATCTTTATATAAAGATTACTGATATGGGTAGTAATTGTATTCCTGAAACTTTCACCTCTCATCTTTGTACAAATTAAAATTTCTGAATTATTTTCGGGATTTTCCGAGGTTAAAATCTTTAAAAATCGACGTTTCGGCCAGTTTCACTGGCCTTCTTCAGGTCCTTTTAAACATGTATCAATATGGCGGAACGTTCCGCCATATTGATACATTTTTAAAAGGACCTGAACAAGGCCAGTGAAACTGGCCGAAACGTCGATTTTTAAAGATTTTAACCTGGAAAAATCCCGAAAATAATTCAGAAATTTTAATGGGTAGTAACTGTTCAGGATTCTTAGTGCGACAAATGGTGACTTTAATATTTTTGTGCAGTACTTTTTTACGAAATTTGGTCTTTCGCCATTCTATTTGGAATCTTCTCAACAAAATAAACAACCAACAGTTTAACAAGTGAGCCGTTATTTGAATGACACCAGCGCCCTCGTGTAAATTGCCAGGTAAGCGACTGGTTCGCGGATGCAAGCTGCTTATTTTTTACTCGTTCTCTACCTCTGAATAAAAATGTCAGCCGTTTTATTTACCGTACCTGACAACTTTAGTATAGCATTTTTCAGTAGATGTTTTCCTTCAGAACTATAAAATCCCAAAACTTTCGACAGAAGCCGGGAAGCAATGGTCACTTCACAGGAAACCCAAGCGTAATGTTTGCATATTAATGATATTTGAAAATATAAGACATTGTATGGAATTTCGAATTCAACGTTTTTCGCAATATATAAAATCAAAATTGCTGAATAAAATCGTTGAAGCATTTACTGGTGTCGTATTCTATCTTTATACAGTGTTTCTACGCTATTTGAACGATTTTTAGTCCATTTATCTTACCTTGTATAATATAATGGAAAGGAAGGAGAGTTCGGAGCTTTCGGCGTTCGACACGTGTCCACAAATGGCTCATTTTTCGCACAAAAATAGGTGCTGCTCCCATTCTGACTGGTCGTCCTCACAGTAGAATAACGTTAAATTGTATTTCTTCGAACAACTTGAACATCCCTTGTTGATTATGACGAATAAGCCGCTCCACAAAATCACATAGCACTGCAAAATAGGCGCCAGAGAGCGTGAAGGGCAGAAGAGACCACGGTGCGCGGTCAACACTGGGTACCAGAGTAAAATCAAACCCCACAGGGAAGGGAACGTTCAATTTTGTCAACCTGTCATTTTTGTTGCGCCTACCATCCGGTGAGGCTGCTGGTCATGCTTTCGACGTTAAAACGGCCTCTTGAAGAGGAGGAGACAAGGAAGAAAAGATTGAAAAAGTAAAAACGGTAAAATGTCAATTGACTTTATTGTTTTTATTTTTTTGTGAAAACGTAAAACGTGCAACTGAATTGTGCTTTGTCACTGTTGTGAAACACGCCATACGCTATTCGAGGTTAAAGCGTGCTTTTTGTTTACAAAAATTAATGTGCTTTTATATCGGTAATTAAAATGCTGTATCAGTAAAACAAAAAACATTTGCACGTGGGTGCCTGAAATTAATTTGGCAGATTATATTTGCGTGTTATGACATAAAAACAAACACATTCTACAAAAAAGCGTGTCCCACCGGAACGGTTTCTTTTGTTTTCCTCGATTTTGCACGGGCTAATTTTTGTTTTTGACTGTAGTGCGACCAGGCCCTTATTACATAAAGAAAAAATTTAATGTCTTGCAAAAGCGCAAGAGCTGAACCGAGCTCAACTAAATGTAATGCTGGTAAATGTTTGACTAATAGACGTAAAGAAGGAAACAGATACACGGTCCGTTTTCCGTCGCTTCTTCCTTGTCTCCTCCTCTTCAAGAGACCGTTTTAACGTCGAAAGCATGACCAGCAGAATGACAACTTGGTCTTCACCGGATGGTAGGCGCAGCAAAAATGACAGGTTGACAAAATTGAACGTTCCCTTCCCTGTGGGGTTTGATTTTACTCTGGTACCCAGTGTTGACCGCGCACCGTGGTCTCTTCTGCCCTTCACGCTCTCTGGCGCCTATTTTGCAGTGCTATGTGATTTTGTGGAGCGGCTTATTCGTCATAATCAACAAGGGATGTTCAAGTTGTTCGAAGAAATGCAATTTAACGTTATTCTACTGTGAGGACGACCAGTCAGAATGGGAGCAGCACCTATTTTTGTGCGAAAAATGAGCCATTTGTGGACACGTGTCGAACGCCGAAAGCTCGGAACTCTTCTTCCTTTCCATTATATAATACAAGGTAAGATAAATGGACTAAAAACTCGTTCAAATAGCGTAGAAACACTGTATAAAGATAGAATACGACACCAGTAAATGTTTCAACGATTTTCTTCAGCAATTTTGATTTCATATATTGCTTAAAACGTTGAATTCGAAATTCTATACAATGTCTTATATTTTCAAATATCATTAATATGCAAACATTACGCTTGGGTTTCCTGTGGTCACTTCGTCGAAGACGTGGCACATGTGTTGTATGCTAATCAGTCTAGTCTACTTGTTTTTCTCGTATGCTAATTTCCTCTTTGCACAAAAGCGCAATTGTTTTAATTCCGAAGGGACACGCTCTTGAAAGAATGTTTTTGAAGCCGTTCAAAAAACTCGCAGCACGTGTATTATCAGGTGTAAAAACTCTCGGCTTCGCCTCGAGTTTTTAAACCTGATAATACACTACTGCTCGTTTTTTAAACTATACATAAAAGACTTCAATAAATTTATGTACAATCAAACAAAACATGAACATAGAAAACATTTTTGTATGTATTGTTTACAATGTTTCAGTAGTGAAAGAGTATTATTAAATCATAAAGAAAATTGCATCATAATAAATGGAAAACAAGCCATAAAAATGCCGTCAAAGGATAATAACATATTGAAATTCAACAACTTTCATAAGCAGTTGCCAGTACCATTTGTCGTCTATGCAGATTTTGAAGCTATTGTAGAAAAAATAGAAGGATGCAGGCCAAACAATGACAAATCCTATACTGAATCGTATCAAAAACATACTGATTGTGGTGGTTATGGTTATAAGGTTGTATACTGTTATGATGATAAATATAGTAAACCAGTACAGATCTATAGAGGTGAAAAAGCCGTATACAAATTTATGGAAGCTATGCTAGAAGAAGTTAAGTATTGTAAAAATATTATGAAAAAGGAATTTAACAAACCATTAAAAATGACAAAAGATGATGAAGAGGAATTTCAAAAAGCTAAAGAATGTCATATTTGTAATAAAAAATATACTGATAAGGACATTCGAGTTCGAGACCATTGCCATATTATAGGCAAATACAGAGGCTCTGCTCATCAAGATTGCAACTTAAAACTCAAAATAAAACCAGAAGAAATCAAAATACCTGTTATATTTCACAATCTCCGTGGGTATGACAGTCATTTTATAATGCAAGAGATTGGTGAAATAGTCAAGAAGCATACATATACAAATAAGAAAGGTGAAAAGTGTCAAATGAATATCAATGCCATACCTAACAACATGGAGAAGTATATGGCTTTCATGTTGGGTAATCATCTTACCTTTATTGATAGTTTCCAATTTATGAGCGCAAGTTTGGAAAAACTAGTGAGCAATTTACCAAAAAAATTATTGAAATATACCTCTCAAAAATTCAAAGGTGAAAAACTTGATTTAATGTCACAAAAAGGAGTCTATCCATACGACTTCATGGACAGTTTTGATAAATTCAATGAAAAGCTGCCACCAAAAGAAGAATTTTACAGCATATTGAATGATGAGCATATCTCAGATGAAGATTATAAACATGCTCAAAATGTGTGGGATACATTCTCTATTAAAAATATGGGTGAGTATCATGACCTATACCTAAAATCTGACATCCTTCTATTAGCTGATGTATTTGAAAACTTCAGGAAAACATGTTTAGAATACTACAAACTTGACCCCTGCCATTATTTCACATCTCCTGGTTTGTCATGGGATACTATGCTAAAAATGACCAACATTAAATTAGAGCTTATGGTTGATATTGATATGTTTCAATTCATTGAAAAGGGTATGCGTGGTGGAATCAGCTATATAGCCAACCGGTATGGAAAAGCAAACAATAAATACAAGAAAACATATGATGAGAAGGCGCCCTCAAAGTATATCATGTATCTTGACGCTAACAATCTGTATGGTTGGGCTATGAGTCAACATCTACCAACTGGAGGTTTTAAATTGATGACTGAAAAGTAGATAAACAATATAGATTTGGCTAAATACAATGAAAACAGTGAAAAAGGGTTGATACTGGAAGTTGATTTAGAATACCCTGAAGAGTTGCAAAACCTTCATAATGACTACCCATTAGGACCAGAGAAGGTTAAAGTAACTGAAAATATGTTGTCTGGGTATTGTAAAAACATCGCGAAGAAATATAAAATATCGACTGGTTTAGTACACAAACTAATCCCAACTCTTCAGAATAAAGAAAAATACGTTCTCCATTATCGAAACCTTCAACTGTATATTAACCTCGGATTAAAAGTAACAAAAGTTCATCGAGTATTAGAGTTCGATCAGTCACCTTGGCTCAAGCAAGACATTGACTTCAATACTCAGAAAAGAACTGACGCTAAAAATTCTTTTGAGAAAGACTTCTTCAAGCTTATGAATAATAGTGTATTTGGCAAGACGATGGAAATATAAGAAAGCGAGTAGATGTGAGACTAGTCACCGACGAGAAAAAACTATTAAAAATGACAGCTAAACCAACTTATGTATCATCAAAAATATTCAATGAGAATCTCGTAGCTGTGCATAAGATCAAAGAAACACTAACTCTTAACAGGCCGGCATATGTGGGTATGTGTATTCTTGATCTCAGTAAGACACTAATGTATGATTTTCATTATAACTACATCAAACAAAAATATGGTAACAAAGCTAAGTTACTCTTCACAGATACTGACAGTCTGGCATATGAAATTGAAGCCGAAGATGTGTATCAAGATTTTTGGAATGATAAAGAGAAATTCGATAATAGTGATTACCCAGAAAATTCACCATATTTTGATAAAACAAATAAAAAAGTCATAGGTAAATTCAAAGATGAAGCCTGCGGTGCCCCAATCGATGAATTTGTAGGATTGAGAAGTAAAATGTATTCATATATTAAAGACAACCAAAAAGAAGGAAGAACAGCGAAAGGAATTAAAAAGAATGTAATCAAAAATAATATTAAACATAAAGATTATAAAGAAACATTATTAGGAAATAAACAAATGCATCACACAATGAAAACAATTAGAAGTCAAAACCATCAATTAGGAAGTTATGAAATCAATAAAGTGTCACTCAGTTGTTTCGATGACAAAAGATATATACTGGAAGATGGTATAAATTCATATGCTTATGGACATTATAAAATGAAAAAGAATTAAATCAAAAAATAACTTTCTTTAATTCAATCCTGTGTTTCGGAGAATTGTGTCACGCAAAGGAAATCACGCAATGGAATAAACGCACCATTTTGTTTTTATTAACATATAGTTTCATTTGATTTTTCTATATTTTTTAATCCAACAGATGGGAAGCAGTTAAGACTTGGCTTGGTATCAGATCAGTTTTGCAAAACTGATCTGGTACCGCCAAGTCCTTAACTTCTTGAGAAAGTTAATGAAGTTCGTCGCGTCTGTTGATTCCAAGTGGTTCTAACGTCTTTGCTTTGTCTATGAGAAATGCTTCACGCGCTTTTCGTAGCTGGTATTAATAGATTAAAAAGGGTGAAACCCGTACGAAAAGTAATAGCCGAAATGACATAGCGAGAATCCGGCCTGAAGTGATTTTTACGGCCTGTATTGAATGCAGAATTTGGGAAAGTATTGCCTCAATTTTGTTGGATCATATTGATCATTTGCAATCTGATATTTCAACGAATTATGCTGATGGGACCGTTTCCAATAACCAAGGGTAGACATCTGCCGTTGGGATCTCTAGTCTGTTGGGAAAAAAGGATGGTTTATGTGATAACATAACGCCCCGAAGAGTGAGAAGAGAGAATTTGAGGTGAGCAATTACATTGTACATGAAACATTAATGAAACGTGATTTTCTTCTATCGTTCATTGTTGTTTCAGTGATAAGATTTGCTGCTAAAAGCATAATCAATTTTGAATGACACAGGCTGGAAAACTTCAATTTTAATTAAATGAGAAATAGAACATGATCTTTATGTCAACAATCACTTTGACCGAGGTCATATCAAGGATGCTTATAATTGAGATAACTTGTAATGCATTTGTTAAAGATGTTATGGATCACATGTTATAAGCTTATTTAGTATTTTGTGAAAGAAGGGTTGCGTGACTCAGACAAAGTTTGCTGTCCGCTCAAAGGCTTTGTATGAGCGTGACCCGGCGCGGGGGGGGGGGGGGGTACTCCCTTATATGACCTATACGGGGACGTGCCGCTGGACAGGGTAAGGTTTTTGGCCTTTTTTTCCTGAACAGGGTATAGAATTTAACGCGAGTCTGTCCTAAACAGGGTATGGTTCCAGTTAACGGTAGTGCTTGTGGTGACTTCCCTTGTCGTGTTAGCATATTCATGCGAAGGTGAAGTCGTTTTCGTTTCAGATCCGTCTACTATTTTTTTAAAGCTCAGATTAATAACCACGCACGAGTCGTGTCCTAGACAGGGTCCTAAAATAGAGGGTGTTGTTCTACACAGGGTAGGTATTTTCGGTTTTTTTTTGTCCTAAACAGGGTCAGGGTCTCAGACCCTCAGCGGCACCCCTATACCCAAATATTGGTGATGATGATTTGAACGTTTTGTGCGCTTCAAATACAATAAATACAAGGCAACGTTACATTAGGAAGTGAAAAACTGATTCAAGAAATGTAAATTTTGACTTAAAATTCAACAAATTATGTGACGAGGCTGCACGGTGAAATCCGATCATCGGACTTCCAATCTATTAGCCCTTCAGCGATAAGAAAACATTTCATGACTTGTGCCCAGAGGCAAAGAGAAAAGTTTTTCATTGTATCCTTCTTATAGGACTAAGATGTTTGCATCGCTAGCTTGAAAAGAGATGCGTAAATTGGTTCCAAATGATCTGTATTATCCCAAATTAACTGCCGTGTACCCAAATTTTAACTTTATACTAATTAGCAGTAGCTAAAAAAAACCGGGGGGTCTCCCATATATAAGCTATACGGGTATGTGCCGCTGGATGGGGTTGGGTTTTTGATCTTCTGGGTCTGAGATGGGGTCTTAGTTTTGCCCACTAAGTCTGAGATGGGATATACTTTTCCGTTCAATTTTTCGAATTAAGTGTTTTGTCATTTTCTTCCGGTACATTTTTCATCTGGATAGGGTTAGGGTTGGGGTATGGGTTTGACGCCTAATTCTGTCAATTTGTGTAAACAAACCCCTTTTTTGTATAAAGAGCCTTTTACCAAATTTAACTGTATGGTCTGAGATGGGGTAGCAAAAGTAGAAATTTTAGGTCTGAGATGGGGTAGAGGTTCTTAGGTCCCAGCGAAACACCCCCACCACCGACGCCCGGGGGGAGACTCCCATATGAAAAGGGCGGGGATGCCCGTCGGAAATTTTGAATTAAACCCCTAAAGGAGACCAATCCTGGTGTGGCTCAAGCTTTTGTTGACCCCTAAAAGAGTCCATTCTAAAACACAGACAAATGTATTATATTAATGTTTCTTCTCGTGCAACCCTAAACGAGACTTTGACTGCAAAATATAATGGCGTTTTGCCCAGAACACCCTAAGCGAGACCAAAATCCGAAATTTACACCCCTAAGCGAGACGACGAGCATCCCCGCCCCTTTCATATGGGATTCCCCCCCGGGTTTCGACGGTGATCGGGAGACTAAAATTGATGGTTTTTGAGAGGCGCGAGTAGTAATGTACTACACTCTGAGGCAATTGCCTCAGAGAATGTAGTACATCACTACTTTCTATCTGCTGGATTAAAAAATATAGAAAAATCAAATGAAACTATATGTTAATAAAAACAAATGGTGCGTTTATTCCATTGCGTGATTTCCTTTGCGTGACACAATTCTCGGAAAAACAGGAAGTTGGGCGATGTACAAAATCTTACATAAATAATTCTGGTTCACTATCGCAAATGCCAGCAATAATCTTAAAATTCGTCTTAAAAAATCGAAGAGGTAAGTTAGAATACATGATCTTGTTATACTTTTGAACTAATTCATAGAAATTAATTAAGAAATATGCTTGAGATTGAGAATATGGAGTTAGTTTCAATATCGCAGTCATCTTTTTTCCTGTAATGTCTTGTAGTCTTTTCAGCACTTGACCTTGTAAACAAGAGAAATAAACTATTCTCTTTCTTGAATCTTTAATAGCTACTTCAAGGCTTCTCAACGAATCCAGGCATGTTTCTTCATTGTCCAAAACAACTTTTATTCCCGTATAATCCATAAATCTTGTCATGTCGATGCTTCTTAGCAGCTCGTCTTTTATATCAGCATCACTTTTCGTCTGGGTGCAGTACAAGGTCAAACTTTCAAATTAGGTAAACGTTTCGGATCAGCAGCTAGTTCTGGGTATTTTTTCACTAACTCAGAGAAAATATTTTCAACATATTGTGGACTTTGATTTCCCTTTACAAGATCTCTCAACTTTGCCAGGTCTGTTCTAAACGCAATAAAACGCTGTTTATCCATCAGTGATATCAAAAGTGTGCGAAATATTATGCCTTCCACTCTAGTTATCTACGCAATGGAACAAAGATAGTTTCCCACGCGTGGGAATATTTATTGTGAGGAAATGAGTCATCAGATTGTAAACAGGATGGAGTTATCGGTGTGTGACATTCTCGGAAAAACAGGGGAAGCCCCCTATGAAATGAGTCATCACTATAGCTATTGTTTCAGATCACGAGAGAAAATATTTTCAACATATTATGGGGTTTGATTTAACTTTACAAGATCTCTCAACTTTTCCCGGTCTGCTCTAAACTCAATAAAACGCTGTTTATCTATCAGTGCTATCAAAGGTGTGTGAAATATTATGCCTTCCACTCTTGTTTGTTAGTTTCCCACGCGTGGGAATATTTATTGTGAGGAAATGAGTCATCAGATTGTAAACAGGATGGCTTGCCATTGTTCCCTTTTGTTTCCATTGGGAAGGGAAAAAACCTTTTTCAACTGATAATATTAGACTGTAAACAGGATGGAGTTATCGGTGTGTGACATTCTCGGAAAAAACAGGGGGAGCCCCCTATGAAATGAAGTCATCCAATGCTATTGTTTTCTTATCTTAAAATTCGTTTCCCACGCGTGGGAAACAAGAAGTTGATTTTACCAACTTTATTCAACCATCAGAGTGGGGTTTTAATATCCATAAGGATATGTTTCGATACAGTTTTCAGATATGTGTTTTATTGCGCGCTTGTCATATCCAAAACTGTATACCTTTTCTTCATATTTGTTTACGATTTGTTTGTTTTGTCTGGTTATTTTCTTTTCATTTACCAACGTGAGGTCTTTGATTTCGTTTTTTACCATTTTAATCATATTTGGGTGATTTAGTATTTGGGAATTTTCGTGGTTAAGTCTGAAACCTTTGATAACACATTTCTGTTTATTACTTCCATATATGAAACTATAATTTTTTGGACCACCTGATACAAAAGTGTATTTTATAATTTCACCATCTAATTCATCTGTGAGATCACCTAACATATCTCCTGTTTCTACTTTCTTACTCTTTGGAGATTCAATGTACACAATACCATCTGTGTCAAAATATACTTGTTTACCTAAATAATCTAGTTTTTCATACAACATTAGCCGTGCACTGCTGGTTGTAAAACATGCTACAAAGATGTTAGTATTATATGAATTGTCAACGAACTGATCTTTATACGTATAAGCCATTTGTACCATTTCATTGTTTATGAAATTCATATTTAAATTATCAATGGTATCATCAAGTACTATTTGATAAAATTCATTAATATCAGTTACGTATTTACATTGATTCATATTATTTCGTTGACCAAATTTACCCCATAAACTGTTTAGACACATTTTAGCAATAGCTCGTAAACCTGCATTTTCATTTAATTCACCTAATTCAATATCTAATTTTTTTGGACATTATTTCTGAAAATCATTTCTTCTTTTTCATTTTTGAAATTATATTTTGTTGATTCAAGTTTAAGCTTCATGAATTTTTTGATATATCCTTTAAATAAATCATTGCTTGACTTTTCAAAATGCCAAACCTCGTATATTTTTATGATTGTATAACCTTTTTCAATGGATTTATTTACTTCATCTGTTGTCCATGTACCTATAAATGATCGCTCATTTTCAGTATGCTGACATTTGTCTTGTTGTTTTGTTTTTGCACATGATATACACAGAGGAAACATTAACTTTTCTGATTTTTCACATTTTATTTTCTGAGGTAAAACTGGATGGTATAAATTTCGTGGTGGTAAAATTTTGCATTTTATGAAACCATACCATTTTACGTCGTATTTTTCTGGTGATATTATTTTTTTAGGATGACCTATGGGATATTTTTTGTAGAACTGAACTGTAGGATAAAGAGAACAAAAATCAATATATTTTCCACATTCACCTTCTTTGAATTTATACAATAATTTGGTAGCATTTGTTCGTCCACCATAAAAAGCATCTCTCGGGTTTAACGGCTCGACCACTTCTCGATTCCATTCAACTTTATAATATTTCTGAAAATTTTTATCGTTTTTTAATTTGCATTCCCACATTTCAATAAGATTGTAACCAGCAGCTATTATTTTGTTATTTTTATCTTGGGTTTTATTATACAAAGTACCCATGTCGCTTTGATTCTTGTTATTGATAACATCAGGTTTGTAACAATCTGGGCATCCATGCTAGAAACAACCTTGAAATTCATAAACAGTATTTGTAGATTCGCAAAAACCATCTACTTTTATTTTGTTATTGATACATTTGATAGCTTTTTCACCGCCTTCTAAGGCATGTTGAATTTTAATATTATTTTTCTTGCTGATATTATCCAGCCATGCAATACTAACTGTACTGTGGTTTTCTGTTTGAACAACATTATCAACTACAGCTATGGTATTTTTTGGCATGTAATTTCCTCTATAAATAGCCATACAAACACCCGCTATTGTGATGTATTTTAGTGGATCAATATTTTCTTGGTTCATGAAATCTTGTCTGAATTTTAACATACATCTTAATATATCAACATCTGACCTGCAGTATTCAATTATTTCTTTTTTGAAATCGAAAACATAATTTTCATTAACACGGTTATCATACCATTGTAAAAATTTCTCTCTATCTTATGTTTTCATTTGGTTATATCCATAATGTTTTTTAGATGGCATCTCTCCTATATAGTTTTGATTACAATTTTTGTTGAAATAATGTGGAAAATATCCTTTTTTCAACTCGATTAAATCAAATGTTTTAGGGAAAGAGGACAAAGGTTGTTGAATAAATTTAGGCTGTCGATTATTTTTATTCTTAATTTTGGAATTTCCATCATCATTATTTTTGCACCATTGTAAATACAATAAGGTTTGAAACCATTATCTATACACCATTTAAGAATAAAATGGCTATCGTATCCTTTTGAATTATGAGCCACAAATGTGTAACCTTTATATTTTTCATTGAGAATTCCATTACAAAAACTATTAATATCATTGAAGATTGATTCACACTGTAAAAATGGACTAGTTAAAATAACTATTTTAATTAGTCGTAACTAAAAATAATGGTCATTTTAACCATTCTTAATAGTCAAAATTGTCAACAAAAGAAAACAGTTAAAATAACTTTTATAAAAGGTTATTTTTACCATTTATATTAGTCATAAACATGGACTAGTTAAAATAACCAATATGATTGGTCGTGACTAATAAGAATGGTCATTTTGACCATTCTTAAGAGGCGAAAATATTAACTAAAGAAAAATGGTCAGAATAACCTGGAATGAATAGTTGTTTTGACTTACTGTATTAGTTACAATCAGTTATAATATATTAAGAGGCGAAAATATTAACTTAAGAAAAAAGGTCAGAATAACCTTGAATGAATAGTTGTTTTGACTTATTGTATTAGTTACAATCAGTTACAATGGTCATTTTGACCATTCTTAAGAAGCGAAAAAAAGGTCAGAATAATCTTGAATGAATAGTTGCTTTGACGTACTGTATTAGTTTCAGTCAGTTAGACTTTATTATTTCAGTAACAGCTGATGCCATATGTCAAACTGACATTTTAACTATTATTACGTGGTTGAAACAACTATTTAAAAAACACCATTGTAAAAATTTCTAACAACCCTCTACTCAAGACAAAGTGAAACAATTAGTCTTAAATAAAGGTGTTCTGTAAAAGCGCTTTGATTCGACAACGAGTCACGTAAACTCATCTTGATACTGCATTTTATTAACTATAATTCTAGGTCAGGGCAAAATTAACTAATTCATCAAAGTTATATTAACCAATTCGGGGTAATATGACTATAATTGTTACAGCGATTGATTTAAATTTATACGAATTAGTCGAACTAATTCTTGATTCAGATAATCATGATTACTAGTAATGTCTGTCGTGGGATTGCTTGATGTACTGACTGTTTTATTTCAAGTCACACTTCCTTTGGGATTAAAAACTTTTTATCAAGGAATTTATATATTTGTTTACTTTATATTTGAGCTGGCAGTTTGTCAAACACGGTTTAATATTGCAGTATGCAAGGAATCCGCCTATACAATAGTGGTGACGTTTTCGCGGTCTGATAGAAGTTGACATAAAACAATAGCTCCATTCAATTCAATTCAGTTCAACACAGCGCGCGGGCCGGAATGGGTCCTTTTGAAATGATCCAGCCAAGAACTTTGCTGTTTCAGTCGCACATGGAGTTCAGAGCCATGGAAAATTCATATAAGAGTAAGTGCGACTTTGAACTGTGACTCTCTCTTGTCAGTTGCTTTTTTGAATTTCTTATTTTAGAGTGGAGAAACGAGAACTGAATCGAACAAGGGTTTACAAATGCCGCTGTTTGGTCTGGTCTTTTGTGCAAGCTTATGTTTTTCGTTTCTTCTTGTTTCAGTTTTTTTTTCACGGCAAGTACGACTAAACTCGCCTGGCCGAATTCGTCAGAAAGCTAAAGAAAATTTGGTACTGAAATCCACTCTGGCCTAGAACGGACCTTCATGTTGTTAGCCATGGTCGCGGTCGGCGTAGTAACAGGTAAGTGCCGCAAATAAAATACATGTAACTATAAAAGTAGCACAAACCCTTCTTTCAACTATCTCAATTTCACGTTTCAAACATCACAAGACGGAGCTATTATCATTAGCAGAATCATGATTATTTTATATGCAACGACTTCAATTCTGTATCTAATCCAAGATGCCGTTGAAATAGAATCTTCCCGCCAAAACTTTCATGCCACGCGATGTCCGTACCAAATATCTTTTTGTGTGTACATCTCTAATCAGACCAAATATGAGCATGTTTCCAATAAAACCGACCATTTTATGTGCGACATATCGGTACAGTTTTGCGTTTTTATTTGAATGATAAAGCGTTGCCCGCGTAAATTAAACCGACATGAATCGCCTTTGTTTAAGACTATCACGCATGCCATGCGTTATCACTTCGCTTGTAGCGGAAATCGGCACATGAGCTGTCTGTCATTTAAAACCGATTTCCATAAAATTCTAAGTGTTAACCACTGATTGAATATTAAATAAACCGAAATTCAACTGACAACAGCAAAGGAAAGTTTTTGTCAAGGCAAGACATGTGCTTGCCTACTGGCAATTTCCTTGCTGAGGTTGTCTGTAATGGCAGCCTTGCTTGGGCTCATCCTGCTTAATAGAAGTTGACACTTCTCCTTTTGACCCAAATGGATCAGATATCAATTGAAAGCTAATACAACTGACTTAATCAACAATTGTCTCAGTCACAGTTTACAAATATTACTTTTGCCACAGCTGAGTTTAATAAAACGTTCTCTGATCATTATGATTTGTGTATTGTTTTAACGAGAATTCTAGTTTGCTTTTGTACTCGTATTTTTGAAGATAAAGTAACTTTAATTCAAATTGAGTTTTAAAACTCAGGTCAATAATTAATGATACATAAGTAGATAATAAATATGAGATTGTTTGTTTAAGGTCCTCGCTAAAACAATTCTGTCAGATACGTCGTTTCCAATGAGTAGGAGGAAAATAAAGAAATGGGAAATTTGCTAATTGTTTCTTTCTTCAGAACTGAAGCAAACACTCGCTGCTACTGTACAAACTGTGAGTAGACCAAATTTTATGGCATCACAAAAAAGAAAAACATTAGAGCGCAAAAAACGGTCCTTTTTACCCGAACTTACCTGTCTAACTCGTGTAATTTAAATAATAAAATAGTTGTAAGTTACTTTTCATCGTGCAGATTATGTTGATTAATGGCCAGCAAAGGAAAGTTCACTTCTGTCAGTTTATCATTGTGGGCCGTAGTTTTGTCAAGGCAAGACATGTGCTTGCCTCCTGGCAATTTCCTTGCTGAGGTTGTCTGTATGGCAGCCTTGCTTGGGCTCACTGCTGATATTTTAATAGAAGTTGATACTTCTTCTTTTATTGGCTAACATTTCGAAAGAACCTTATTCAGTCCAAATCACCATTTAGAGTGCTAATCTATGAGAGTATTTTGGAAAGTTTAGCACCATTTGTTTCATAACTTGTTTTACCACTCTTTACCTGGCTACTAAGGTGATCTAAACTACAGATATTGTCGTTTTTCGTTGTTGTGTTCTTCATTAACCGTTAGTCGTTTGTTAAAACTGCTTTTCCTAAAATGTGTAATTTGTAAGCCAAGGAAAAAACACTTGCTTATACGTAGGTTTTATTACTATCATGCAGGTTTAAGGAGTTCCGGCAAAGAGCGTGACATCCTTATATCAAGATGGTTCAAATTGAGACATAATGCATGAGGATCGACCGGCAACGAACGGGCGAATATAAGTGAAAGAGAGCTAAGAAAGCCACCATATATGATAGCCAACAAAATGAAATTGTAAAACATTTTGTTTTTCAGTCAAGTATGCATTTATGCAAACAGTGAAATATAGCTCCTTTATAATTTATACGAATATAAGCAAATGAAATAGAAAGAAAAGTTTTCTGAAAAAAAAAACATTTTCATTGTGAAGTTACTCCATAGAATTGTACATTTGACCGGGTAAGTTTAATAAAGACATAACCAAAACTGTTTGTCAATATGATCCTTTTTAAAGTGTTGTTTTAACTTTCTGAAGGGGTTAAATCTACTTATTATTTTGGGTTAAAATAACAGTTTTTTTAACCCATTTTTTTTAGTCAAAATAACAAAAAGTAACTAAAAAAAATGGGTTGTCTCAGATGCACCCCGGGTACTTTTTTAAATAGTTAAATTAACAAATTTCAATGGTTAGCAACCAAATGAATTAAGTTAATTTAACCAAAGATATTGGTTATTCTAACTAAAAATAAACTAGTTAAAACTACTATTATTAATAGTTAAATCAACATAAATATTGAAGTCATAACAACTAAAACGAAAAGTCAAAATAACCAATCAATAGTTATTTTAACTCATAATAACAAGTTATTTCAAACCAAAAGAAATCAGTCATTTTAAACCATTTAAAACGGGTCAAAGTGACTAAAAAAAATGGGTTCTCTCAGATGCATTTGGCAACAATTTTAATTGGTTATTTTAACTAGTCAATTTTTACAGTGTGCATTACCATTGAAATCATGACAGATAGCCAAATTGACTACATGTGTTCCAGTGTTTTGTGTACATTCGAAATCAAAAAATGAATATTTTTCATTATATGTTCTACATGAATAACAATAATCTTTTTTTAGTATGGATTTATTTAATCTGCAAGGATTTTTAGTGTCTTTGATACAATTACCTCCTTTACATTTTATCTTTTTCATAAAACATTTATGCTTACTTTCACAATATTTGTTACAGTTATTACACATTTTATATCCACATTTGTGCATTTTTATATATGGTTTCAGTATTATTTGGTTGCATTTTGAACATTTTGCTACACTGTTACATACTGAATCATTGTCATCTTTTTTAGAACGATTACTTGTATGATTTTTAAAACAAACATCACCATGAAAAACACGATTGCAGTGTTTACAGGTGACGTCTTTTCCATCACATTTATTTCCATCTGGAAAATATTTAAAACAAGATAGGCATTTTTGTGGGCATTTGTGTTTGTCACGTCTTGTATAAGCTTTTTTACAACTATGACAGTAATAAGCTACATCTAAAAAAGCTGTCATTGATTTTATAACATCAAAATGATTTCGTGTTTTGTATAAATAGATTTTGTCTGTTTTTCCTTTGTTGGCTGTGTATATGATTTCATTGAAGTGTTCTGAATCGATGATATTAATCTCTGTATCTAAATATGATGCAAAGCTATTGGCATCTTCCAAACTGTTTCCATATTCATTTATCTCTACATTACAATTTTCATGTAATTTTATAGCTTCAGTTTCTTGTAGTTTTCGGCTTTTGTTTAATCCATCTTTCAACTGAGTTGTGGCGTAATTCTCAGGGTGTAAATGAGCATAAGCTGTTACCATAGCCCTTGCTAAACATGTTGTGTCATTATTTTTTATTGTGATAATACATTGTTTCCTATTCACTGTTTGTTTTGATAAATATAATCGTCCTCTACCTGATGGTATTTTCACAGATTGAATAATTATTTTGCAATTTTCTAAATCTATTTCTTTATATCCCAACGTATTAATAACATCTGAAAGTTGATTTAACTTGAAATCAGAAACTTTTAACAATTTTGTTGAGATAGGATGATCTAATTCATCATTTGAAATTACCAATCTGAATCTGTCATTACCTTTTAACTGTCTTTTCTTTATTGTCATTTCAACCATTTTTTCAAAGACACTGAAAACATCATTTTTATTGTTTATGAAATTTTTGCGTACAGAAATTTTGAATTCATTAGTATAAGCGTTGAATTTTTTATTAGCTGTAATTCTGATTTCGGTTATTTTGAATAGAGGTTGGTCATTGGATGATGAATCAAAAATAGTGTCATCGAAATTGAATTCATTTGAGACCTTACTTCTTGGTGCTGGAATTGATTTTTCCAACATTTGTTTTTTAGTTCTTGGTGCTGGAATTGGTTTGTAATTATCTCTGAACTCAATTAGGTGGTAAAATAATATTGTCTTCGTATTCCGTAACCATCTGTTTAACAGATTTTATTGGTGTAGGTACTGGTCTCCTACGTTGTTTTTCGTCATCCCCTATTATAATTTTAGGAGCTGGTTTAGCATTCTGTTTCATTAACAGTTTAATTAGTTCTGACTTCTTAAGTTTCATAAGTTGGGATTTTTCAAAATTCATTCTATATATATATATAACTATATATAATATTTCTTTAAGTCATTTTCATAGTGCGTTTATTTTTGGAATCATTTTGGAAATAATTTGAGATAATCATATATGATTGGTCATATGATTATCTTTTTATGATATTCTTGTGTTATTCGTTGTTGTATTTTTGTGAATTCAATTGATGAATTCTAGTTTTATTGTGTTTATATTTACTTGCAGGATGGAAATATTTATTGCATTCAATACAATGATATTTATTCTCTGGGTTGTCATTATACTTCTTACAATAAACACGTCCCATAATACGTTTTTCTTCATCAGTTATATACTTTTTAGGTCTTCCCCTTGATTGTTTTTCCATTACTATATAGTATGATTATTTTTTTAAGTCATTTTAGTGCGTTTAAATAATTTATAGTATTTTTAATTTATACCCATATTTCAGTTTTCAATTCAGCTATATTATCAACTTTGGTTTGTTTCAACACATTACATTCATCATCATATCTATTGTTTTCTATCTCATTGCAGATAATATTCAATAACTGTTTCAATGTTATATCTTCATCAATTTCATGTATTTTTTATGATAAAGTTTCAATAATTTCTTTTTTTATTGTAACAGATCCAATCTACGCTCATTATCATATATTTTATCATGAAGATTGTCTATTTCATCTTTACATTCCTGAATTTGAAAATTTATTTTTTGATATATTTCTCAATGCCACTCATGATATATATAAACATTATATATTTTTGACATCTTTTAACGGTATCCATGAATTAAATTCTTTTGGATAACCAGACCATGATACCAAAGCTTGTTTTTTCTTATAGTCTCTTTTGATAACCTTATCTATACGAAAAACATCTTGTTTAGCTTTCAATAACTCCTGTTGATAGAAAGATCCTTCTATTGATTCATCATTGAGATCTTTTAATTTGTAAGTTATAGGATTAGTGTATTGTATCTTATCGACTGTAAACACTTCTTCAGTCCAGTTTGGTGTATAACCCTTGTCGAACACATTCCGTTTATACTTTGAAATTCTAACCTTGTCACCAACCTTAAATTTCGGTTTAGATGTTACTTGCTCTATATCACCATATAGATTAAAGTAAACAGTTCCTTCATTGCTCTTTTTACTGGCTTCTGTAGGAGTCATTTTAATACTTGAATGTTTGTACTGTTGTATTCATTTAATAGTTTTGGTAACATGTCTAAATATTGTGTTGTATTTTGAGCTGTAAATTGTTTCCACATTTTAGATTTTAATGTTCTGTTAAATCTCTCAATAACAACAGCTTTACCTTCATTGAAAGTAGAATACATCTCAATATTACTTTTCTTTAACCAGTCTTTGAAAGTTTTATTATAGAATTCAGATCCTTGGTCTACCCAAATAAATTTAGGTTTCCGTTTTGATTTTTTAATAACATCATTAAATGATTCAGTGATTGTATCACCTGTTTTGTTTTTAATAGGAATGCTCCAAGCAAATTTAGAAAACACATCAATGATGTTTAACAAATATCTATAACCTTTATTCCATTTTGAAAACTTCTGCATTTCTACAAGATCAGCGCTCCAAATATCATCTATTCCATTGACTAACTCTTCTAGTTCTGAATTTTCGTTTGATTGGCTTATGTAATTCATCGGCTAATTGTTGAGCCCAATCATTTTTACTCAACGCCGCTTTCCGTTTTTTGGCTTCCTCTTTTTAACAGCAAGACCTAATTTCTGTTTTATATCAATCGTGTTTCTAGCCAACCAATGACCCCATTGTCTCTCATTATAAGGTACCTCATCCAGTGACTTAACCATTTTACGATCTGCATTGTTTTTACATTTGACTTGATCACTTTTTGGTTTATTTCCACAAACACTGTAATCAACATCGTGCTGCATACTGACAGCATCTGTTTTACCCGTTGGTTGCTGATAGATCTCAAGTATTTGACCAGTTTTTGGGTCATATTTCAATTGCTCATCAAGGGGATTCCCAGGTCCTGTATATCGATGACCAGGTATCACAAAACCCCTTTTTGGTGCTACTTTTAAAATAGCTTTATGTATATCAATAGCACCGCCTTTGTGTAAAGGATCTATTTTCTTTGATAAATCTGATGTAATACTATCCAAAGCTTGATCCAGATATTTGTTAGCCATACCTTTGATCTTTTGTTTAGCAAAATCTGATTTAATAGCCTTTGAAGCACCAATTCTACCTAAATTATACAAACCTTTTAAAGCGCTTTTAGCTGCAATTTCACCAAGACTGTGGGAACCAGTAATATCTAAAAATCCGCCAGCCATCTCTGACTGGCTATTTAGTTTCCCTTTTTTTTATTGGATACAAATCGGCTTTTTATTATTCCACAAGAAGAACATTGTGATTTCAACATCAATCGATTGTTTTTAGTTCTTACATATCGTTCAGAACTAGGTACTGATTGCGTCTGTCGTTTTTCCTTAACGCAATATGATTTAACCATTTATATATATAAGTTAGATATTTCTAAAATAATGTTCGAGGAATCTCTCATTCTTCATTGTATCATATATGTCAAATACTTGCAATAAATTATAATACGAATTCCCTTTATTCATTTCGTTCAGAAAGTATAAACAGAAGTAGCCACATGTAGACGTTTTTATGTTTTGGATTTGGTTGTTTTGGTGAAGCAGTGTCATATTCCTTCTTTTCGCATGATTTACGATCTCTTGAAATGGAGGCATACCAAAACTGTCAAAATAATTTATCACGTTGTCTTTTACATAAGTTGTAACCCAATGAAATCCTGCCATATAACTAGGTTCTAGATTGTAAATAAATAATGCTTGGCTATGATTATGCGGAACTCTTTCATCCCTTGACAGAACATCACTGATTGGGATGTTTAAATATCTGCACCATTTTATTAGATCATGATTACTTAACGGGATGTCTTTGTGGAATTTCGGTTTTACAGTATTGCCCCTAGTAGTGGGATGCCATTGAATGGGCTGTTTTTCCCTAATAGCAAGCCTTCGCCTCTTTTTGTTGTCTTTTTCTTTGGAGCTTTTTTTTTATCCCCATACCAATTGGATTATCCCATGTACCTATAAATGGAGGTGGTCTGTATGCACCAATTCTCGGAGCTCCCTTACCCCCTTTTTTCTTAGTTCCAATTCGAGGAGCACCGCTACCAGTTTTACCAGTCAAAGCATTTAGAAGGAGTGGAACACCAATGCTTGCCAACAGAGTTCCGAGGAATCCACCTGATTGTGTTTTTGTGGGTTTTACATGAACACCTGAACCTGACTGAAGAGCATTCAATATATCCCGTTTTTGTTTCGTCGTTAAAAGATGCTTATATTCTATCAGCTTATTAATTTTATCTTGGGGTATAAGAAAACCACCCGACTGTACACCTCTTCCAGATATTGCTTTAACCACTTGAGAAGCACCTTCTGAAGCCAAACCAGCAAGAGCTGAAAGACCAAGGGTTTTACCAATAGTAGGTAAAGCTGCACGTCCAAGGGTTAGAATGGTAGTTAACAAACTTCCACCGACTTGTTTTCTAATATTTGTTTTCGCAAGCTTAATGTCCATACCTTTACCCAATTTCCGATTCTTCTCCAACCTTTTTTTTACCATTGCTGGGACATATAGAGTATCATTCCCATGAAGAGAGTCGTTTGAAAGCCTGAGAACGATCGTTTCCCTTTTATGGAAAGCATTGCTAAGATTTTTCTTTTGATTGTCAGACAATTTCACATTAATCTCATAAAGTTGAGTCATTTGTTGTATATAATATATGTTATATAATTTTCTGGTTATAAAACATATATGAAATAATGATATTATTTGATTAGTAATTTATTACTTTTTACACTATAACCAATTCATTTCCCACTTTGTCAATGACAACTGTCTCTTCATATAGGACTATAGCATGTATGTTGAAAGGACTATTTCCAGCACTATTGGCGTTCAGTTTATACCTGAAGATCAACTGCTTTGGGTCTCTTGTTACTTTCTCTGTTTGATATGATAGATCGAAATAGATTAGTGGATAGAGACCATTGTAATTCGATAGGTTAAGCTGTGTACCGCTGTTGTAATCATTCTTTCTCATACCATAGGACATTAAATCATTGAAGATCCTTACTTTTGATTCTGAATCGTATTCAGTCTCTGGGTAGAATACTCCATTGCCGTATTCCAATCTGCATGTTGTAAGACTGCAAGCATTATCACCTGAATTTACTTTAAAAGTGTCAAACAGGTACGGATTCGCCTCTGCATTGTTTGTTTTAGCTCTTTGTAGATATACAAATATACCCTTAACATTATCAATACTGGATGATATCTGGAAGAATCCACTGCTATGTGTTGGTGCGGACACCTCATACATTTCTCTCAGATATGTCCATTTATCATCTTTCAAAAAAGAACTAACAAACTTATCGTAGAGACTGTCTTTTGGTGTCAATTTTGGTACCCAAAGTAGTAATCTATCAATAACAACTCGTCCGTCATCTACTGCACCTGCCTTAAATATTAATTCATTGTCATTCTGTAACTGTATATTAAACTGAAGTTGCATTGGGACTAACATTCGACCCTCTAGCTCTTCGAAGAAACTGAAACGATTAAGAGGTATGACTACATTGACATCATGGTTACCTGTCGTTAAAAGACGTCTTGACTCAAACCCTGTATTTGTGTTTGCTGTTGTGTCATCTGTGTCCAAATACCATAAAGAGTTTTTAGCAACACTACGAGCAAAATCGTCACTATATTCAAGCAGGTTCTTTACATAAGTCACTTTATGGAGATTATCAGTATCATACACAATTTTCCCAGCACTTTTTATCATGATGTGACTAATCAAACTATGGGCTCCATTAATAACTGTCACCCTATCATCAGCATAGGCTGTACCATCAGCCAATTTTTGTACCTGCAACTGGATCTCGAAATAAGCATTGTACCAATCGTAGAAACTCGATCGATCATTAATTGTAAATTTATACCCATTTTTCACTTGGTGTTGATTGTTAGCTGGGGCTCTGATTACATCATCAAGTTGGAATCGCACCAACTCATATCTTTGTAGAAATTCACTTGTTCTAAAAGTCATTATATTATTATGTTAGATAATTTTACAATTATATACTATTATATATAGCACTATTCTCAAACATTTTATTTATTCTATACTACTCCTACTCTACGCCTTCTTTTTATACCAGATCCTGATATCAATCTATTGAGTATCATATCAGTACTTTCATCTTGCTGTTGCTGTTTAATGGGTGAGGATGGAACATTTGCCGTTTGTCTTGTAGCTCCTTTTCTCAAATTAGCTAATCTTTTCATTATTAGGTCTCCCGACTTCTGTGATACCGCCTTACCCAGTCGCTCACCTGCATGCGATATCCCCGATTCTAGTGCCTTCTTTGCTATTGGCTTAGCAAATTTCTTAAAAACAGCTGATGCAACACTCTTTAATGGTTTGAAAATATTATCAACGATAAGCCCAGACCCTTTGTGTTGATATACAAATTTACCAAGTTTTGGATGGTAAAATCTTTTGAATTCATATGGTTTCATTTATACTATTATGTTATATTATTCTAAACTTTTCAGAATTAGTGAGAAAGATGTATCTGCTCCATTCAGGTTAACTAATCTTCTTTTTCCATCGGTGATATAAATCCTTATACTACTTATACTATTCTTATTGACTGGATTGTAGGTGACTCTCCGGGGTTCTAAGGTGAATGAATAACTAGGTTGGAGTACACTTGTTGAAAATGAATAAATGATGTCGGTATCTTGACCATCCACCAGGCTAGCATTAATCAGATCACAATGAACATTGAGGACATCTGTATCTTGAGATAGATTTGGAACCCTTGGTCCAATGTTTGTCCCACTTGTTAATACTTTCTTATCGAACCCGATTAGGTCATTAAAATTACTTGCTGTCAAATCAAGCCGATAACTCTGAGCTAATGTAACCGTGACCCTAAATGTTGTATTATCGAATTCAAGAGTGATATGATACGTATCACCAGTTTTTGTTATATCTTTAATATATGTATTGAAGTCTGTATAATTCCATACTCCGGCTGGAAAGGTGATGTTGTTAAATGTTGAACCACTATCGGAGCTATATTTGATTAACTGATTGTTGTATCCGGCATTAACATTAAACCATGTAAAACTCATATTGATAATTCTGTTAAGACCAATAACATATTGCATATTACGATTCAAAATAATAGGTCTAGTAAATTTTGTTGCAAAATCCTCAGGTTTATTATTCCCTTGATTTTTTACACTATAAGATGATAATACCATCTCTCGTTCCATTTATATAATAAAGTTATATTAATTATATTTTGAAATATCGACTAAACAATTTATTATAATGTGGTCTATTGATTTTTGCAGTCTTTAGTAAAATATCCAGGATAGCTACTCCTGTATTTCGCATCTCAAGGCTGGTATTCCCTGCTAGAATTTCACCAATAATCAATTCAAGTTTTTTCAAAAGCTGCTTTATATCATTATAAAACATAATATTCCCACCTCTCTGTTTTTTTTTTCTGGATTCCAGAACCTTTCATTGTTTTCAGTTTAGTCTCATAATGTTTTATGTATTCCTTTAAAGTTTTTCTTGTGATGTTTATTCTATCCCTATATATGTCTCTTTCAGCTTTAGTTATATTTCCCTTATTATATTTTTTTGTATTATTGGCTTGCAATCCTTGTAATTGTAGTAATCTATATTTCGCGGGCTTTAAGATTATCTTGTTAATATAGTTTTTGGTATTTTGGGGTGTCATATCAGGCTGAGACAATACCTTTTCAACAGAATCATAATTTACAACACCAAGATCATCTAATATGGCAGATGTACCTTGGGCATTATATTCATCTTGGGCATACTCTTCGACTTCGTCATAATCTGGTGGTAAATAATCAGGTTCCTGTAAGTACTGAGGATCAACATAAATCTCCTTCTTTCCTTCCAGAAGATCTTGTAAAGATTCTTCATATGTTGGTGGTTTTGGCACCAGTTGTTTTTCTTGCTGTGGTGGTACATAATCACCAAAATCAATCAGACCTTCTACATCCATGTCTTCATATGGATCAACTTCAGGCATATAGTCAATACCAACTTCCCCTTTCTTCAGTGGTCGTTTTTTCCTTGGAGGCATCCTTAAATCTAAATTACTGTCAATAACATCATCTAATTTACTAGTAACTGGTTTAAATACCTTAGCCAATGACTCCTGACTGGTCTGCTGACTAATATCATGTTTCGTAATTCTATCATGAACATAATTAATCTTATTCCCTAATTCAGATTTTCTCTTTGCAAGTTCTTTCCACTTAAGTAAACTCATTTATTGTTATATTATTACGTTACATAAAAATGAAAATCATATATAAAAAATAACGTTTAACATGGTGTTGTACACCGTGTTGTACACCGTGTTATACACCATGTTATATTGAAATAATATACCCATATAATATAAATGAAAATACCAAATTATGACGTTGAAGACGATATTGTCTCAAACTTTAAACAGTTATATGAATTCATGCCTGATCGATCATTTCGGATGTTGGTTTGCGGACCCAGCGGTTCTGGTAAAACTAATGCACTAATGCATATGATAATCCATCTGTTGTATTTTGATAAAGTATATCTTTATGCTAAAAACTTAGAGCAGTCTAATGGATATGTTCCAACCAATAAGTGATGAAGTTGGCTATGAAGTTATCGAAGCAAACAATGATGAGATTATTCCCGTTGAAGACATTGACTCACAGAAATTAGTAGTATTTGACGATTACGTATGTAATAAAAACCAAAAACCATTGGTCGACTATTTTATACGAGGGAGACACAAAAATTGCAGTGTGATTTATCTGAGTCAAAGCTACTATAAGACACCAAAAGACATAAGATTGAACTGTTCACATTTCTCTATTTACGAATTCCCAAGTGCTAATGAGAGGAGTCTAATTTGCCGTGAAAACAGTATTCCAAAAGAATTATATGAGAAAGCAACTAAAGAACCATATTCCTTCGTATATATTGATAAGCCACGGAAATTCACAACTAAGAATTTCAATGGAAAAATATAATATAACTCAATTATATATGAGTTACTCAAATGGAATTTTACCATCGTCAACATCAACGGCGACACCACAACGTGGATTACCTGGCGTAGGGTTCAAATTAACAGAGGATGGTGATTACGATATGCAAGGTAAAAAATTAGTAAATATAGGACAAGTTACTGGCTTGAACAATGTTGTTGATTTCAATTTTGTAAGAAATACATTTGTTAGTAAGCATTTACCATTAGTTACAGCAAATCTTGATATGAAAAACAATAATATAAGAAATTTAAAAAGACCAATTTCAGAAAAAAGATGCTGTTAATAAAGAGTATGGAGACACGCATTATTTAAAGTTAGATGGAACAACTCATATGACGGGGGATCTTGACCTCAGAGGAAATAAATTAATTCTACCTGGAGAAATTGATATGGATCGAAAACTGATCACAAATATGGGCACGGATGAAGACAATGATCTTTCTGCGGTGAATATGGTAACTTTGAAAAATGCGATTCACAAAATACAACCTAGTTCAAGTTTGAATATATCTAAAAATATTGACCTCCAAGAGAAATACAATGTCATCCGATCAAAACAACAAACATGGCATGATTTGGAAGCACATTATAACAATCTAGTTTCTTACAATGCTGTCAAAAATATATTCTTATCCCGTAAAGAGATGCTTCCTATGGAGAATTCAATTGATATGAACAACCACGTAATATATAATGTTCAAACCCCAACTGTAAGCGATATGGCTACGAATAAAGGTTATGTTGATACACATTTAAACGAAAAATTAGACAAAACGATTTCCAGCGATCTTGATATGCAAAGTTATAAAATTACTAATTTAGCAACACCTAAACCAAATGAGAATGGCGCTGCCGTAAATGTTTCATTCTTCAACGCCGAACTCAATGATTCTAATACAAACATGTATACACGAATAACAGACGATCATAAGAGTTATGCGAACAAGTCACACATAACTTCTTCTACTGCAGAAAAAGACGTTTTCAGATACCTGATGGAAGATGTGAACGAGAGCTCGTCGGAGAGTAATATTGTTGTTAATGGAATTATCAATTTTGCATCAAGCCCACACAAAATCAATAAGAAAGCCTATGATATGACTCTTACGACAGACAATAACGATGAGTTCAGGTCAAGGATAGGTTTTAATGCATACAAACTTCCTCAAGGTGAGTACACTATGGTGATTGAGTTTTTCGTTCCAGATAAAGTTCACATTGGTTCAACATCTGTCAATGTTGTCTCAACAGTTCTTAATATTGGACAGCAAACTACAAAGATATTCAACACTGAAGGATATACAAAAAGCATTGTTCATTTACATAAGTATTAGGTATCTCCACCTGAATATATTATGATAGATCTTCATGGAAGTATATCAAAAGGGAATACAAAGAAAGCACATCTAATCGTTTATGGCGTTCAAGGTCATGTCTCGAGTGTCGATCCAGATGTATTTGATACTGTTTATGTAATTGAGGGCGGAAAAATGGTTATGGAGACTGATATTGATATGAATGGTAGAAACCTAATTGGTTTACCAAAACCAAAACAGTTACAAAAATTCATATTTTTAGGCAATTATATGAAAAATAAGAACAGTTATGATATCATATTCAACGGTTCATTATCTTTTATTGCATTAATCAATTTGAAACTTATAAAATTATGGCTGATGATATTGGACGATAAACCGCCTGAAGGATATGAAAAAATGTTTATATTAATTCATAACACTTCGTTCGCTCCGCAGAATTGGGAAAAAACATCAAATAAAATTTTATACACTTTCAATATATCAACATCAGTTATCAATTTCAGGGAAGATGCAGACATACAAATCAAATTGATATCATTTGATCATGATATTACATTTGCACCTTATAATTGTCATATCAGTGCACTTTTTGAAGAGTTTTAATCACATAGGAAAAACATACACCATATTTTTATATATAAAAGCTACATTTAATATAATCAATAAATATACATGTCGAATTTGGAGCAAGCAATTAATTTTTGTAATAAATTTTTCACAACCCAAAAAAACCTACATCCTAATACTAAAGATGAAATATTAACCCTATTCGGCCTGGGGGGGCACAAAGTGCCCGCGCTAACTTTGAATGTTCATAACTTCTTTAAAATGTATTCAAACGCCATCAAACTTTGTGACTTTTCCTAAAATTTATCTGGCAACAATTTTGTATGACAATTTTTTGATCACGTGACTTGATGTTTCCATGGCAACAAGATTTTGACAGCCATGTTTTTTGAAATTTGCATATTTGTACCTTTGAATGAAGAAAAACAATGTTTATTGGTATAACTTTTATATTTTTACGTCATTTAGCGTTTATTTATTGGTTTTGATTAATTTTGAGTCAATTTGGACGGTTTTTAAGAGGTTTTGAAAATTTCAGAAATCCAAGGTGGCGGATCCAAGATGGCGGCCATATAACTAATTACCTAATAACTACGTCATATGACGTCATCGTTCCATTGTGCGTACTGCAAAGGAGACAGTTTCGGACGTACTATGTACCCTCTAAGTTTCATTGTCGTAGCCTTAATGTTCTTGAAGTTACGAAGGGGGGGGCATAATGTGCCCCCCCAGGCTCTGGAACTCAAAAAAAGCCCAGGCCGAATAGGGTTAAAATCGGCTTTAATATATCAATTTTTGTATGTAAACTATTTGAATGAGCCAATATCATTTAACCAAATATTAGAAAAACACTCTGACATTGGATTAATAGGACCAGGTTCTTGTACTATAAACACCAAATACCAATTTTTAATTAAACATGCTATTTTTCATGATGCATTTGGAAGATTTTACAATGACTATGAAAAGGGGCCTGGATACACATATTGCTGCCATTCATTGCCTAAGAAAATAAAAAGATCTCCAATAATGGGCCAAATAAGTGGTGCATTATATTGTCTTCTTTCAAATCCTAAAATATAATCCAAATATATAATATAAATGACTAAAACAGATAAAACAGAAATATTCAATTTTAATCATATTGATAGAAATATCAGTCGAGAAATTATCAGAAATCAAATTATTGTATAAATTTTATCATAAACGCTTTTGGTATTATAAGACGGCTTACAAGTATTTCAAGAGAATGATTTTAGCTATCAATTTAACATCAGTTTCTTTAATATCCATAGGTACAATAGCTGGTTCAATAACATTAAACCCTATTATTTTAGGAGTAATTAGTGGCAGTGGTTTATTGATTAAGACATACAGCGAAATTAAAAACTACAAAAGGAAAATAGATATGTCTAAATTTGCATACACAACATATGAAAAAGTATTAGTTGATTTACGGTCTTGTTTAAGAGGAAATCAATTTAACCATACCGCATTTATAAATGAAATGAGGCTGATTGATGAAATAATCATTGATCTTTGTCCTCTTGCCGATAAATTTGAGAAACAGTATGATAAAAAATTCACTTGCAAGTAAACTTTATTCAATAACTCATTCATAGGGAAAACCCCCTTTGCATGACGTATGACTTCCTGTTTTTCTGAGAATCACGCAACAGGTCACCTTTTAATAATTTTGTTGATATCATTCTTTATCAATTCATAAACATGTTTCCACCAAGTCTCATAGAATTTTAATGTCTTCATTGACTTCGTTACTTTAATACTCTTGTATGGAAGCTCAAGCATTCTAAATAATTGCTTGATAACAAATTTAATACTAATCATCCGTTTACGGTTTTTGTTAACCTGTGATAATACTTCATTAATTAAAGCGAATATTCTCAGGATTTTCTCTCTATTATCATTACTGATTTGTACATGATTCTGTTGTGCTATATCATTGACAACGTTTAAAATATGACATTTTCTTATATACACACTCTTTCTCGTCATTTTATATTTGTTATCATGGAAATCAATATATGGAGCTTGTAAATCATATCCATTAACAACACCACAATTTTTACAAACATTCATTCCATTGTCATTAAACATATCTTTTTTATCACAACATGATTCAACAACTTCCGTATTTCTAACAACATCTGCTAATCGTTGGTCGCAAAAGGAACAGGTTAATTCTCCTGTATTCTTAAATTCGTCATGAAATTCCAAATTACAATTCATTCTATACTATTATATGAGATTATATTTTTAAAAAATACCGCAGTTGTGAGATAGCGTTGGTCCAATTGCTTCAGAGAGTAAGGCATCTTCTCTAAACTTCACAAATGACTTTCACTGAAAAGTTTCACAAATTAATAACTTTTCACTGAAACGTTTCACGATTGTGTAGTGAAAATGTGAAGCTTTTGATTGGTTGAGGGAAATCATAAGACTGTCTCATGACCTGAAGACAACAGCTATTAGTGATGACTCATTTTACAGGGGGTTCCCCTGTTTTAAACGCAAAGGAAATCACGCAATGGAATAAACGCATCATTTGTTTTTATTAACATATAGTTTCATTTGATTTTTCTATATTTTTTAATCCAGCAGATAGAAAGTAGTGATGTACTACATTCTCTGAGGCAATTGCCTCAGAGTGTAGTACATTACTACTGGCGCGCTACGTAGAAACATCCATTATGTTGCGTCAGTTTTTTCACATGGTTTGGCCATGTTCTCGCTGGCAGATAGTTTTGCAACAGTGGCATGATTTTCTCAACTGTTTTGTTCATTGTGTATGGCATAAGCTGTACACGTGGACAGGGTCATATCCGGAGTTTAAAACCAAGTGGACATTTTTGAAAGTGCTAACTCAGTCAGGTTAGTTACACTACACTACACTGTGCTGACGATCCGCAACAACGGCGAAATACCTATCTGCAGTTGCATTTAAACTTTCGGTTTGGTCTCAATCATGCCATTGTTGCGTTACTTTTTCAACGCAGTTGTCAGCCCTTGTTTCTTATAGTACCGTCGAAAGGGCCGAGACGGCCTGAATTCGTTTCTTGCTTGTAGCAGGGCGAAAATAAAGAATTTGAAAAAAAAAAAGAATTGTGTATTTTAAACATGTGTACCAAAGCCTTTTGGCCAGCAAAAAAAAAAAGAAAACTATTTTTGGTCGCGAAATCGAGCGGACCGCTTTTAGCGGGACTGCCACTTAACGCTAACAGACGTACCACTAATCGAAAAACGGAAAACAGAGATATTTCAGCCGATCCACATCTGAATAAATTACAAGAAAAATATTAAACATCAAACAACATTTAACAGACCGGGCCCTATGGAATATATGAATGATCGATGTTTTAAAATATATTAAAGTGAAGTCGCTTAGCGAGTAACAACCGGACATCCCGTGAAAAGTTGCTTTAAGTTAAGGCAGGAAAGCGAGTCGGCAATTAATTTTAGCCAATGAGAAGCCAGTTGTGGTCATTTATCCGACAAGGCTGTCAAATCGGAGATAAAGCACGCGTTCTATTTTCATGCCTTTCTCGTCGCATATTTGCGTCTTGTTGTACTAGATGTGGTCGATTAGCGAGTGACAACCGAAAATTTCGTGAAAAGAGTTGCTTTTCAACTCGCTTAAAGTTATTAAAGCGAGTCAGCTCAATTGAATTGAACTCTCGTTAAATTTAAGGCACGAAAGCAGGTAGCTTAAGCGATTTGGCAATTAATTTTAGCCAATGAGAAGCCTTTGTGGTCATTTATCAGACAAGGCTGTCAAATTGGAAATAAAAAGCGTTCTATTTTCATGCTTCTCTCGTCGCATATTTGTGTCTTGTTGTACTTAATGTGGTCCAACCAAATTGCAAAGAAACTGGAACGGTTGCATCTAAATACGAAGTATTCTCGCCAAATATTGTAAGGTAGTAGGTGCCGGCGCTCCCATTGCGTCAATGGTGGCGCAATTTCTGCGAAAAATAGCTCAAGACGTCTTTAATATGGCTTTGCATGCGCGGGGCCAGCGCTCACGGTTTCTTTCGGTGACTATGGCTCCTGGCAAAATATGTTGTTGTTGCTCATTAAAATTAGATTCGGCATATGTGGAGAGGCCTAATTTGATGGCATTATACAATGGATTTACTTTTGCGCAGAATTAACGTTAATGTCCCTTTTTTAGTAGTCATTGGAATACTGAATCATTGCTATTACGGTTTGATTTATGAAAGAGTTATTTCAATTTTAAATGGGTATTAAATGTTGAGGTGTCATGATTATGTAATAGTATGTTAGAAGATGATAGTATGTTAGAAGTATGTTATAGTATAGAATAGTATGTTAAAAGAAAAGTTAGGGAAAGTAGTTCTGAAAGTTTATTTAATGAACTTGGTTGGATTCCTTTAACTGAAAGGTGGGCTTTTCATAAATGTTTAACTGTTTTTCGTTGCCTTAATGGTTCCTGCCCATCTTACTTACTGAAATTATTACTCGTGGCGAAGCCCACGAGTAATAAATCCGGCGTTGACTTTTCTTGTTTTTTTTTCGTGTCACATTAGCGCATGCAAATTTATGCACGCATATTTAAGTCTATATAGACGACTATATGGCTTTCGGCCATGAAATACATACCGTAAAATCTCTCCGTTTGTGTACTCGAGAAGCAAGATAAAGAACTACTGCGTACAACTGCACACTTTCAAGACAATTCAAGGCGTTCATGGATGGATAGGACCCTTTGATATTGTGTTCGCCGCTTATTCCTGTGGGATTTTTGCTCTGGCAAGTTCTGTGTTTTATATATTAAACTTGCCATTTGCTTAGCGATCGAGCTTAAGTGTCAGCTACTGAATCTAGTGAATGCAGTGTAGTCTTACTTTTAAACCCGTGTATACGTGAAAGCATGATGAACAGGTTATCGGCAAGGGTGTTTACATAAAATTCACTCTCTCACTCACTCACTCACTCACTCACTCGCTCCTTCCATCAGCTGTAAACTTAGTGAGCAAATGCTTTGTTACGAACACGTTTCGTAACAGGAATTCAACGTGAATCCAACGATAACAATAATTAATTTGATGTAAACGAATATAGACAACAATAAGCTTACAGATGTTTCGCATTTGGAGTTTTTAGTGCAACATTTAAATCGATCTACAAGGATTTTGCAACCTAAACACGCGTTCTGATGCGTATCTAGCTTAAAATAATAAAATTTAGTTCGTAGGTAGTATGTGCTCTTGGACAGCGCAGTGATTGAGTTTGTGGCTTAGTCCCGGACGGCCCGAGTTCGAATCTCCATCAAGCCCTCTTTTTTTTTCTTTTTTTTTTCTTTTTTCGAACTGGACATTATGAAAGTGATGTACTTTTTTTTTCGTTCGTCAAAAATCCTTACGTTTAATTTAAAAAAATATATATCGAACTGTGTCAGTGTGAAAACGTATTTCTTCTTCTCGGGTTGGCTCTTAGGAACCTTTGATTAGATATAATTTTAAGCTTATGTTTCTCTGTAAAAGCACTCAAATCACTTGGGAATCAATGCTGCAATGAGTTAAAGGCGCCACGAGTTCAAGCTGTGTACAGCTTCTTGTTTTGTCTTAATTCTGAAGTACATAATTATAACACTAGAAGATGTTCTGATATCCATTTGTGTAAATATCCTCTAAATCTGGACATAGAAGTTTTTCGTTTTCAGCTGCCAAATTTTTTAATGATTTAGATGATAGTGTAAAATGTTCGAAATCTGAGAGAAGTTTTGTTAAGAATTATTGGTTACATTACGGTTAGGCTTTAGATTGTATTAGGTTTTTAGGATTTATATTGATCCGATATAATTACTTATGTATATTTTAGATTTTATTATTTCTTATTATTTATTAACTTTTAGTATTATATTATTAGGCACAGCTTCAGTGTAAATAAGTGTAAACTTTCTGAATTGTGTGTGAAATAAAGTTATTATTATTATTATTATTATTATTATTATTATTATTAAAGGTAAGATTTTGCCGATTAAGCTAACTAAAAAACTTTCGGCTTGATTATGAAAGAGTATGGATTTGGCTTTTGTTCTGTCGGTTTTGGAATATTGAATCATTGCCATATGAAGCACTCATCAGTCAAATATTTCAATAGTATTGCAGGAGAAAATCCAGATGATATTAAAGTTTTGAAAACAGCTCCAACTGGAATAGCTGCTTTCCATATTAGAGGCAATACATTTTACACACGACATTCAAGTTTTCCAGTTTCAACCATGTTTGAATTTAGAAATAATGAGACAAAAAGATGCCAAAAAATTTGCAGAGCTACTTAATCGCATGAGAAAGGGAAAACATACTAAACATGATATTGCCATTTTGAATCGAAGAGTTCTTAATGTTAAATCAAAAGAAAAAAATTATCCTATGAATATTTTCTATTTATGTCCTACAAATGCACCAGTAGATGATCACAACAATGCTATTTATAACATTCACTTACAACCACTCATTTCACAGTCAAAAACCGTTGATGAGCCTCCACTAGTTCTAACCACTTCTGCAGTCACCGGCAAATGAATTTTAAAGCCTTCATACCGTAGCCTTTACGTTCTTTATTTAGCAAGACTCCACTTTCTGTTCTACTGTAAAGTGAACTTCATCCCTGTTCATCCGTTGCTTCAATAACAAAATGTCTCGCGGAATAAAATGACATTATTGCCTTGTACATAAAATCTTTGTCGCGTATGTACTCTTCGGAAAGATTGAACATTCGATTTTACCCCCTCCCCCCCCCCCCCCAATCAAGATTCTTCTTTTTTGTTAACCTCACGTTCTAACGCATTAACGAGATGGCTTTAAGATCCCTTTGATATTTATATGTTTTTACACCAAAGGACAGGAGATTAATGTAGTCTGAAGTGTCGACACCTACTGACAGGGGTAGGGTAAGAAAGCGGCTGACACTTCTTGCCTAGAGATTAATGCAGACTCGAATTTCTTATGTCGTTGATATGACTATTTAAATTAATCATTTACATTTTTAATCAAACTTGACATATCTGTCACATCAACCTCGATCCACGGTGCCCACGATCTCGAAGGAAACATCCTTGATGTGTCTATTTTTCTTAGTCAAGATTTTCCTGTCTCGTCTTATAACGCGAGAACTCGACTTATAACTTGATATATCGACTTATTACTCGAGATCTGTTACAACGTGACATCTGGACCGTATTGAATCACGGGTACCCCAAGCTCAAGTGATGTTTACACATTGTAATTTGAACGTCGTTGTAACTGTTACGTAATAACGAAATTATAAGGATTTGTCTGGGGTAAATTTGAACTAAAACTCGCTGGAATCGCTTCGAATCGACTCAAAAACCACTCAGGACACAAGTAACCATACAAAGAAGTTTAGGTGAACCATTTTTATTCAAATATCGTTCATAATTTTACGCTCAAATTCGAAGAGAATTTTCCCCATACAAATCCTTATAACTTCGCTATTACGCAACAGTTACCTCGACGCTCAAATAACAATGTGTAAACATCACTTGAGCTTGGCGTACCTGTGGTATAATGCGAGATTTCGACTTACACTAATATATATATTTGGACTTACACCACGGGGGGAGATACTCTCATATATAAGAAATATGGGCACGTGCAGCTGTGCAGCTTTAAGGGTATGGCTTTTAAGCAGTTAAGTCTGGGATAGGGTATAGAAATCAGAGAGTTTTTGTCTATATAATAGGGTATCATTTACCGCGAAACTGATCAGTGGTATGAAGATAGAGTTTCTGAAAAATAACAGGTCTGGAATAGGTTAATGATTTTGGTATCTAGTCTGGAATAAGGTTGCAAAATGCAGCTGAACGTGGTCTGGCATAGGGTAAGGATTTTGGTATCTAGTCTGGAATAAGGCTGCAAAATGCAGCTGAACGTGGTTTGGTGTAGGGTAAGGATTTTGGTATCTAGTCTGGAATAAGGCTGCAAAATGCAGCTGAAAGTGGTCTGGTGTGGGCCAGCTGTGGTACCACGGTTTGAAACGTGTGGTAGAGAGTTTACCGCATAAATTCGGCAAGTAAGTCGTAAATTTCATCGAAAGTTTACCTGTCCCTCGTGCGCGTATTTATTATTTCGGGAGGATTGTTTTGCTGAAATTTATCTCTCTACCGGGTCTGTTCACTGTGCCCCTGACGAGAATGACAGCCTTTCTGAGTAGATCTATATATTTTCATATTATCAATCTATGTTGTTTATTAATAAGTTCTTAGTGAGCTCACTAAAGTACATGTATATGAATTGAAAATTATTAGTGACCAAGAATTTTAGGAGTTTATGTTTTGGTTTGGTTTGGTTTGTTTTTTGTTTTGTTTGTTTTTAATCAAAATGCTTACGACGTTTTTTTAAACTCCTTCTTCAATTCATCTTCTTGCGTTTCTACATTTCTCCTCCACTTGGGGGCTTGTAGTTGCGCTTACATCTCATTCTTTCCCCTTTTTATCTCGTTAAAGCGCATGCGCGCATAACGAGATATAGGAGTCACTAGAATATGGGGACAAAAGTTGTTAACAAATTTTTGTGGACTTTTGTCCGGGGGGGTTAGTTGTTTCTTCTTTATAGAAGCTATATTAGGGCATCGAGGATATGGTTGGTTAAACCGGTTAGGATTTCAAGAAGGGCATCACATACTGCTCCTAAAATTTTTGGGGAGCGCCCCCGGACCTATTGTTAATTTCCCTTGGGTATCGGGATGTCAAAACTTGTGACGAACTTGTCATATCTTACATTACGTTACCGCAAAGGTATTAAGTTCTTCTTAAGTTTCGATATCTCACGTTACCTATCAGTTTCAATCATTTGTCGTAAAGCCATTAAAGCTGCATTGCGTTTTTTTTTTGGCAAACGCAGTTTGAGCATTTCACGGTGTATTTTTACGAATGGAGACGTTTTAAGAAAGTTAAATGGGACGGGAAAGTTTGTGTTTTAATATGAGCGATATGGCAGAGCAAAATTGTGTTTGTTCTATTTTGATTCATTGCTATTACGGTTTGATTATGCAATAGTATGGGAACGACGTCATAGTCTTGTTTATTTAGCTACCGTGCACAAGGATATTATGCGGATTGTGCGACTGAATTTGTTTTGCGGGAGGATATTTTTGCGGGTCGCGGAGACAGCTAAAATTTGCTGGAAGGAAATGCTTGCGGATTTCTGGGCAAGTATAAATAAAATCCAAGGCATCGGTATTAAACTGCAATTTTACTTCCTGACCGGAGGTTTGTATAGTTCCCATAGTTATGGTTGCTGTTCTGGCGCCAATATGAACATAAACAACGAGAAAACTAGTGAGTGAATTATTGTACGTTGTTGTAAAAACGTATCAGTATTATGATAACAGTCTCTGGTTCGTTTGAGGACGTGTCTGGAGTTGAATCAGGAATACAAATGACTGTTGTGCCGGTCGTCTCGGAGTTCACTGTTATGAGAATTATGAGTTATGAGAGTTCACCGTTCTGTAAAACGCGGACCGGATGGCGGCAGATGGCGGATGGCGGATGGCGGACGGCGGACGGCGGATAATAAAATGCGGATAACAAAATGCGGATGATAAAATGCGGATGAAAAAAACAACAGAAAAATAATTCCTTACGATTTTTACAAAAAAAAACAAAGAAAGAAAAGCAGAAATAACTTTAAAATGGCACGAAACAAAAACACGAAACAGTAACTTTATTGTCCAAACTGTCTTCAAGTTCCACTTCATGCCTCACTCAACCCTAGTTGGAAAATATATGAATGTTGCGTTTCGAGCCCCTCCCCTAGGTTTGACCGATTGTGCAGTCTGCACGTGTTTGAGGATGGAGTCCGACGAGTGTGACGATTACGGGCTTTTAAAATCTGTGTTTAGGAAACGGTAAGTTAGTAGAGTTCTTAAATTCGATTTAACTTCACCTGTTACTTTGCTTCACAAACAATCTTTGCTGACTTTTTATTCGTGTTTGTATCTGGTTCGTTGAAGAGTCAGGAAGGTGATGCAGTTGAGTGTTTTTATCATAGATATGTTAAAAGGGTTAATTACTACACTAGTTTCCGTTATGGATATCTTTGGAATGCATGTATTCAGATAAGACCTTTTTGAGTGTTCCACTGTCACGATCATTCGTTCCTGTGTTATCCTTTATGAAAGCAAGAGCAACACTACAATGGTGTCTCAGTGATTCCGACCGCCATTACTGTGTCCGATCCAGAACTGTTGGCATGTGATGCTTGTCTTGATGCTTGTGGTGCAGTGTGTTTTGGGGAATTCCTCCATGCCAAGTTTCCTCCTTTTATTGCTAGTCAACATTTGAACATTAACCAGCTCGAACTGCTTACAATCAGGTCAGCGTATACGCACTGAACAATCAACGTTCAACGAACGCCTTCATGCAGCGTTGTCTACGTGAACTTTGGTTGTTGCTGTCTCTTAACAATATCCGTTTATCTGCGCGTTACATTAGCGGGAAGTCTAACGTTTTAGCGGATGCGTTGAGTCGTTCTCACTTAGACTCCTCGAACTCAGAATATGTGCAGCATGCCGTAGCTACCTTGAACATTACCCAAGTATTTCCTAGCGACTCTAAGTTCGTTTTTAATGTATATTAAGTAGCTACTTCCATTTATTTTCATAAATCCTTATTAAGTTTATTGATTTTTTTTTCTTTCTGTTTTTCAATTTAATCTCGCAGATCACATCGACGCTTTGCAGCGCTAGCAGTATTTAGGAACTATTCAGGTCCATGCTTTTTGCGACTACACAAAGCGCTCTATGAGATGCTATATGCGAACATATTTATTGTTTTGCCAATATTTCGATTTCTTACCTTTTCCAGTTTCCAAATCCGTTTATTTGCTTTATTTAGTTTTTTTTGTCACGTTCTTTAACGTCATACCGTTCGATCGTTAATTATTTGAGCATTATTTCACATATTAACCGCTCGTGTGGTGCCAGTTTTGCCTTTCTTCACGATTATGACGTTTATCTTGCTAAACGAGCGGTGCGTCGGATCTTGGGTGATTGTGTCGCACGAAAAGAACCGATCACTGTTGAGATCCTTTTACAATTGTCCCGTATTTTCGATTTAGATAATCATTTGCACGTCTGCATGCGTGCTTTATTTTTAGTAGCCTTATTTTCTTTTTTACGTATCTCTAATTTAGTACCGTATAAGTTGTCTGAAATTGGCGATTCCCAGGCGTATTTTTTGACGCTATCTAGCGTTACTTTCACACCGCAAGGGGTTTTGTTGCGCATCACGCGCACGGAGACACTCCAGTTTCGGGAGCGGGTTTTAGAAATTCCCTTGCCGTTTATTCCCGGTTCGCCCCTTTGTCCTGTCACCGCGCTTAGGCAGTATTTAGCTAGTGTACAATTGTCGCCCTCCACCATTATTCGTTTGTCAATCTCGGGGATCGAACAAGCCTATCTTGGCTCACCAGTATAACGCTTTTATTAAGAAGTCACTTTCAGCCATTGGGTTTAATCCCGCACAGTATTCCTCGCACAGTTTTCGTCGCGGGGTCGCTACATTTGCTTTTTGTAATCGAGCGCCTACAGCTTTTATTAAATCGCATGGCGATTGGAAGAGTGACGCATATTTAGTCTATCTCACTCTTTCCAACGAAAATAAGTTTAAAATTCTCCATTCTATCACAACCAGACTTTCTCCCACATCGTAACTTCTTCTTCTCAAACCCTTATTTCATTCTTTTTTCCCCTTTGGGTTTGGCGGTCTAGGGTGTTGTCTCTTGTGCAGTATCAATTTTAAATAAACATCCGTTTAACCCCATCTACTGAGTCTGTTTGTAGTGGGTGTCTGTAAAACGCGGACCGGATGGTGGCGGATGGCGGATGGCGGATGGCGGATGGCGGATGGCGGATGGCGGATGGCGGATGGCGGATGGCGGATAATAAAATGCGGATAACAAAATGCGGATGATAAAATGCGGATGAAAAAAAAAAAAACAGAAAAATAATTCCTTATGATTTTTACAAAAAAAAACAAAGAAAGTAAAGAAACAGAAATAACTTTAAAATGACACGAAACATAAACACGAAACAGTTTATTGTCCAAACTGTCTTCAAGTTCCACTTCATGCTCAACCCTAGTTGGAAAATATATGAATGTTGCGTTTCGAGCCCCCCCCCCCCCCCCCCTTCCTAGGTAACGTTTGACCGATTGTGCAGTCTGCACGTGTCATGACGTGTGGATGGAGTCCGACGAGTCTGACGATTTCAGGCTTTTAAAATATGTGTTTAGGAAACGGCAAGTTAGTAGAGTTCTTAAATGCGATTTAACTTCACCTGTTAATTTGCTTCACAAACAATCTTTGCTGACTTTTTATTCGTGTTTGTATCTGGTTCGTTGAAGAGTCAGGAAGGTGATGCAGTTGATAAGAAAAGTGAGTGTGCTATAGCTTTGAAGTTGTTACCTATTTTCCTCTCGTAAGTTATTGTTTTTGGCCATTTATAATCGCCAAAACGAGAATCTGAATAACTGGTTATATATATTTAAAGTTAACTTGGTCAGGGGTGAAAGGGTTTTGTTTCCTAAGTACTACACGTTCCCGTTGCGCATAATCTGACGGTGCGCGTCCAAATCTTTCGATTTTTATTTTGTTTTGTGAGTGTTTTTCGCAATATGATCATTTATGCGAAAAATATTTTGATGATTTCTCGGGGATATGAAGTTCTCGCCTTGACTGTAAAGGTCACAATGTGGTCTGTGTTCGGTCTAGTGTTTTTATTTTTATTGTTCTAACTTCACTCCTCACCCGTTGTTTGTTTATAATTATCCACTTAACCGGTGAGCGATATAAACAAGAATTTACGCAGAATGTTGCATCATCCTTATATTTCTTACCTCATTTCCGTTTCTGTTTTCACAAACAAGAAAAAGTGACAACATTATTAACCAATAGACCAATATCACGCTAGCATGGCACAAAAATATAATTGGTTTATTGGGGAAAAGAGCCCGGCATCAAATTCAGCGTATCGATATTAGTAAAACTACAAAGTTTTGTAAAGATTGCTAGAAAACTGAGGAAGATATGAAATTTTGAAACTGGTGAAACCTTTTATCAGTCGCAATGAAAATGTTTCTGTACTCTTCCTACTGCCACCATCAAAACCACAATACTCGGATACTTTGAGCGATACTGGTACTATTGACAAGCGCTTAAAAAAGTGACACCCTTTTAATTGCAATAAAAATTTGTCTGTGCTCTTCCTACGGCGAGCCTGCTGTACATATACCATATCAAGCCCCACGCTTCATCGCGCACGACTACACGAACCGACAATACGAAGCCCTTGTCTAAATACCATATCAGGCCCATGACTTTGAGCGATACTCATACTATAGACAAGTGCTTAAACAAGTGACACATTTTTTATTGCAATAAAAATTTGTCTGTGCTCTTCTTACGGCGAGCCTGCTGTAAATATACAATATCAAGCCCCACGCTTTATCACGCGTGACTACATGAACCGACAATACGAAGCCCTTGTCTACCTTCCATATATGCAGGCGCCATCACGCGAGAACTGTACTTTGCCATCCACCATAAAAACCACAATACTCGGATACTTTGAGCGATACTGGTACTATTGACAAGCGCTTAAACAAGTGACACCCTTTTAATTGCAATAAAAATTTTCCTGTGGTCTTCCCACGGCGAGCCTGCTTTACATATACCATATCAAGCCCCACGCTTCATCGCGCGCGACTACACGAACCGACAATACGAAGCCCTTGTCTAAATACCATATCAGGCCCATGACTTTGAGCGATACTGATACTATAGACAAGTGCTTAAACAAGTGACGCATTTTTTATTGCAATAAAAATTTGTCTGTACTCTTCCTAGGGCGAGCCTGCTGTAAATATACAATATCAAGCCCCACGCTTTATCGCGCGCGACGACATGAATCGACAATAACCTGTCTACATACCATATCAGGCCCATCACGCGAAAGCTGTACTTCACCATACACCATAAAAACCACAATACTCTGATATTTTGAGCGATACTGATACTATTGACAAGTGCTTAAAAAAGAGAGACCTTTTTATTGCAATAAAAATTTGTCTGTGCTCTTCCTACGGCGAACCTGCTGTACATATGTATACAATATCAAGCCCCACGCTTCATCGCGCGCGACTACATGACCTTGTCTCCATGAGGCCCATAACGCGAGAGCTGCACTTTACCATCCACAATAAAAACCATCAGGCCCATCACGCGAAAGCTGCACTTTACCATCCACAATAAAAACCACAATACTCTGATACTTTGAGCGATACTGATACTATTGAAAAGCGCTTAAACAAGTGACATCTTTTTTTTTATTGCAATAAAAATTTGTCCATGCTCTTCCTACAACTTCAAAGCTATAGCACACTCACTTTTCTTATCAACTGCATCACCTTCCTGACTCTTCAACGAAGAACCAGATACAAACACGAATAAAAAGTCAGCAAAGATTGTTTGTGAAGCAAATTCACAGGTGAAGTTAAATCGAATTTAAGAACTCTACTAACTTGCCGTTTCCTAAACACAGATTTTAAAAGCCTCTGAAATCGTCAGACTCGTCGGACTCCATCCACACGTGCAGACTGCACAATCGGTCAGACGTTACCTAGGGAGGGGCTCGAAAACGCAACATTCATATATTTTCCAACTAGGGGTGAGTGAGGCAGGAAGTGGAACTTGAAGACAGTTTAGACAATAAACTGTTTCGTGTTTATGTTTCGTGTCATTTTAAAGTTATTTCTGTTTCTTTTCTTTCTTTGTTTTTTTTTTTTGTAAAAATCATAAGGAATTATTTTTCTTTTTTTTTTTTTTCATCCGCATTTTATCATCCGCATTTTGTTATCCGCATTTTATTATCCGCCATCCGCCATCCGCCGCCATCCGGTCCGCCTTTTACAGACACCCGTTTGTAGTAGTAATTGCAAAACAGTGTCTATCCATATCAAATACCCTTGCATTGCATGACATTCCGAGTTTTATGACCTCAATAAACAAAATTTTAGAAACCTTCCAAGGTATATCAGATACAAATTCTCTTTTCGTGGAAAATAGTCAGAAATCCATGAAAATTTTCTTAAATAGAATTATTAATAATATAGAATCAGAATCTAAGGTACATCAGATGAAGCTTGTTCAACTAAACATCAAGCTTAATTTTTATTCTAAATTCACAAATGACACAGGAAGTTCTAGTAACTGTTATGACGTAATAAAAAATATGAAACACAGACGAACACTGGCTAAGTTTCGAACAGGAAATCATTGCCTACGTGTTGAAACGGGTAGACATGCAAAACCAAAAATTCCAAGAGATTTGAGGCACTGCGAATGCTGCTTACCAAATGACGTTGAAGAAGAAATTCATTTCTTTTTCGACTGTGTTTCATATTCTGACCTAAGAAATTCACTACATTGTAAAAGTTTTTTGAACCTACAAAATACATATAGAATTAATTTCTTTTTTAACAATGTTGACACAGGTGGGTCACTTTATATATGAAGCTTCAGAGAGACTAAACACTCTGTTAGCAAAGACTGCAATCACTATATTCTAGTTTAATCTGTTAGTGTAATAGGCAATACCATGTATGTAAATGGAATGCTAATAAACTTTTGATTTGATTTGTAATTGAGTGTTTTTATCATAGATATGTTAAAAGGGTTAATTACTACACTAGTTTCCGTTATGGATATCTTTGGAATGCATGTGTATTCAGATATTAAAGACCTTTTTGAGTGTTCCACTGGCACGATCATTCATTCCTGTGTTATTTATAATCGCCAAAACAGGAATCTGAATAACTGGTTATATATATTTAAAGTTAACTTCGTCAGGGGTGAAAGAGTTTTGTTTCCTAAGTACTAGAAAATCATACTTTTCATACTTCTCACGTTTTTTAAATTTGGCTTTCTTTACATGTAGTATTTTATCTATTAAACATACGATACATATATTAATTTGAGAATATCAGTATTATAAAAGTGACAGGCCAAACACGACTCCCGCTAGTTGCAAAATGTATAAAGAAACCTCTAGAATAGCTTTGACAAATGCTCGATGTATTGTATGACTCTTTGATCTTTGGGATATAAATCTCTTTAATGACAGGAGGTCAGTTTATATGCTGTGCACACTCACTGCCATTTATAGAATTATTGTTTCTCTATGCCTTCGTTATGCTAGCTCTCTTGGCATATGTTGGGGCGTCTTTGGCTAACTTTTGTTGCAAGATAAGTAGTGATCGGCTGCAGTTTTTGTTAATTTTTATGAATATGCTTGGATCAGTCAATTTCTCAGCCGGTGATTTAGTGTCTAAGTCTGCGGTGTGCAAGACTTGTGAGAAAGTGGATCTTTATCACGGATGTAAGTGTCTAAGATCAAAGTCTGAAGCTGCCGTATCTCTACTGGAATAATGACTTCTTGCAGTTTATGTTTTAGCTCCTTGTTTTATTCTGTTTTTGAGTAGTGTTTCTTGTAGCTTGAAGAACCTCCTGATCCGTTGTTTCATAATGGCGTTCGGGATTGCATCCCGACAATGGCTTGTACAGATGTAGTGATCTGTTTTGAAAATCTCACGGATGCTAGTGAATTCTTACGTTTTTCCACAGTTTATTTTTTAGTATTTATCAAATTATTATCCTAAAGCTGTAAACTGCGCATTGTAAATTGGCGTAGAAATAATGGCAAAGTCCCGGGTTGGCGTCATCTAATTACCATTTTGTAAATTCAAATCTCTAAAAATAAACTCACAAACGCGACCGGTTGAAAACAAGAAATATTTTACCATTCAACTATTCAATGTACATAGAGTTAATTCTGAAAATATATTTCTAGGGGTGAGGTACCGTGTATACGGTAAACACCGTGAGTTACGTTCGTGTTGCAGTTACAGTTTTACAGTTTTTGAATTTGTTTTTGTACATTGGAATGAATATCCCGGGGGGGGGGGTACTCCCTATAATGGGCTATACGGGGATGCTCCGCCCGAAAGGGGTACCTTTTTGAGGCTAGAGGTATATGAAAGGGTCGGGATTTCACGAGTTGAAGTATATGAAAGGGTAGGGATTTTACGAAGAATAGGAAAGGGAAGCGAAGCCACGCCGTTGAAGCATAAAAAAGGTAGGGAAAACTGCCATTTAACTATTATAAAAATGGCCTTTCAAAATATCTCAAACAGACACACTTAAAGGCTCTCAAAGGGGTACCATTTTTATTGAAAGGTATATGAAAGGGGTACCATTTTCAATGAAAGGTATATGAAAGGGGTACCTTTTCTGTCAAAATCGGTATACGAAAGGGTAAGGGTTTGAACCTCGGGGCGGAGCATCCCCGTACGAAACTTTGCTGAGTACCCCCCCGGGATGAATATTGACTTATTGTGACCCGTACGAACTTTTTACGACTGATACCATAAGTTATATAAGGCAATGTAAAAACAAGGAGTAACGGTAATCAATGTATTTTAAAGTTAATGTTTGCACGCTTACGTGAGTTCGAGCCAGTTGATTACGCGGCTTCGCTGGTCATGAATGTGTGTGTGTGTGTGTGTGTGTGTGTGTGTGTTGTGTGTGTGGGAAATGGGATTTGTGATCCCGGGTTATGGACCCTTCACGCTCAGTAACTAGTATAGGGTGAAGTAGAAAATGCTTTATCTGAGAACATGAAAGGCGAATGCAAGTTGAAATTTAATTCTTCATTACTTGTTAAATACTTTAAGACATGCAGTTTCAACAATAACTATTTCTTTTTTTTGTAAAAGTCATAAGAAGGGTCGCACGGAGGTTCATTTTTTATTTTGTAGTGCAAATTAGGGCCTTTGTTGTTTAAACCTCACTGGGATTACAAAATTTAAATAAGAAAGGAAAAACGAAATGAGGGGTGGCGAATGGTAAATCCGAGACTCGCCGAGACGCCGAGACCCTTGTTTCAAAATCCGAGACCGAGACTGCAGCTATGTTACAAAATCCGAGCCCGAGACCCAATGCGGGAAAAAACCGAGCCCGAGACTTAGTGCCAAAAATATCCGATTCACCTATCAAACAACAAACAAGGATGAAGAATGAGAATGTTTGACAAAAATATCCGATACTCCAAGACCTTGAGGAAAAAATCCGAGACTCCGAGACAGAAAAAGCACCAGCCAAACGAGACTTTGAGACTTAAAACAAAAACTGCCGAGATTTTGAGACCGGACCAAAATTTTCCGAGACCCACGATTTTGAAGGTACCATTCGCCACCCCTGAAATGAGTTCTGGTAGTTGTAGTCAAATGACGCTATCGTGCAAATGGCCTATTGTGGTTACAGGGGGAGTGTCGTTGCTGGTTGCTGTAGTGGGGGCCGGGGGGCCTCTGGTGTCCACCCCCCCCTCCCCACCTCCGGGCGCTGGAGCCTCGCGGTTCGCCTCGCGTCGTTTCGCCTTCGGGGAGTCTTTAACAACGAGCTCGGAAGACTGGCACCGGTAGCATAGTATTGGCTGGCCCGTGTACTTAAAAAATAACTCGAGCCCTTGAGTGACTATTATTATTTGCGTGACACTGCCTTTTGTAAACGTGTGAATTCTACGACACGGATGCTGTTCTCGATGTGCTTGTAGCCCGTGGCTTTGAAGCAAAGCCGGCGGACTGCTCGAGCTTTGAGGTCGCCGTATTGTTCCACGAGTTGTAGCAGGTTTTCATCGGGGAATTCAACGGGAATGAAGCATGACACGTGTAGTGCTTTTTGCCCTAAAAGGCGTAAAGGGATAACGCGGCTTTCGCAGTCAAAGACCGATGCCGCGAACCGCGTGGCCGATTCTGTAGATCGGAGGCTGATGTCGAAGCACTTTCCTCCGTAGAGGGGTACAATCCCAACGATTTCTTCCTTAAAGTTCGGTAACGACTGCGCTATACTGAGCGAGTCAAGATCCAGGTTTTCCTCCGCTATCAAGCGGACAGTAAGAACGGCTGGTGTGCGGGACTCGCGGCCATCTCCACGTAACGCGAGGGCGAGAAAACTCGTGAGACCAAAACCAAAACCACAAAATTGAAAAGCACGCACTCACCAAAGCGAAGACAGATAGTTACCAGACGCTTTCTTGCTTGTGGTGAAAAAACGGCACCAAATCTTGTGAAAAAAAGCTCTCCTTAGTCGTCGAAGTTTAGGACTATTCTGGCTTTTGGTCTTGAAAAAGTGGGGCACTGATGAGAACAGATCCCCCAATGCTGTACAGAGAAGTTGTTAGCAGAGGGGCACGGGTTCCCCTCCTTTTGCAAAAAAAAAAAATAAATAAATAAATAAATAATAATAATAATAATAATGATAAGACCCAGCCTATAACATTTTCTAAACACGTCTATTGTATAACCAAATAATAGGACCCCATTTTAGTCACTAGCGTGAAAATGTAAATAACTTCTGTAAAAATGCAAGGACCACTAGAACAAACAGTAGCAATATATAGTTGGACCGTTACTTGTTTATTAGCCTATCGTGTGCCAGCAATTTATCTTAGCCCATTTTAAATATTGTAACCGTTTGTTTCCATCTTCACTAAGCTTTCCTAGCCCCTGATGAAGGTTAGTTTTGTGTAACCGAAATATCGGGCATATCTTATTAAAATAAATCGAACAAATTTGCTGTCTGATCAGCCTTGCATGTTAAAGTTGTTTTTTTTTTGAAAATGTAAACTACGCCCATTTCGTGAACATAAATTTCTATTGACTGATTTGCATCATGTGATGTTTTCATGTACGTATTTTAAGTAGACTTATTCTAAAGGTGCGCTACAACGGCATCTTTACCATATTCACTATCAATTCTTCTATTTTGTTTTTATTAACCTCACGTTCTAACGCTTTAACGAGATGGCTTTAAGAGCCCTTTGATTCTTCCATGCATTATATAGCTCTCCAGTTCCTTAGTCTTCTTGTCTATCCAAGCTCTGTTTCCTCATCTCCATCGTTCATTGGTGCTATGGTTCTATTTTCTCAATGGAGTCAGTCTAGTGGGCTTTGGTTTTGTGTGTCTTACCCTTGGTATGACTGGGACTATGGTCTTGGGTTTCTATATCTATGCATTTTGTCCGAAATAAAGAACGGTGTCTCTCTCCTCCGCAGAGGCTCCTGAGGGGTTTTCGGTGTCTGGTACGTATAGGGTAAGGGTTTGAGAGTCCCAGCGGCACACCAACACCCAAAATAGTCAGAGTACCCCCCCCCCCCACACACACACACACACACACACACAATCCCTCCCCCCCAGAGATCTCGACTTATAACTCGAAATCTCGTCTTATAACGTGAGATCTCGACTTATAACTCCGGATCTCGACTATAACTCTAGATATCGACTTATAACTCGAAGCCTCGACTTATAAAACGAGATCTCGACTTACACCTCGAGATCTCAACTTATAACCCCAGATCTCCACCTGTGTAAAAGAAATATACTTTTTTGTTTTCAGAGCTCTTTAACCTTATAATTCCAAAGTTTCAATCAAATAAGAGATCCCTTATAGGCTTTTAAGCATAGGCCAAATGGCGAAATTGCTCGATTTTGACGCTTGACGTAACAGGTGAATTTTGGCTACTAATTTCCATTTATGAAAACTTCGAAGAGTAATTAGTTTCATCAAAGCGATTAGAAAAAAAGACAAAGAGCTGCATGGTTGGAAGTTTCTAAAAGTTAACATTGCTACACTGGGTAAGTCTAAGAATTCCGATTTTAGTAGTAAACTTTTTATCCAGTTTTGTGAGTGCGAGTTTGTATCATAACTTGCACAGCATAAACAGCCAAATTTAAACAGATGAAAATAATGTAGTCATCACATCATTCATGGCTTTTAAAAACAAAAAGACTCCTAAGATCTATTTTAATTAAAAACTAAACCGCCAAGAACATAAACAAGCAATTCAAGTGCTTTAGAAATGGCCACACAAAGATGATGTCGAAAACAAGACGAAAAAATACAGATTATGTTCTTTGGTTTTACACTTTACTTGTTTCGTTTACGTTCAAAATGAAATTTCTATCCTAAGTTCAGAAATGGAAACCGGAAAATACTAGAGAGATCATTCATGGTTATTATTGTATTCTCTTATATTTCAAAGACATTGAACTTTGCGCGAGGGTGTCTAGCAGGTACAAATCTTCAGTATTACTTAACCTCTAATCATTTTAGGCAGCACACACAGCGAAATCAAATTTGACTTCAATTCTTGTGATCTGTGGAATCGTTTTATTCAAGTTTTATTCAACTTATCATAATACACCTGTAACTATGAAATACTTAATAAACCAAAAAAAATAACACTTTGAATATGAGAACGCTGTATAATTATGTATAAAATGTCAATATCCGAGTAAACAGTCTGGTAAGATTAATATTTTATAAGTTTTATCAGCATAGGCTATAAACGTGCAATGAAGAAAAAAAACATATGATGTTAAATGTCATGTTTTACCACCAAAATTCCACTAGAAAGTTTCTTTAGAGAGATTAATAGGAAATCAAACTGCTGGTGGCTACATTTTAAAGAGTATGTTTGAACTAAGTCGTATTTCAGCTAATAAGTGCAATAACCCCAATTAGCTTTAGTCGGTTCGCATGTTAGCAATCAGTATATATATTCAACCTTGTTCTCGTGCGTCAAGTTATAAAAGGCAACATTGAAACAAGTAATTTTTACAAAGCCGATGATGTTGAAGAAAAAAGTTTAACATACTAAATAATAACAAATACAAGATAAACAACCTATTATGAGACGCCTGCATGTAACTTTGAATAACAAATAAAAACATGAAAATTTTTAATATGAGAATGCTGTATAATTATGTATGAAATGTAAAAAATGTCGCCAAATATATCCGAGTAAAAAGTCCAATTTTTTTAATAAGGTAAAACCTTAAAACAGAATACAATTTTTCTACTATTTTATAGATACGAATTGTAAAATATTATGTTAACTGACATGAAGTATTCGTGCGGAAACATGTCCTAATTGAATAGTTTTATTCATATTCATAATTGTGGTGGAACGATATTCAAGCATGGTCATACTACATTTATTCATAGCCATGGAGTAGATCAAAACGTCCGCAAGACATAACGGTTTGTTTACATTAAGCAATAACAATTTTTTTTTAAACGTTGTGTGCTTAAAACTCGGGCAATTTGCGTCATTTACCTATTTTTCCAACGTTTGTAACTTAAAAAAAAAACTTCGTGAAGATGGTGTATCGAATTTGTTTTGTTTCAAGTTTGTGTTTTCGAAACCTTTTTATGCAAAAGAAGATAAGTGGTGGCGGCCAAATCCTCAAAACACTAGTGAAGCCTTGCATTAATCATGAACTTGCGGCGCTAATTTTAAGTTTTGCGTAAGAATGATATCGATTTTAACAATCGTTTATTAATAAATAGAGATGTTCCTGTTTTTGTTTAAAGCTTTGCTGTTAAAAATGAAATACAATATTGATTAAATGCTGCAAACTACACTGAACCAAAGCTGAAGTAAATCGTACTAAATAACTTCGTAAGCAATGAAAAAAAGTCAAGGACAATTAAGTTGTTGAAACATCTCCCTGCCGAAAGATCACCTGTTTAATTAGCACTGTTGTTTTGACATTTACCGTTAACTTATTCTAAACACGCCTGCATAATTTTCTAAACTGGTCTAAAATAGAGTCTGCATACGGCATACGACTTTTAAAGGTTGTTTTACCGTTTGACAGGAACGATTGCCAAACTGATATTATATACAAAGGTAAGTAACGCATAGTAAATCAAACAAATATGACGATTGTTATCATCTTTTTGTTGCAATTTAGTTTGAAATTGATCAAGAAAAGTGTTGTAAAAAAGCAAGGGGATATTCTAAAACAGGAAGTTTTCTGTATTTCTTGTCCAATTCTGAAACAAAGTGGCAGAATCTAACACGGGCTTGCAAAATCACTTATAGTTGGTATATTCTGGCAGGATCTCGCTTGGTTTTCAAAGATATTTCAAAAGTAAGCCTTTAAATATTTCGTTTTGCCAGAAATAAATTGTTTTTGATAAGGAACCAGTTAATAGCGATATTATTACAACTATGAATTGTTATCTTTGGAACCGCGCGTGAAATTTTTTTTCCAGTGGCTAGCAAATTATCTGCCAAAATTTTACTCTTAAACGAAAAATGCCAATGAAAATTTCCTCATTATTTTACTGTCCGAAGCAAAGTATCGCGGAAATTTCCACATACGTTTTACTTCTTTCAGTCATGTGAATAAAATGTCGGCGCGAACTAATTTCCTCCTACATTTTGCTGTTTTTTTTTTTTGTAACAGGAAAACTAGTAAAGCTTATAATAGCAAAACAGAGACTTACTTAAATAGGCATAAAAATTGTTTATTTTCGAGAAAACGTAAAATACAAGGCGATCAAAAACTGTTTATCCTTTTCGTATAAATGGCTTTCAGTCTTTGGGCAGACGGACTCCTCATTCGGTCTGATAGTTTCTATTGACGAGAAAAATTATCACTCTTAATTAGTCTTTTGATTGTAGTTATATGTGAGAACTCTTCCAGAGTTGTTTTTTTATAAACCAGCACGCAGAGATCTCCTCATGCAACAACGTAGTTTTAGTAGTTATTTCGGTTAAAGCTGCTGTGGTAGCTGTGCTGTGCTACCAATTTTCAGTTTTCTGATGTCTCTATTCCTCACGACAGGACTCGATGTCCAAACGTCAGACAGAAAGCCGTTTTGAGATCTTTGCAGGTGGTAATTCGTCAATCTGGCCGAAGAAGTCGTTAGACTTTGTTCTCTATTTTTTTCCAAAAGTGAGCTACTGTCAAGTTTCACCATTCTCAGATATGGTTGCCTGCTTTTGAGACGTCAATATAAAGTCGTATATTGCTGTCTCAAAAACCAGTCTGTAATTCAGGTTAATAATTTCCTATATATGCATAGTAAGTCAGCCCTTGCTTCTTATAGTATTTTTTTATTTTTGGCTGATCAGATCTCTTACAGATCCTGCGTATACTATCAGCATTTTCATTCACGGTCCCTTGCTTTATCGTTTTCAGTTTTAATAATTTCCCGCCGCAGTTTATCGATTTTCTCGTACAAATCCAAAATTTATCATTTTCTTCTAAGAAAAGGCACGAATATTGATAACTTTGTCAGGTCGACCAGATAAAACAACACTGTATAACAACAGTTACAGATTATGTAACACTCAGTATTCCCGCAATGCAACGATCGACTTTATCGATGTTTTTTGTTTGTTTGAACGGTTTGTTTGCATTGAGCAGTCACAATGTTTTTAAATAAAGCTGTGTGCTTAAAGCTCAGGAAATTTACTTATTTTTGCGACGTTTGTGACTTTGAAAAAACTTAATGAAGATGGTCTATCGAATTTGTTTTCAAGTTTCGATGAGCTGTTTATGGCGTGCAAAGTTTTTGTTTTTGAAACCGTTTTATGCAAAAGAAGATAATTAAGTGGTGGCTGCGAAATCCTCAAAATATTAGTCAAGCCTTGTATTAATTATGAACTTGCGGTCCTAATTTTAAGTTGTGGGTAAGAATGATATCGATTTTAACAATCGTTTACTAATAAATACATATGTTCCTGTTTTTGTTTAAAGCTATGCTGTTATAAACGAAATACAATATTGATTAAATGCTGCAAATTGAACACTGAACCAAAGCTGGAATAAATCGTACCAAATAACTTCATAAGCAGTGAAAAAAAATTCACGTGAAGGACAATTAAGTTGTTGAAACATGTCACCGCCGCAGGGGCGGATATAGGGGGAGGGTGCGGGGGGTGCGCACCCCCCCCCCCCCCGAGATGACCAAGTCTGCGTTGTTCGCTTTTAAAATTTGTTTACGTCACCCTTCACTTACGTCATTCCTTAGAGGTGCACCCCTCCAAAGAAAAATCCTAGATCCGCCCCTGCGCCGACAGCTTACCTGTTTAATTAGCACTGTTGTTTTGACGTTTACCGTTAACTTATTCTAAACGCACATGCATAATTTTTTTAAAAGGTCTAAAATAGAGGCTGCATACGGCATACGACTTCTAAAGATTGTTTTCCCGTTTGACAAGAACGATTGCCAAACTGCTGTTTCAAAGGTAAGTAATGCATAGTAAATCAAACAAATATGACGATAATGACCAAGTTATCATATTTTTGTTGCAATTTAGTTTGAACTTGATCAAGAGCCGTGTTCTAAAAGCAAGGAGATATTCCAAAACAGGAAGCTTTCTGTATTTGTTGTCCAATTCGCACTTTTTGGAAATATAAAAGTGGCAGAATCTAACACGGGCTTGCAAAATCTCTTAAAGTTTGGTATATACTGGCAGGATCTCGCTTGGTTTTCAAAGATATTTCAAAAGTAAGCCTTTAAATTTTTCGTTTTGCCAGAAATAAATTTTGTTTTTGATTAGGAACCAGTTAATAGCGATATTATTACTATGAATTGTTATCTTTGGAACCGCGCGTGGAAATTTCTTTCCAGTGGCTCGCAAACTGTCTGCCAAAATTTTACTCTTAAACGCAAAATGCCAATGAAAATTTTCTCAACATTTTACTGTCCGAAGCAAAGTATCGCGGAAATTCCCACACACGTTTTACTTCTTTTAGTCATGTGAGTAAAATGTCGGCGCGAACTAATTTTCTCCGACATTTTGCTGGTTTTCTTGTAACAGGAAAACTAGAAAAACTTATAATAGCAAAACAGAGACTTACTTAAATAGGCATAAAAATATTTATTTTCGAGAATACGTAAAATACAAGGCGATCAAAAACTGTTTATCCTTTTCGTATAAATGGCTTTCAGTCTTTGGACAGACGGACTCCTCATTTCGCCTAATAGTTTCTATTGACGAGAAACATTATCACTCTTAATTAGTCTTTTGATTGTAGTTATATGTGAGAACTCTTCCAAAGCTTTTTTTAATAAACCAGCTCGCAGAGATCTCCTCATACAACAACGCAGTTTTAGCTAGTTTAATTTCAGTTAAAGCTACTGTAGTAGCTGTGCTGTGCTACCAATTTTCGGTTTTCGATTCTGGTGTCTCTATTCATCACGACAGGACTCAATGTCCAAACGTCAGACAGAAGGTCGCTTTGAGCTCTTTGCAGGTGGTAGTTCGTTAATTCGGCCGAAGAAGTCGTTAGACTTTGCCCTCTAAATTTTTCCAAAAGTGAGCTACTGTCAAGCTTCACGATTCTCAAATACTGTTGCCTGCTTTTGAGACGTCAATATAAAGTCGTATATTGCTGTCTCAAAAAGCAGCCTGTAATTCAGGTTTACTTAATAATTTCCCGCCGCAGTTTATCGATTTTCTCGTACAAATCCAAAATTTATCATTTTCTTCTAAGGAAGGGCACAAATATTAATATCTTTGTCAGGTCGACCAGATAAAACAACACTGTATAACAATAGTTACAGATTATATAACACTCAGTATTCAATGCAACGATCGACTTTATCGATATTTTTTGTTTGTTTGAACTGTTTGTTTGCATTGAGCAATTACAATGTTTTCAAAAAAAGTTGCGTGCTTAAAACTCGGGAAATTTACCTATTTTTGCGACGTTTGTAACTTTGAGAAACTTTGTGAAGATGGTCTATCGAATTTGTTTTGTATCAATGAGCAATTAATGGGGTGCAAAGTTTGTGTTTTTGAAACCGTTTTATACAAAAGAAGATGTTATAATTAAGTGCTGGCTGCGAAATCCTCAAAACACTAGTCAAGCCTTGCATTAATTATTAAGTTTTGCGTAAGCGGATGATGATATCGATTTTAACAATCGTTTACTAATAAATACAGGTGTTCCCGTTTAAAGCTATGCTGTTAAAAACGAAATAGAATATTGATTAAATGCTGCAAATTAAACACTGAACCAAAGCTGAAATAAATCGTACCAAATAACTTCATAAGCATCAGTGAAAAAAAATTTAAGGACAATTAAGTTGTTGAAACATGTCACCGCCGAAAGCTTACCTGTTTAATAAGCACTGTTGTTTTGACATTTACCGTTAACTTATTCTAAACACTCATGCATATTTTTTTAAACATGTCTAAAATAGAGTCTGCATACGGCATACGGCTTCTAAAGATTGTTTTCCCGTTTGACAAGAACGATTGCCAAACTGCTGTTACAAACTTAAGTTAAGTAATGCATAGTAAATCAAACAAATATGACGATAATGACCAAGTTCATGATCATATTTTTGTTGCAATGTAGTTTGAACTTGATCAAGAACCGTGTTCTAAAAGCAAGGAGATATTCTAAAACAGGAAGTTTTCTGTATTTGTTGTCCAATTAGCACTTTTTGGAAATATAAAAGTACTAGCAGAATCTAACACGGGCTTGAAAAATCTCATAAAGTTTGGTATATACTGGCGGGATCTCGATTGGTTTTCAAAGATATTTCAAAAGTAAGCCTTTAAATTTTTCGCCTTGCCAGAAATAAATTATGTTTTTGCAAGAGATTATAATTATTTTCTCTTGGTTTTTGATAAGGAAATAAGGAACCAGTAAATAGCGATATTATTACTACGAATTAATTGTTATCTTTGGAACCGCACGTGGATTTTTTTTCCACTGGCTCGCAAACTGTCTGCCAAAATTTTACCCTTAAACGCAAAATGCCAATGAAAATTTCCTCAACATTTTACTGTCCGAAGCAAAGTATCGCGGAAATTTCCACACACGTTTTGCTTCTTTTAGTCATGTGAGTAAAATGTCGGCGCGAACTAATTTTTTCCGACATTTTGCTGGTTTTCTTGTAACAGGAAAACTAAAAAAACTTATAATAGCAAAACAGAGACTTACTTAAATAGGCATAACAATTGTTTATTTTCGAGAATACGTAAAATACAAAGGTAAAACAGTTTTTCATCGCCACGATCCTTTTCCAGGAGCTTTTCCTATAAATGGCTTTCAGTCTTCGGGCTGACGGACTCCTCACTTTGTCTAACAGTTTCTATTGCATGACGAGAAAAATTATCACTCTTTAATAATTATATTAGTCTTTTGATTGTAGTTACATGTGAGAACTCTTCTAGAGCTGTGTTTGCGTTTTTATTTATAAACCAGCACGCAGAGTTTTATGTATCTAAATCTTTCCAAAAACCTACATCAGAAGTTCGTCTTGTTGAGGCCGGCTTCACAGATCGAACAATTGATGCGTTATACGTTCTTCCGTTCAAGCTCACAAAAAACATAAAGCTTTCTATGTTTCAGTTTAAAATAAACCATCACATTCTGTACACTCGCGACAAACGTTTCAAGGCCAAAATTGCTGACAGTGCCTCCTGTCATGTGTGCGGTGAATTGAAGCAGACCGTAGAGCACTCCACTCCTTCTGGAACCTTTAATTTACCTCTTGGTGGAACGATAATAACTCGCCCTCAGTTTCCTTGACCAATAACGATAAGATTTACGGATATCTCCCTGAGAGTAGATCCTTCCCTAAGTTTAATCTTTTCCTGATTGTCGCTCGTTTTTACATCTACACCGCAGCCAAAGAAAGCGAACCATATAGTTTCTCAGCCTTTAAAGCTTTTCTGAATCACAAATCACCTTCAAGTGTCCGTGAATCCCTGAGCCTTTAGCTGCAAACAAGCTTGATATAGCAGGTTGTATTTTGTCTGTTCATTTTATTTTAGTTCTGCAACGTTGTTCTTTGTTTGCTAATATTGTATATTGTATATTGTATTGTACCTATCAATAAACTTCAATTAAAAAAAAAAAAAAAGCACGCAGAGATCTCCCCATGCAACAACGCAGTTTTAGCTAGTTATTTCAATTAAAGCTTCTTTGGATTATCAGTCCTTAAAGATAAAAATCGTACTATTTAGCCATTGTCGAGTTTCATCATGATTATGGCGGTTAGACAAAGAAGCTTAGGCTCTCTGTGTTGAGGTAAACTGACTTCAAAGCAGAGTACAATTTTCTACTATTTTATAGATGCGAATTGTGAAATATTATAGTATTTGACATGAAGTATTCCGTTATGAATAATTGTGGTGCCACGATATTCAAACTGATCATACTACATTTATTCATAGCCATGGAGCAGATCATAACGTCCCCAAAACATGTTTAAATGTTGTTTAGTTTAAAACAGGTTTAGAAAAAATACCTCCTAACCTCCCGTAATATTTGGAGTGAAATCTTTACTAAAAGGAACTTTGTTGACTTTTTTGCCATTCCATGTAGTTTGAGTCATAACATTTCAAAACGTTCAAGATAGAGGCTAAAACGTAATTAAACTGAACTAAACATGTTCAATAGTTGATGTTAATGGGGCATTAGTTTAAAACAGAAAGAAGGAATTAGACAAAAAAACTAGTACCAACCTCCATTTTCTTCAATTTTAATGGTTAATTCAGAATTTTCACTACTGAGCTAAAATTTGAATATAAAGACTATTCTACAATTCTAATTATGTTCCTCAACACAGGAAATAACGTCATCCTTACATTAATTACACCAGCCAAATTTCCTAGCACTAAAGGCTATAGTGTTCTAGAAAAACTAGACGAAAATGTATTGGTCAAATTCTTTTGATTGGAGTGATAATTTATAGTTTTGTGTGCGATTGAAACCCAATTTTCGGTTTTCTGGTGTCGCTATTCATAACGACAGGACTCAATGTCCTAACGTCAGACAGAAAGTCGTTTTGAGCTCTTGGCAGGTGGTAGTTCGTCAATCCGGCCAAACACGTTGTTAGAGGCTTTGCTCTCTTAATTTTTGCAAACGTGAGCTGCTGTCACGTTTCACGATTCTAAGAAACTGTTGCCTGCTTTTGAGACGTCAATATAAAGTCGTATATTGCTGTCTAAAAAACCAAAATTAAATTTATCATTTTCTTCTAAAGAAGGACGAAAGTATTGATTACTATAACAATAATGACAGATGAAACAACACTGTATTTAATGTAACGATCGACTTTAAATATGTTTTTTGTTTGTTTGCATTGTCGGAGGGTTTGTTTTCATCAAGCAATTACAATTTTGAAGAACGTTGTGAGCTAGTTATTTAACTATTTTTTCGACTTTTTTTAACTTTGAAAAACTCCGTGAAGATTGTCTATCGAATTTGTTTTGTTTTAATGAGCAATTAATGGCATGCAAAGTTGTTCGGTTTTTCAAAACAATTTATGACTTTTATGCAAAACAATGACTGCGAAACCCTCAAAAATACTAGTCAAGCTGTGCATCAATTATCAACTTGCTCTAATTTTAAGTTTTGAGTTAGAATGATCGATTTTAACAACCGTTTATTTATAAATACAGATGTTCTTGTTTTTGTTCAAAGCTACGCTGTTAAAAACGAAAAAAAAAACTATTCGTTAAATGCTTCAAACTGAACACTGAACCAAAGGAAAAGGAACTTTAAGGACAAGCTGTTGAAACATGTCACCGCCGAAAGCTTACCAGTTTAATTAGCACTGTTATTTTGAAATTTACTGTTAACTTATTCCATACACGTATGGATAATTTTTTAAGCAGGTCTAAAATAGAGTCTGCATACGGCTTAAATAAACTTTTTGAAGGTTTGACAGGAACGATCATCACCAAACTTCTATCGCTAAAGGCTGGTTCTTATATAATCATCCCGGTCGCCCCGGTCGTCAGAGTCGTTTCAAAAGTTTTTTTGCAAACGAGTTAGACGATCGGGACGACTCAAGCTATTTGGGTTCTCATGTGATCGTCCCGGTCGTCCCGAACTTCAATAACGCGGTCTTAAACTAGGTGGGTCCGACAACATGTTTTGGGCGCGAGCATCGTAAAATAAGATGGCGACTGTTAAGGTGGCTCCATATTGTTCAGCCCTCTTGTCTTTTACATGCCATTACAGCTAGCCCGATGGTGTGGCTTAAAATCTTTTACTTGAAACCAGTAAATCGTTTATCAGTCAACAAAGTGGTATCCAAACGACGTCATTATTCGTTGCCATGGCAACGCGAAAAGAGGTAAAAATACGCTATTTTGGATCATTTGAGGCTAATAACGTATAAACTACACGGTGAAAGTTTTTGTTTTCGATATATTTTTGTTTAATTGGCAAGACAAACATTTTAACAATTTTTTTTAAAAATTCTGTACATAGAGTTCAGAGCTACCTTAAATTTAGGTAAAAATGACGTATCTCTGAATCCTATGTACAGATTGTTTTCAAAATTGGCACAACTGTTTGTTATGTTTATAAAACGAAAATATATAAAAATCAAGTTATTAGCCTCAAAAGGTTGAAAATGAGGTCTTTTTATCCTCTTTTTTACGTTGCCATGGTAACAAATTTTGATGTCGTAGCCACCTAAATTGTTCATTAGTTAAGTGTTTACAAACCTGTACTAAACGTTTTCTCTTAACTTTACTGGTGTAGCTGTGATTGAATATCATAGATGTGTCATGATGGGAATGTTTAAACTATTAGGAGCCACCTTAAGCAGAGTTAAACTCCGAAGTTGTTGTCGCCATTTTGGAACTGGTAGAGCTATGAATACTGGGAAATAATGTTGCACTAAAAACTCCAAATACGAAACATCTGTAAGCTTATTATTGTCTATATTTGTTTACATCAAATTAATTATTGTTATCGTTGGATTCACGTTGAAATCCTGTTAGTAGTTAGAGGCGATCAACCCTTAGACGGACCAATCAGGAGCCAGGATTTAGCACACGTGACTTCAGTTAGCCAATCAGAGACGACCACCGAAAATCTGTACACGTGCAATGACATCATGGGTTTTTCATGAAAACGGAAGTAACCATGGGTGGCGCTTGCCTGAGGGTGGGAGACCGCTGACCGGAAGTGACCTCGTTTGGATCGCGGGCTCAGGAAAAGACCGTTGACCGGAAATAATCTTTTTTGGATCGCGGGCTCAGGAAAAAGACCGCTGACCGGAAACAACCTTTTTTATCGCGGGCTCGGGCATCGGGGTGGGTCCCAGACCCCGCTCGGTCAGAGAGACAGAAAAACCCAGAAAATAACGCAAAAAATGCCTTTTTAATAGTCACACAACGAAACAACAATTTACATGCGGGAACATGAGTTCAATCCATGAATGGATTTGTTCGTGTGTTGTAGATTTCACCCCAATAGCTTCTGGGTGGCGGCGGCTTGTTCTTTGCGAGCCAGTCGTCAATGGACCCGAGAGCAAAATACCGAATGCAATGGTTGCATAGAATCCAGGGATCGGCGCTGCGGGTGGTCCATTGTCGGAAGCCGCACACGATCAGGGATTTCAATTGCGTCATGACCTGAAACGGAGGAAACCACTGTCAATGGAACCACGTGTTTTTTTTCGTAAACAATGTTGGCATAAAAACACTCGAAGATTGGGAGTGATCCATTTAGGCACCAAACGGGTGGACCATAGGGTGTGACCGCAAACAAACAGGGATGTCAATTGCGTCATGACCTGAAAAAATGGAAAGTCACGTTGAGTGGTTTTGTCGCTTTTTGTATTTCATCCAATCGTCAATGATTCCCAGGCCCAGTCCCCGCACGCAATGGCAGCATGGATAGGAAAGAAAGAAGGATCGCGTGGACCATAGGTACAAGGGGCAAACGCGAAAAGACAGCAATTGATCCAGAATCTGAAAAAACAACAACAAAATTTATTCACGATTGTTTTTTAAAAAATAATTACACGTGTTGATAAAAACGTAAATTTAAACGTTTGTCCGCAAAAGCAACGAGATGATCATCGTTGTAAACGGCGTCGTGTCTGTCCATAAAGTCGTCGTGAGCCCAATCGAGGGAATGGGCGACGAGAAAATCGAGTCGCCCAAACAGTTCTATGCGTCGACAATGTTGGCAATAAGGCAACGCGGGATTGGTGACCCATTTGGTGCACGGACACACGACGGATTGCCCGAGTTCTTGCATCAACTAAAAGAAACGGAGAAGAAAACGATCGTCAATGTCCCCGTCTGTCCATCGTCGCAAACAATGTTGACAATACGATGACGGAGTGGGATCGCCCCAAATAGAAACGGCGCAAACGGGCAAGTATTGTATTTCTAAAATCAACTGTACAGTGTGAAATAAAAAAATGAAAATTAGTGATCTCCGCGTTTCCTTCTTTTAATCAAACGATCAATTTTGCCCTTGAAGACTTTACGGTTACAATGTTGGCACACCGTAGGATTGTTCGTATGTTTTTCGGTGTTCAACCATAGCGAGCGTGGGCAGAGGTACAAGTCCCGTAACTGTCCCGTGATCTGTGTTTGTGGGGTGAAAAAAAATAACAGCGTTACAGATTAACAACACGTCGCCGGCAGTAGAGGCAAGAGAGGTCCCACACAATAAACGATCGTCGACTGGGAGAGGGTCGCACCCATTGCGTGACAGGACAGCGAAGCAAGGTGCGGATTTCGACCATCACCTTGTAGTTAAAGAGAAAAAAATTAAAGGTTACAAAGTTTCCGGGATTGCATCAAATCGTCGTGGCATTGATTGCAATAGTCATTGGTCCAATGGGCGGAATGGGGGTTTTCGATGGAACGCACTTTGGTTAATAATTGATCGATGGCCCCGTAACGCCGTCGTCGGGAGCAATGGTTGCAACCGACACATCTAACTGAATATTTGACCCATTTATGAAGTTGGCAAACACGATGAAATACAAGCTCGAAACATACCCGTGCCATGCGTTCGCGGTGCAATTGCCTGGCCGCCAAATCCAGGATGCGTTCTTGGAGGATGATGGGTAAATAATCCCAATAAGACTCTCCATGGGGAAGCGAGGCAGTCTGGATGGATCCTCTCCCACCGGTTCCACTTTCACGCGTTTGGCGGCCCGGGTTCCTTCTCATCCATGACACGTTTTCGCTT
>JAJGOT010000921.1:5000-149570 GCA_022457155.1 Cladopsammia gracilis
GAAAGTGCCGACTTTGGCTGAAAATGGCTTTTTGGCACTTTTTCCAATCGTTGTCGTCAATCTATCGAGATATATACCTGGATTTTTGAAAAGGGGGTCAACGAAAATTACAGCAATTTCACTACAAATAGCCCAAACAAGGGTTTTTATGACCCCAATCAGCCCGAAAATTACAGAGTCTTTTCTTCTCTCGCCCCACGCAACCTTTCCCATCTTCCCTCTCTTCTCTGTGATTTTCGGGCTGATTGGGGTCATAAAAACCCTTTTTTGGGCTAGTTTTACTGAAATTGCTGTAATTTTCATTGACCACCTTTTCAAAAATTCAGCTATATATATATATATATATATATATATATATATATATATATATACATATATTTAACTATTATAGCGAGAAAGCGCGTGTGATATCGCCTAATACTGGCCTCGTCGGCTAAAATTAGGCGATATCACGCAAGCTTGAGCGCTATAATAGTTTTATAATTTAACACATTGATAACAAAGCACAGTTTGAAGAAAACAATATCGCCGACAAGCCTTTTATTTAAAAAAAAAGCTTACAGATGTTTTACCGCGCGAAACTTGCAACATCACACAGTTCATGAATGAAAGTGACGCCTTTGTCAATATTGTGCAAGCTTGAACACTATAACTGTTTTATAATTCAACACATTGATAACAAATCACAGTTTCGAGAAAAAATCATTGAGATATACAACCTTTCATTAAGTAAAAAGGCTAACTACAATATTTTACCTCACACCATTTCTTAAACAACAAGCCATGAATGCCGAAACTTTTGCCAAGCTAAAATTAATTTAGCGTACACAATCAGTGACATCAGTTGACAGTTTCTACGAAGAGCTTTCGTTTACTCAAAGAACGGGACAGAGTAGTGACTACAAGAATTAAAACACAGTAAATAATGTCTTATTTACAAGTGTTTCGTATCTTAAAAAGTTCAATTCAGAATCAAAACAAATTGAACAAACACACGGCTACGAACCTAAACATAGCGGCGAAAAGTCGGAAAGAACTGCAGCGTGGACAGGTTACAAAAATTCACAGCTAAAGGATACATGAAACGGTTAAAACATCGTACCTGTAGTTGATTTGGCTTTTTAGCCCCTTCCATAAGCACCAAATTTTCAAACATCGAAGTACGAACTGAGTCGATCAATGTTGTTTACAAACTTGGAATGCTCGTTTTTTAGCTCCCACAGCCGTAATGACGAGATCAGAAACTTTTCTGAGGAAACATCAAGTCTTAATCATATTCCAGAGGCGATTACCAAAGGAATTTCACGAAAATTCTTGTCGAGCGGTTAAACTTTGAACCAGTTTTCATTAAGCTACGCCAAGAAACAACACTGCGACCGCGACAACGCGAACATTTCGCACCTTTTTTGTCCAATCATGTGAACAGTATTTTTCTCTTTCCTTTTCTTTTCTTTTTTTCTTTCTTTTCCCTTTTTTAACTAATAGTTCACGCACTTTTTCGCCAAAAAACACGAAATTGCAGGCAGCAATCATTTTCACTTTCCTTCAAAATGCGAAATTTACCGCCATCGCTGGTTATTTATCATGTAGACATAACGCATATCGATAACTTTTTTTACCATATTTCGGCAGTGTATCAATGTGTTGAATTATAAATAAATATATATATATATATATATATATATATATATATATATAATTATAATAAATTGGTTCAAGACTTCAGAGGTAGTTCATCGTTTTATTACTACAGCACTGTTTCGTATGGTCAAATGATGGCCACACTCATCAGGTAATATCGTTGAATCGTTGATATTACCCGATGAGTGTGGCCATCATTTGACCATACGAAACAGTGCTGTAGTAATAAAACGATGAACTACCTCTGAAGTCTTGAACCAATTTATTATAATTGTCAATGCTCCTCTAAGAGTTGAGCGCTCTCTGAAATACATTCAAATCAAGTTCAAGAATTTATATATATATAGGCTGTATAAAAAGGTTTACACAAACGGTGAACTCTTTAGCAGAAGGATCCAAGGATACGACGCCACCACGTGAATTTGTAGATAACTATAATAAAAAATGATGGGGCGAACTTCTTACTGGTCCTGACTGGTTTTAACGTTTCGGCCTTCGGCCTTCTTCTATTGTACATAGTTTTTAGTTCTTAGTTTTAATTCTTAGTAATTTCTGAAGAAGGCCGAAGGCCGAAACGTTAAAACCAGTCAGGACCAGTAAGAAGTTCGCCCCATCGTTTTTATTATACTATTTATTATACTGCTGTCAGAGTGCTCAATAGGAAAACTAAAGCATAAATATTAGAAGACAGTCTGATCAACTGATTCGACTTGGCATTTTATTACTAACTAGTTTCGTACCGCACAACTTGTACGGCACTCATAAGATAAAATTGCCGAATACAAAGATTACAACGTTACGTAGGCCTGACCAGACCTACGTAGGCCTTACTGAGAACTCTTTTAAGACTAGATTTACTAACCACAAAGCTTCTTTTAACAACCCGCTAAAGAGACTCAACACTGAGTTAAGCAAACACATTTGGCAGTTGAAAGACGCCAAAACAAAATTTAAAATATCTTGGACGATTCTAAAGCAAGCTGCTCCATACAACCCCGCTTCGAACCGCTGTAACTTGTGCCTATGGAAGAAGTATTTTATAATCTGCAGACCTGATCTGGCTTCACTCAATAAGCGAAATGAACTGATAACTTCCTGTAGGCACGCAAACAAGTTCCTGCTAAAAAATTTCAAGCCTTTCACGTAATAGCAACTGTTGATTTTATAACTTATATCATCACGCATACTCGTTACTTTTCAATTTTTCAATTTTTATTGTCACGCAGATTTTAAATGTTCCATTCTTCCGAAAAAACCGTTGTAATTTTATACCTTCCTTCTCATCCGTGTAACGTTGTAGTCTTTGTATTCGGCAATTTTAATTTTATACCTTCCTTCTCATCCGTGTAACGTTGTAATCTTTGTATTCGGCAATTTTATCTGATGAGTGCCGTACAAGTTGTGCGGTACGAAACTAGTTAGTAATAAAATGCAAAGTCGAATCAGTTGATCAGACTGTCTTCTAATATATATATATATATATCCAGGATAATCTTTGTATTGTGTGTCGAGAGGGCTCGATACCATCGGTAGAGCGAATATAAAGAGAATAAGTGGACACGGTTAAACTTTTGACTTCGGTTTAATGCATACAGGTCTGTTTCGTACAGGGCGAACCTTCACTCCTCAGTGCAACACCAAAAGTGAACTACAAAGAACATTTACAGTATAAAAAGCATCATATCTCCATGGGGATAACGTTCATGTCTAGACAATGTCACATCACGTTTTTCAGCAGAAATTTATCTTTATGTCTACATTTACTGATTAATTCGTTTCGTTTGTTCAAGGTTGCGGTTTCTGGTTTGCACAAAATGAAAAACTTTTCAGCTATACACAAATTACATCGCTTCGTCGTATTCGAGTAGTGGGGAGCACGGTATAAAATGCTCCACTTAATTGCATAATCTAAATTGTTGTTTTTCAAGTGCCAGATGTGTTTACTTAGCTCAGTTGCGTTACGCTTTGATTCCGTCTTGAATGAGGTTTTGTGGTTGGCGTATCTGGATTTGAAGCTTGTAGCAGTCAGTCCAACGTACGTCTGCACTGCATCGCCGGAGGTCACTTTCGCACAGTATACGATGTCTTTTGCCAGGCACTCTCCGTCTAGGGGGCATGTTGTGTTCTTCGGACAACTGCATTTTCTCTCGGTTTCAGGGACTTCACTGATTCGTAATAGTTTCTTGTTGTTTCCTTCGATGATTGTTTTCACGTTTGGCATGCAGCTGTACGAAATTTTCACAGTGTTCCGATTAAAAATCTTATGGAGATTGCTAGATTTTGGAAAACATTTATCAAGTTCACTTTTGGTCTTGCACTGAGGAGTGCAGGTTCGCCCTGTACGAAACAGACCTGTATGCATTAAACCGAAGTCAAAAGTTTAACCGTGTCCACTTATTCTTTTTATATATATATATATATATATATATATATATATATATATATATATATATATATATATATATATATATATATACAATTATGTATACAATGTGCCCTCCCGGTTGTTACCATAATGGCTTTATGACAACTCCTGAACTTGGGCACAGGATGTACGGTTACACATTGTTGGATTGCATTGTGGAGTCACGAGAGTGCTCAAACTGCGAGCAGTGAGCGCAGCAATATGCTAATAGTGAACATATATATTTAACAAATAGATTCCATTTGGCCGTGTGTCTGTTCAGTTATAGATCACAGATGACGTCAAAATGTAGTAAGAACAAAAAAGTGGCACACGAGCCGCAGGCGAGTGTGTCACTGATGAACAGAAAAGTAAAAGAGTAAAATTACGAACTTGCCTCGTAGCGCTCCACTGTTCGAAGATTTATTCAAGTTTAGGTATTTTTCAAGTCGCCAAGAACAATTTTCGTCTTGGTTCCTTCTTTTTCATGCTCGTTAACAGCTCCTGCTAAACATTCTTCGAGGCTTTCACTTGCGCAATCCAGAATAATCTCGCAAGCATTTTCAAAATTGTGCGCCATGTTGGATAAAACAAAGCAAACAATTTTTCTATGACGTCAGCCGTGCGTCTGTACTCTGATAGATCATAGGCAACGACCAATCACAGAGCGCGCAGTATTCAGTTCATTGTATATATATATATAATATATATGGCCGAGTCCGTCGACGAAATGATTAAGTTATTTATTGACACCTACTCTCAATAGGTGCTGAAAAAGAGAACAAATATATCATCTTTGTACTATGCTTTTTCAACTGTTGTGATATTTGTATCCAAGGACGTCTATTTTCCACTACGTTTTTGCTGCATAGTCTCCAACGAAGATCGTTGCTATCCACAACGCCTCCAAAAAAGCATAGGCTCGAGTTAATAAATTGTCTGTGGCTCATTTGTTTATATTCAGGCATTGAATAATTTAATCTGTAAAATTATTCAATAATGTTTTCCGTGAACAATGGTGCAGATTAACGGAGACCTGCTGTAATGAACACTTGGCAAAGGGTATTGTAGTTACTGTGAAAAGGTATCTACCGCCTGTCACCACATTTGTGATGCAAACACAATAGCTATATATACATTTCTATTTTTTTAAAAAGTCATTTATTTTTGCAAACGGGTGTAAATGTGCCCTCTCAGTTACTACCATAATGGCTTTATGGCAACTCCTGAACTTGGGCACAGGATGTACGGTTTATATATATATATATATATATATATATATATATATATATATATATATATATAAATATATAATATGTAATTATATAATTATAATTTACGATTATGAATGACAAGAAACCAACTCCAATTTTGGTTTTTAGCTTTAATTTGCTCGACGTTTCGGCCGTCACGGCCTTCTTCAGGAGCGTTATCTAGATGTTACAACATTTGAAATATGCGTCAACGAAAAAATCAACGGCTAATCTATGACGAAATTACAAAACATAATTATATTGGTTAATGTGCGAGTTAAAGAAGACGTAATATGGCAGACTCGCGCGTGTTTTGAAATAATTTAACGAACAAAATTGTATTTAATATATATCACCAGCACAGCGACCAATGAAACTATTACACTTCATGGTAACATGACGTGCCAATCTACTAATGTTATATATTTAATACAATGCTCGAAATGTCGTGACCAATATGTGGGAGAAACAGGAAATTGCATCCGTATACGGGCAAACCAACACCGCTCAGACATATCCATTGGTCAAAAATATTTACCTACAGTGCGGCACTTTAGGACCTGTGGAATGGAACACTTAAGACTAACGGTGCTAGAGAAGGTCAGAAGCCGCAACGTGAATATGAGACGTGCAAGAGAAAACTTCTTGATAAAGAGACTAATACCCGCAATAAACAATTTGATCTAATCTAAAGAAATGTAAGAGAACTTTGCACGCGCCAATGTTATGCGCGCGCATAAATCTGATTATTTTTTGTTCGTTAAATTATTTCAAAACACGCGCGAGTCTATCTTATTGCGTCTTCTTTAACTCGCACATTAACCAATATAATTATGTTTTGTAATTTCGTCATATATTAGCCGTTGATTTTTCCGTTGACACAAATTTCAAATGTTGTAACATCTACATAACGTTCCTAAAGGAGGCCGTGACGGCCGAAACGTCGAGCAAATTACAGCTAAAAGCTTAAAAAACTGCAAGTCTCCACGATCGCTGCTAGTGGTCCTACAGTTTTGCGCTTGATAGAAAGCATTGTTTGAGAGACCCATCACAAGTCAAGAAACTTATAAAGAGGGTAACTTTAGTCCATAACATCTCTTTCGCGAGTGGTGAGCTGTTTTTTATTGCATTTTTTGAAACAATGCTTAGTAGGGTAAAATCAGAGAATGTTTAAAAAATATCGTTCGTCAATTTTTATTTCTGAGGAATCGCCTTAAAAAAAATTTGCGTCGTTATGGAGGCATTGGTAGAATATGATGTGCCATTCAGAGAAATAAGATTACATCGCTCGTATTTACATGTTTGTTTACTACCCAAAAGGTAGTTTGGATCTTAATCATACTCGATTCTGTTAAAGATTTTATCATAGTGCAGACGATATGAAGAAAATTTTGCGTTGAATATTGTATAGCTCACACGTTGGTATAAACTAGGAATATATTAAAACAGGGCAAAACGACTGTCTAACAAATGTTGTTACTACCAGGTACAGAAAAAAACAGTTATCCTCTACATTGTTGCGCCGTTTCTTAGTATGCAGGAAAGAAAAATTGTGACGCCATGGACTAGGCACTTGCTAGGCACTTGCTAGGCCGTAACGAGGCTTATCTTCATACTTATGGTGCTACTGAAAAACACCGAAAGTAGATAAACATGTATTATATATGTATTGAGTGAGTAGGTAGAAGTGAGGTTTAGGGAGAACTTTATTAAGGATGCATGAATTGATAATGAAATACACTGTTTGAATGAATCGTTATGATGAAATGAAGTACATTGTATTAAGGAATAGAAAATCAAACTTACGCTTTGGAACAAAGTATTGCCGTTATTAGTGTTTATTAAATTTACTTCTCAGTTAAGTTAAATACGGATTCATCAAAACATACTTTCTTTACGTCCAGTCGCCCTCGTAAAAAAAAAACAGATTGCAGAAACATTGATTCAATACTCTAAAATTTTGTAAAACACAAACTGCGTAAACAGTTTTAGTTAAAAGTTAAGTGCCTAAAAAATCAAATTTGACAGAGTCCAGTATTTTCCGCTTTCGTATGCTCAGGCATGCACCAAAACAAAAAAATAGGTTATTTAGGTGACGATCCATAGAGAGTTCTCAGATACACAATATCATAATAGTAAAAAATGGCTACACAGGAGAAAAACAACGATCCTTGGAAGTTAATATTCCAGACAATACCCCAGCTGAGATTAATTACGGTGGTATGTGAAGGGACAAGGGGTTTAAACTTTGGTCGGAGCCACTCCATTGTCTTCTAGTTTCGCTTCTTTGCGGGGCGCCACCATTTCAAGCCGACGTGATCATCACTATATAAGATGATCGAATAAGACAGCTTTGCTGAAATTTATCAGCTTTGCTATGAAACTTGTCTGTGCATGAATTGATTCAAGAGTGACTACTTAATGGTCCGATAATGGGTATACTGAACGATCTGTTATTAATATCTGCAAACAACTGCTAACTTTTCTCTACCTTTGACATTTCTAGAGATCTTGGTTACAATGAAATAGTGGAGCTGCCGGAAAGAGTATTCTTCAAACTGACCAGTCTGCAATATTTGTAAGTTTTGTTTTGAGTGGTAGCTGTTAATAATTTATGGGCGATATTTATTGGGGTGAATGTAAGAGATTGGGAGAGTCAAATGCATCGTTGCCGGTTAGTTTGATTTTCAAAAAGTAATGTCGGCCAAGCGATGTAAACGTGACTAAACATAAGGGCCCCACATTTTTTTATGATATGCGAGCCATTTCATTTACGTTGAAATTAAAAGCCTTAACGCAAAATATAACGTCAGCGAATTAACCTTTAAAACACAACCTTTATAAATGTTAACGGCAATTGAAATACTTCAATCGCGAATATCCAGATTCAAATTTAATGTTCTTAAAACGTTATACCGGAAACTGAATGCACTACTCACTAATTACAAAAAGGTTTATCTACTTTTAGCAAAATATGGACAGCTCCCTTCTAAGGTTAATTTTCATCGCTAACAAATCACATTTAGGGTGCAAAACTGAAAAGGAATCAAAGGCTCCTATTTGCCAACTCGTGAATACGAAGCGCTCAAAATGAAAGATTCTTCACCAAATTTGCAGAGGTTATGTATGCGACCCGAGGGCAGTTCTTAGGTATTTATTTTGTGAATAGGAAGAAATGTTCCGTAAAGGAATATTGAAGGATTTTGCGTCACCCGATCGCGAATGCAGGTTGAATATTTCATCGGGTCAAGTTTCGAGTCTGCGATGGTTAAATCATCCTTACTATGCTGGAGCCATAATTGTTCCTAAAAATGGGAAGATATTACAAATTATGTTTTTGGCAAACATTAAGATTAAGATCAAATTTCCAGGTTTATCATAGCCTTTCGATTTGAAATCGAAGCGGTAGCGAAGTGAATGAAAACAATTATTATTTTCGTTTTACATCACTCTGTTCTTTAGCTATGGACAGGACTCCGTGTATGAAAGAAACCTACTAATTCGATTTAAAGCGGGACGGTTGCGAAATTAACTTAACCCTCGGACGTAAACGCAACCTTATACCCCCACCGTGGTACAAGAGTTTTTTTTTTGCGATGTTCCAATATTATGTTCCAATATTATGGGGGTCCGTGACGTCATTCAAAATGGCCGCCAAGATGGCCACCATCTTGGATTTTGCTATAAATTGCGGAATTTGCAAATATTTTTTGGAAGAGTTGCAAAATAAGATACAATGTAACATGTTGATGCTTTTGGTAGCATTTTATATGTTTTTCACCGAAAAAAGGTGAAAAACTCGCATTTATATTTAAAATTCCTCATGCTACTTATGACGTCGTATCTCGTTACCATAGCAACCGGTTGTCGCCAAACTTTACCAAAATATGTCTCAAGGACATAAAACGGAAAATAACCGTTCTTCCGTCTTGTACGTGCGAGGGTTAAGGTTATAAATACAATAAGTCTAAAGCAATGTTAAGTGTTTTATTACGTTAGTACTCGTCCCAGGGTACTCGTCAGGGGTTTGTGTATTTGGCCAGGGATTCACCGAAGCGCTAATTTTCTCACCTTTGTGTTGCACGCGCTACAAAGAACTATTTCTGCAATAGACTTGTAGAACTATTTTAGTCTTAAAGTTTCATTTAATTGTTTAAGAATGTGTGATCAAACCGTTTTAAGGGTGGATGTCTGTTTCGACCGCGAATGGCCGGTCAGCGATGATTTCAGCAAAATCCTCATATTTGGTCAGAAGATACCCTTGGGCGAATTCTTTTCGAAAATCATTTTCAAAAGTTCCAGCGCGTTTTTAATTTTGCGAAAATGACATAAGTTCGAAAACGCGGTCAAAGTGCGGTTTTTCCTTATGAAATATCGCTAATTTTGATCCTAGGTTAAAGCGCCGTGAAAGTCTCGGAATAACATCAATGATAGTAAAACTTTGCACAGACTGAAAATAATTATTCACAATCAGAATGCCTTTAAAAATATTTCACATCTACATGGCATAATATTTTCAGGCCATTTTAAACATGCGACTAGCCAAACTCAAAATTGTCACGTAACTAAAGGCTATTTTCAAAGAAATAAAGCTATATCTCGTACCTAACATTTTTTTACATTTAAATTTTATAGCCTTAAAAGCTAGGCGTTAGAGTTTGTTTATGCCAAGTTTCAGCCTTGGACTCGAATTGTTTCCCTTTCGGAAATCGGTGCTTCTGTGGTGTTATGCACGGTTCAAATCTGCTCAAATGTAACAAAATTTGCTGACGGGACGTGTGCTATATAACACAATGTTACAGATAAATTGCAAATGTTACAATGAAATGATAATCATAGATTCTTAAAAGATACAAGGAAGCAAAACAAAACATAATTAACAACGAATGAAGAGTTTTTTTATAGCACCAACATCGCAAGAGGTAAAGAACTATACATTAATTTGCATTAATTACATAAATTGTCAACAAGCCGCCGAAGGTTCATGTATTCAAATGACCAAATTCATTCTATTTTTACATCCATTCCAATAAATTGTTTTTAGTTATTCGAGAAACAGCCTCCAAAATTATGAGAAGTAGCTTAAAATAAATTAAGGCGATTTATTGGGTGTGATTTGCTTCATATCGTGAAATGCTTGCGTGTTTGAACTACAGTCAGGTTAATATCCATGTAATTTACAACTTGTGTACTTGTTCCCATGAATACCGTCGCTCTGAGGGCAGGAATGTTTTTATACGCGCGTTGAAATGTTATGAACATACAGGTATAGTGTATATACATTATCCGTGGAAAAAGCACCGACACTTTTACGCGTGTCAGTAATACACTTTGTTATTTGCTAGCCGGGGGGATTTTCATAGAAACCCCATGAAATTTACCTTGCACGTAATTATGCTTTATTACTCCTCTTAGGATATGCGTGTTTCTAGTCATTCGCTCTGACTAAGATTCGCCTGGACCATAAATTAGAGTGATTTTCCTTGTCCCATGAAATAAAAACTATTCTTACTAATAGTTTAACTTAAGGTTAACTGAAATCAGTGTGTTAAACTAAGTTCAACACAAAATAATTGATAATGATTTAAATAAAATAAATGGAGAATTAGATTTTGATGATGGATATTGTGATGGAGAAAAGAATGATTATATTTTTAAAAATTCAGGTAATCTCATGTTATATTTGTATAGAATAGGAGAAGGTGATTTACTTAATTCGTGATGATGAAAATATAACGAATGTTAAGAAATTATTAGATAAGTTTTATTATAAATTTAATAATCTTATATAATGTAAATTTAAATTTAAATATAAATTATATTGCCTTGTTTCATTATGATTCAAGGCTTTTTTATCTCGTTTTTTAGAACTGATTACGCTTAAGCTGAAAAAAAAATGTGACAAAAACAACGACTTACGCGTAAGCTGAAAAAAAATTAATGACTGATAACATCTGCTTTTATAAAATATTCTAGAAGGGGTTTTTCCCTTTATTAACCAATCAAAATGATTATATAAAAAGTTTTCAAAATTTTAAAATTATTTTTGAAACTTTTCAAAATTTTGAAATTATTTTTGAAAATCAGTGAAATATTAAATAAGTGATTTTAAATTGTGACGGAAAAATAAAATTGAAATTTAAAAAAATAATATTTACATGTTATAAAAAGGATGTCTTCAAAAGATTTAAATAACTTATCATATTGTGAACTTATCAAAATAGCTAAAATAAAAACTAAAGAAGAAAGAAAAGTAAAAGAAGAACGAAAGAGACAAAAACTGATGGATTATATTAAAAATAAAACAGAAGTAATTGATAAATTAAAAGAGAAACCAATAAAGCCAAAGTCAAAGCCAAAGCTAAAAGTAAAACATAAACCAAAGAAAATTAAAACTTTTTATGATTATTTTCTTGAATGTATAAAAAATAGAGAGATTACAGAAGATACTCCAAAATATTTTAGAACATCTCTTGAAAGAGCAATGAGAGAATACCAAAATGGAATCAAACTTGAAAAATCAGCTCTTGTTAATTTTACTGAAAAGTATGTTATTGAAGGAAAACCAAATATTTTACCTAATGATTATTTCAAGGAAAAAGCAACACAAATTAAAGAATTTCTTAAGAATCATAGAAATATTAAACTTAGAATGATAATGGTTTGTTTAATGGGAAAATTGATTGTTGGAGAAAAAAGAAAGTTTGTAGACATTAGATAAAGCTTATTTTCATTCTGAAACACACATCAATCTTGAAGGTTCAGATGTTAAAGAAATTATATTTAAAATAAATTAAGAAATTCTTAATACTATTTTAATTTTTCAACGAAATGGAAAATATAAAGAAAAATATATCTCTTTTTCTAAGAAAATTGAAATTGAGAATAAATTGTTACTGGATTGAAATAGCGATATTGTATTTTTTTAGTTTTATCTAAATAAACATTAATGAAAAAATATTTTTTTAAAGATTTAAAAAATACGATATATTTACTATATCATTATCTTTTGTTGGATTTTTAACACTGATGTCATTTTGTAAATGAAAGGACCACTCGACAATTTGGAAGTACTGGATCCTTGTGAAGGATCTGATCAGCAGAAATAATTATAAACAAATAAAATGAAATGCTGATCGTACAGAAAGGAATATATTTTTAACCTTTTAACCGATTAATTTCGAACGGCACGGCCGTTCTTCTTCAGGGTATAACCGTACTAAAAGAAAAAACGTTACAGATTTGAATATATATATAAACAAACAAAAGATATGAAATTACATACTTTGTTTATAGTATAAGCTAAATGGATAAAAATAGGACGCAGAAATTTACATAAGTATATATCAAGTTTCATCGCGTCTGTTTAACCCTTTCTTTATTTTCATGTTCACAAATTTTTCTTCTTTTTCTTTTTTACATCCTAGATTTTTATATTTCTTTAAGATTGAAGAATATAAATTAATCTCTTCATCTGTATACATATCTCTTTTATTTTATTTCATTTTTCTTAAGGCTAAAGTATTAATTTTATTTTTACAAATCAGCTTTTTACCATCATTTGCGGATAATGCTATCTTATTCATTTTCATTGAATAAATTTCATGATCTACACTTCTTATTATATTCATTGATCTCATTTCTTCTTTTTCTGAGAATAAACAGTTCTTATAATCTTTAAAATCTATCTCTTGTTTTATAACATTCTTTTTAATTCCTTTATCTATCTTTTTAATTCCTTTATCTATCTCTTGTTTTATAACATTCTTTTTAATTCCTTTACATTTCTTTTCTTCTTTTTCGTTTTCAATTTTAAAAGAATAAAGTTTAGGTCTTAATCCAACAAAATGAGTAATTTGTTTTCCACAAGCTTTATCTTTAAACATTCCTATTACTTTCTTATTAATTCCAATTTTAATGCCAGATTCATGTTCTTCTGGATAATCTGAAGTATCAAACTTTTTCTTAATATCTTTTTTTATATCATAATAAAAATCATCTGTTTTAATTTCACACATTGATGAACCTGTATCTGTAAATAATAATTCAGCTTTATTTCCATACTTCTTTCTAATATAATTATAATGAAAATCAAACGTGTAATTTTGATAAATCAAAAATAGCTTGACCAACATAAATTGGTTTGTTAAAAATATACTTCTGTCTTTTTCATATGAATTGCAATGAAATGAGGATCAAATATTGTTGATCTATCAAAATTTGGTTTTGATGATAATTTGATTGCATTTTCTTTATTATCTATCAATATTAAATTTTGTCTTTTTCTTATGTTTTCAATTGTTATACCAAAAACTGAATTATTCGTTAATTTAAAAAAATCTTTTTTCAAAACTACTCTTTGATTGTTTTCTTAATTCTGTATTTTTGGTATATAAGGTTTCATCCATTCTGATTGAAAAAACTTAATTTCTCCGTGTATTTTTAATTTCATTCCTAATTCAAGACATTGTTTAAGATTTCTATAATGTTTTACATAATTTTTTTTTATAAAAATTACCAAGTTTCTCAACTCCATCAAAGTCTAACTTCTCTGGAGCAAGTGGATAATCAATGTGTTCTTCCCATAATTTCTTTGGATATTCAAGATCAAATTCAAATATATATCCTTTATTTGTAATTCACTGTTCTAAAAGTTTAATTACATTTTCTTTTGTAAGTTTACTATCTGCCATCCATTTGAAACATTGTGTTGGAAGTTTTTGAATGATTGACCAACCATATAAATTATTAGCATCTAAATATGAAATGAATTTTGATTCTTTTTGTGGATTATAATTTTCCATATATTTATAATTCGCTTTTTAATATATTTTTGATATATGAGTTATTCCTCCTCTAATTCATTTTTCAATCATCATTAACATGTCATAATCATGTAATAATTGAAGTCTTTGTTTAGTCTCTTTAAGACATACATCCTAAGTTTATCCAGGTGATTGAAATAGTGTGCTGGGTCTAATTGATAATGTTTTAAACATGTCTTACGAAAGTTTTCAAAACATCAGCTAATAGTAAAACGTCTGATTTAAGATATAAATCATGGTAATCTTGGAGAGTTTTACAATTGAATTCTTTCCATACTTTTTGTGCATGAATGTAATCTTCATCAGAAATATCTTCATCATTTAGTTTTGAATAAAACTCTGACTTTGGTGGTAATTGTGTTTCTTGAAATTTATCAATATTTGTTACATAATCATATGGATAAACATCCTTTTCTTGTTAACAATTCAATATTTTTATACACTTTTTTGTGTTATGGAAATCCTCTGGTTGTAAATTTCAAACAAGATTTGCTAAAGAAGTTTGCATGAATTTAAATGAATCAATGAAACGAATTTCAAAATTTAATGACACTATTTCTTTAGTTTTCTTAGATGTATATTCATCAACTTTTATTTTCTTAGAAAAAGAAATATATTTCTCTTCTGCTGTTGGAATGCATGATAAATCACCTTTAATCTTTGATAATTGTTTTATAAAAAGATGTGCATCATAACCTTGAAGATTATGAAATATTACAGGAAGTAATAAAGGTTTTCTACAATTAAGATTACAAATGTTATATGCAGCACCTCTATATTCACCAGTGAAATGACAATGATTTCTAACCTTCTTATCATCTTTGTCAAATTCTTGTTCACAAATATGGCAGACTGGTGAATTAATAAAATCTTGTCTATTTTGATCTGTATAAATCATCTTTTTGGGAATTTATAAATATTTTTATATATTGATTTAGTAATTGATTCTAACTTTTTCACAAATATTTAGCAATATCTTCATCTTCTGTTTTCTTTGTATAAATTAGTGGATTTTGTTCTATTTTTATATCTATTCCATCTAATGGTCTAATATATAGACAGAATCCACAAGGTTCATGTTTTTGATATTCCATTGTGTAAGAATAATTTGGATCTGGCTCACAGTTATTCATTGGTTTTGTGAAACATTCAAAATCAGCATAAGCCACAAAAGGTAAAGGTAATTTTTTATTATAATTTTTAAAGAAAATAAATGAATTTTTAGGAGGCATTTTTACTGCAACTGTTTCCTTATTAGAACAAAATGTAATATGTTTTTGAAATAATTCCTCTTTAACAAAATAAGATAAACATTTTTTACAATAATACATTTTCATTGAAGAATTTTTACTAATTTGTGTATTTATTAATCTTGAAAAAATTTTCTTCAAACAAAAATAAATCAATTGAATAACCGGATTTTGATTTTCAAACTTTCTTATATATTTTAATTTTACAGGGAAATTGATACCTTTGAGGTGCTAAACAATTTTCATGTAAAAATCTTATAATTGACCACATGAAACATTTATTATCTGTTGGATTTTCAAGATTAATTATTGTTTTTTTATTTGAAATAAAATCAGGAAGTTTAATATATGAAGAACGTTTTAAAGGTTTATATTCAACAGTATGAATTTCTAATGAAACAATTTCTTTAAAATACCAACCTGAACCATTAAGTTGATAAGTTAAAATAAGGTCAAGAATTTCTTCAATCATTTTTGATAAAATTTCTTTAATATTTGTTCCTTTTAGAATAGTATGTGTTTCAGATTAAAAATAGATTTGCCAACTTGTTCTCGAACTTTTTTTTACCATCTTTAAACATTTGACCCATTGAAGTAACTAAAACTAATCTTACTTTAATATTTCTATGATTTTTGAAAAACTCTTCAATTTGTGGAGATTCTTGTTGAAAATAATCATTAGGTAAAATATTTGGATAACCTTGAATTGTGTATTTGTTTGAAAAATTATCAAGGGCTGATTTCTCAAGTTTAATTCCATCTTGGTGATCTATTAATGCTCTTTCAAGGGCTTTTCTAAGATATTCTGGTGTATCTTTTGGAATCTCATTATTTTTTATACATTCTTGAAAATAATCTTTAAATGTTTTAATTTTCTTTTCAGGTTTTGATTTCTTTGTTTTTATTTTCTTTCTTGGTTTTGATTTAGTTTTTTTAATATTTTTTCTTTGTTTTTTTTTATTCCCATAATTTCATCAATCAGTTTTTGTTTTCTTTTTGATCTTTGAAATCAGTATACTCTTTTTTCAATTTAGATTTTTCATCTTTTTTTATTTTCTTCAATTCTTCGATTGAAAGATTAGTTAACTCTTTTGAAGGCATCTTTTTATAATATGTAAATATTATTTTTTTAACTTTCAATTTTATTTTTCCGCTACAACTTAAAATCAATTAAATCCAAAACTTGTTTTTATATTGCTTTTTAAAATAAAATCAGTTATAAAAATCTAGATAAAAAAGCCTTGAATCATAATGAAACAAGGCAAATTATAAAAATCAGCATAAAATAGCCCATAAAGGGCTAATAAGGATTGACTGTTAAATAAAAGTTTCTTATATTATTATAAATTTCTGGTTCTATTAATTCCATCTTTAGATCAATATTTTTAATTGATTTAATTATATTTCTTTTTGTTTTATCTTCTAAAGATAATTCCTTCTATCCATCATCTTCTTCATCCAAATAAACTTTACAATAATAACCTTCATAAGAACGATGCATAAAAAAAATACTTCATTTTCATCATTCAAGTAAATAAACTCTCTTCCATCTTTTTCATGAAACATTTTATTATTTGAAAAAGAATACCATATCTTTCAAAATGATCCATTTCTTTAAAATAATATTTGTCAATATATTTTCTTAAATCTTTATCATTTAAACTATATCCATAATTTTCCTCATTTAATTCGATTTCAAAATTATTTTGATGCTGATCACAACATAAATAATAATTTTTATCAAATTCATATTCATTATATAATCTGGATTGTTTAGATTTGCGTCTCATCCTTTTTATTGACATCTCCATTTTTTAAACCTCTTTTTTTTAAATCAATTTTATTTTTCTCCTACAACTTAAAATCAATATTTACATTTCCTACATTTCTTACATTTCCTACAGACAAAAATTAATTAAATCCATAGCTTGTTTTTTATATCTTGCTGTTAGTTAAATTAAACGTTTTCATCAACTGAAGGCAGGTGTTAAAATACTATAAAACCATGGATACAATCTATAGTCATGTGATAACGTTTATCCAATCACATGATTAAATGAAATTTTTCACGGCTGTGTAATTTTACATGTAATTTTACATATACTTGTATATGTTCGTGAAAAATTTTCATCATCTTAAAATTCTATATCTTGCTAAAAGACGCACACGCGGCTCCTCGAGAAATTATTGAACTTCTTGAAATTAGGGCAATTAGAGAAATAAGAGGAATTAAAGACGTGTTAAATAACTATAATTTTAAGAAAAAGTTGATATCCTCTTCGAAAAGGTTTTTGGAAAGTTCCTTATCTAAAAGGTAAAGGACTGAAGGGAAAAACCCCTTTTAAATTATTCATGTGTAAAATCATGAAATATTAAACGCAGTCAAAACAATCTAACAGATGTCTGCATATAGATTTTTGGAAAAACCCTTTTTAGAATATAACGCAAATCTTAATAAAATCTTAAACAATCTTACAAATGATTTTTTCAAGAATGTCCAAAAGAGTAGTTCCGGTAGTTATACAATTGTCCCCTATGCTAAAAAATCCAGAATATTTCTATTACAATTTCCTTATGTTTATATATACTTTTTAATTAAAAAAAATTGATTAAGTAATAACTACAAAATATACGCCTTTTCTGTTTTTTAGGCTGCCGCGAGCCGAAGGCGAGCATATTATAGCCAATAAACCAAGCAATATCATTATACTGTAATTTTTATGTTTTTTTTTCAATAAATATTTTAATTTATTTTAGGAATATAGAAATTACAGTACAATGACATTGCTTATAATATTGTTTTAGCTTGTCGCGAGCCGAAGGCGAGCATGTATAGCCAATAATCCAAGTAATATCATTATAGTGGAATTTCTATAATTTTATTCTATATTTCTTAAATTAATTAAAGTATTTATTAAACAACATAGAAATTACAGTATAATGATATTTTGTTGCAGTATTGAATTCATATAAGGCAGCCTAAAAAACAAAAAAGGCGTATACTTTGTAGTTATGACGTAATCATATTTTTTTAAATTAAAAAAGTATATATAAACATAAGGAAAAAATTAAAAATTTTGAAAAGATTTAAATTGTAATAGAAATATTCTGGAATTTGTAGCATAGGGGACAATTGTATAACTACTAAAACTCCAAATGCGAATGCGAAACACAACACAGCGTTTGACACATTATTAAACGCCCTTGGCCTGTGTTTAATCTGGTTTACTGACCAAGAAAAACGATTTTTTAAACAAAACATAGCATACTTGAACAGAACAAAACAAAGCAAAGCGAAATACAAGACCAATACGACCAGTGTTACGATATTTGCATATTGATTTCATCGGCTTACGTCATAGTTTCGCGTGACTCATGTATGCCCATATTTGGTAATTAAAATAGTTCTTACAAACACATGGTTTTAGCTTGAATTCTTAACATGATGTCAAAAGTTAAAAGCGATAATTTCAGCCTAACTCTCACCGAAAATTAGCAGCACAACTTCTTCACCGACAAGGAAAAACACTCCGAAGTAGTTATCGTTAGTCTCAGTAGAACATTCGTCAAAGTAGCCGCGAAGACAAGCACTGAAGCACAACATGTCGGACACCGAAGAAACCGAAGCTTTGTCTGGTCCGTCGCAGTTTCCGCCATGTATATGCCTTGAAATTTCCTTGTGCCTGCCTCGATAAACAAAGTTCGAAAATAAGATTGTCATCTTTTCGCTCAGTAATAGGTAAAGACTCCCTACAAACATTCCTGAACCTCAATATTGCAGTCGAGGACAGGAACAACGTTCAAGCATGCATGGCCGCGTTGAAAAACTACTTCAAACCGAAACGCAACCTCGACAAAGCAGTCGATATTGCCCGTTCTCACGAAATTAGAAGCAAGCAATTGGAGTCTACGAAATCCGAGAGTGATCCGCCTAAGGAGGAAATAAACTGAGATAATGAGGTAGCCTTGGGGTAATGAGATGCAAACGTGTATAGGTAGTTGGGGTTTTAGGGAGAACCTTATAAATATACATGAAATGATAATGAAGTACACTGAAAGTAAATGAGAATATATTGAATCTGATTGATTTAGTGAGTGGGTAGATGGCAGATTAAAGGAGAACCTTATAAGGGATGCATAAATTGGTAATGAAATACACTGAAAGTAAATGAGAATATATTAAGTCAACTTCATTTATTTATTTAAAGAGGACAAAACACAACAGTTTTCACTGAGTATTGATTGAGTGAGTACGTAGATGGGAGGTTAAGGGAGAAACTTATAAAGGACATGAATTTTTCGTTTCTCGCTCGACGGACTAAGCTGGGAAAGGGGGACTGCTCGTAGTCTACACGAATTGATAATAAAATAAGCCTCGTTACGGCCTAGCAAGTGCCTAGCAAGTGCCTAGCAAGTGCCTAGTCAATGACGTCACAATATACCTTCCTGCATACTAATAAACGGAATCCCTTTTCATGACGTCAATACCTATCCCTTTTGTGTTATTCTGAAACAATAGAAACAATAAGTTTGCCCAAACATGCCCGCTCTATTCCAACTCACTTCAAAACTAAACACAACTAACACAGATATCCTTTAGGGCTGGTTCTCATATAATCGTCTCGGTCGTCCCGGTCGTCCGAGTCGTTTCAAAAAGTGCACGGACGACCGGGACGATTATATGAGAACACTTCTGAGACGACCCGGGACGATGGCAAACGACCCGGACGACTGGGACGATCGCGGTCGCTTGGATAGGACTGTGTTCTATCCGGACGACTGGGACGATCGAGAATAATCGGGGACGATCATATGAAAACTACTCTCAGGCGACCGGGACGACTGAGGCGATCGAAGCGACCCAAATCTACTCCAGAATGCAGTATTATTGCCCAAAACATGTTGTCGAACACAGTTTACGACTGCGCTATTGACGTTCGAGACGACCGGGACGATCATATGAGAACCCAAATCGCTTGAGTCGTCCCGATCGTCTGAGTCGTTTGCAAAAAAACACCCCCCCCCCCTCCCCCGCCATTATACAAGAACCTACAGCAGTAACAGCGGTGACAACCTCTACACCCTTCAATCCATTTATCGCGACACCCTCTCCAAATGTAGCGCCCACCATACAAAAAACTTCCGCAGTAACGCCACTACCTTTAAATCCAGCCGCTTGACCCCTCCCCCCATAGTGCAAACCCACTCGCCAGCACCGAAACGCAAATGACATCGAATCCAATTAGTAAATTACTTAGATGTTGGTGACGATAAACCTAAAAGGCGATCGCGGCGTTACAGATATTTAGCTGAATCTACAAGTATTCTGAGAATCGAGAGGATTAATAACACCCGAAACAATGATTGCAGTGCGGTGAGACACAGAAAACCAAGGGAATCAAAGAGTCCCTTTGTATAAACCCGATGAAAAAGAATAAATCAACTCTGTCTGTTCCTTTCCATCTAAGCTTTTAATATCTCTGTACAATTATGCACTTGTTTGTTATTAATAAACATAGTTTGAACTGAAACAAAGTGTGTGTGTATGTGTGTAAAGGATATGTGTCAGTTGTGTTTAGTTTTGAAGTGAATAGGTATTGAAGTGAATAGGTATTGGAGTGAATAGGTATTGGAGTGAATAGGTATTGAAGTGAATAGGTATTGAAGTCATGAAAAGGGATTCCGTTTCTTAGTATGCAGGAAAGAAAAATTGTGACGCCATTGACTAGGCACTTGCTAGGCACTTGCTAGGCCGTAACGAGGCTTATCTTCATACTTATGGTGCTACTGAAATACACCGAAAGTAGATAAACATGTATTATATATGTATTGAGTGAGTAGGTAGAAGTGAGGTTTAGGGAGAACTTTATTAAGGATGCATGAATTGATAATGAAATACACTGTTTGAATGAATCGTTATGATGAAATGAAGTACATTGTATTAAGGAATAGAAAATCAAACTTACGCTTTGGAACAAAGTATTGCCGTTATTAGTGTTTATTAAATTTACTTCTCAGTTAAGTTAAATACGGATTCATCAAAACATACTTTCTTTACGTCCAGTCGCCCTCGTAAAAAAACAGATTGCAGAAACATTGATTCAATACTCTAAAATTTTGTAAAACACAAACTGCGTAAACAGTTTTAGTTAAAAGTTAAGTGCCTAAAAAATCAAATTTGACAGAGTCCAGTATTTTCCGCTTTCGTATGCTCAGGCATGCACCAAAAAAAAAAATAGGTTATTTAGGTGACGATCCATAGAGAGTTCTCAGATACACAATATCATAATAGTAAAAAATGGCTATACAGGAGAAAAACAACGATCCTTGGAAGTTAATATTCCAGACAGAATACCCCAGCTGAGATTAATTACTGTGGTATATGAAGGGACAAGGGGTTTAAACTTTGGTCGGAGCCACTCCATTGTCTTCTAGTTTCGCTTCTTTGCGGGGCGCCACCATTTCAAGCCGACGTGATCATCACTATATAAGATGATCGAATAAGACAGCTTTGCTGAAATTTATCAGCTTTGCTATGAAACTTGTCTGTGCATGAATTGATTCAAGAGTGACTACTTAATGGTCCGATAATGCGTATACTGAACAATCTGTTATTAATATCTGCAAACAACTGCTAACTTTTCTCTACCTTTGACATTTCTAGAGATCTTGGTTACAATGAAATAGTGGAGCTGCCGGAAAGAGTATTCTTCAAACTGACCAGTCTGCAATATTTGTAAGTTTTGTTTTGAGTGGTAGCTGTTAATAATTTATGGGCGATATTTATTGGGGTGAATGTAAGAGATTGGGAGAGTCAAATGCATCGTTGCCGGTTAGTTTGATTTTCAAAAAGTAATGTCGGCCAAGCGATGTAAACGTGACTGAACATAAGGGCCCCACATTTTTTTATGATATGCGAGCCATTTCATTTACGTTGAAATTAAAAGCCTTAACGCAAAATATAACGTCAGCGAATTAACCTTTAAAACACAACCTTTATAAATGTTAACGGCAATTGAAATAGTTCAATCGCGAATATCCAGATTCAAATTTAATGTTCTTAAAACGTTATACCGGAAACTGAATGCACTACTCACTAATTACAAAAAGGTTTATCTACTTTTAGCAAAATATGGACAGCTCCCTTCTAAGGTTAATTTTCATCGCTAACAAATCACATTTAGGGTGCAAAACTGAAAAGGAATCAATGGCTCCTATTTGCCAACTCGTGAATACGAAGCGCTCAAAATGAAAGATTCTTCACCAAATTTGCAGAGGTTATGTATGCGACCCGAGGGCAGTTCTTAGGTATTTATTTTGTGAATAGGAAGAAATGTTCCGTAAAGGAATATTGAAGGATTTTGCGTCACCCGATCGCGAATGCAGGTTGAATATTTCATCGGGTCAAGTTTCGAGTCTGCGATGGTTAAATCATCCTTACTATGCTGGAGCCATAATTGTTCCTAAAAATGGGAAGATATTACAAATTATGTTTTTGGCAAACATTAAGATTAAGATCAAATTTCCAGGCTTATCATAGCCTTTCGATTTGAAATCGAAGCGGTAGCGAAGTGAATGAAAACAATTATTATTTTCGTTTTACATCACTCTGTTCTTTAGCTATGGACAGGACTCCGTGTATGAAAGAAACCTACTATTTCGATTTAAAGCGGGACGGTTGCGAAATTAACTTAACCCTCGGACGTAAACGCAACCTTATACCCCCACCGTGGTACAAGGGTTTTTTTTTGCGATGTTCCAATATTATGTTCCAATATTATGGGGGTCCGTGACGTCATCCAAAATAGCCGCCAAAATGGCCACCATCTTAGATTTTGCTATAGATTGCGGAATTTTCAAATATTTTTTGGACGAGTTGCAAAATAAGATACAATGTAACATGTTGATGCTTTTGGTAGCATTTTCTATGTTTTTTCACCGAAAAAATGTGAAAAACTCGCATTTATATTTTAAATTTCTCATGCTACTTATGACGTCATATCTCGTTACCATAGCAACCGGTTGTCGCCAAACTTTCCCAAAATATGTCTCAAGGATGAACGAACAACTACTTAAGACGGCATGTGCTACCCATAAATGGTCTTGAAAAAAACGGAGAATAACCGTTCTTCCGTCTTGTGCGTCCGAGGGTTAAGGTTATAAATACAATAAGTGTAAAGCAATGTTAAGTTTTTTATTACGTTAGTACTCGTCCCGGAGTACTCGTCAGGGGTTTGTGTATTTAGCCAGGGATTCACCGAAGCGCTAATTTTCTCAACTTTGTGTTGCACGCGCTACAAAGAACTATTTCTGCAATAGACTTGTAAAACTATTTTAGTCTTAAAGTTACATTTAATTGTTTAAGAATGTGTGATCAAACCGTTTTGTATCGACCGCGAATGGCCGGTCAGCGATGATTTGAGCAAAATGCTCATATTTGGTCAGAAGATACCCTTGGGTGAACTCTTTTCGAAAATCATATTCAAAAGTTCCAGCGCGTTTTTAATTTTGCGAAATTGACATAAGTTCGAAAACGCGGTCAAAGTGTGGTTTTTCCTTATGCAATATCGCTAATTTTGATCCTACTGTCGGAATGTGTTTCTGTTTAAATTGCTCATTTTCGCAAGAAAATAACCAAATATTGTGACTAAAGTGGAGATCTAATGGTTTAAATGTGCGTTAGGGTGTTTAGCATTATAAAAATAAACGTGACATAACAAGATATGGGGGGGAAGGGGTGGGTTAGTTACATGTAAGTGACATTATAACGGAAACAAGTCTTGGTTTGATCATATAATGCAATCGGTCTTTTATTTTTTAAAGTCGACCTTATGGCCAGTGATGACCATATCACTCTAGGAGGAGAAATGATGAATTTGCAATAAATGTTATGCCTATTTGACCAAGCACACGCTCTACATGGGTAAGGTTGTAAACGGATTTTTGTTGTAAGAATCCCCCAAAAAGTTAGAGTCACTATTTTTTCTCTCTATGAGCCTAAATTCAGGCTTCAAATAAAAGAGTTTCGTTTCCCCAGAAACACAATTTAACATGCTAGCTTACCAGAAATTTGAAACCGGATTTAAAGTCACGCATATCATGTGTCATTATAAATGAGTAACGACAACAGTGCTCCGCAACAGTACTCCACCAGTATTTTCTTCTTTACTCTTGCTCGAGCACCGAAAGATAGCCACGAAAGCAGTTAAAATGTTTAAATCTTGTCAGAAGAATTGTTTACGGAGGTAGTTTGTATCAGTACTGCACGTTTTATTCCATTTTCAACAGTGCTCCAGCATATTAGCGTTAAAGTAAACAAGAAATCAAATATTTCTCATCTTTGTTATGAGGGAGTACTGTTGATAAAATTACAAATTCAACAACTGTTCGAGAGTTTCGAATGTAATTACATTGAATAGACTATTTCTCATATATTGCAATAGAAAAGTAGATGAGAATCGCCGATACCGGTGCAATCCTCGGCCACGTTAATTTTAACGTAAAAATCATTGATTTTTCTCTTCAATCCAGCACAACATTCTCAACTTCTTTCCCCTCATTTCTCACGTAACATCATCCCCCAAAAATCCACACGTTTCACTTCTAACTTTTTCCCATGATTTCCTACACAACTTCCAGTCTCTCACATCCCCTCAATCCTCCACGTTTCACATCCCCTCAAATCTCCACAAACATTTCCAAGTTCCACTTCCCATTGTTCCCTTCAATTCCCCACAATTTCACCAATTGCAACATGTTTCACCAATTGCAACATGTTGAACATGTTTTTCGTCAATTTCGAATACGTTTGAATTAAGGTGGCCTCGGATTCCACCGGTATCGGCGATTCTCATCTACTATTCCCTGGAGGAAAACTTCTCTCCTGGAAAGAAAATGTCTGATTCCGAAGAAGAAGAAATCGATTTCACTCCTGAAATTATTCAAGAAAAATATACAACATGCCATTCTCCCAAAAATCACAGACTGGAACATTTCAAAAATATCATCCGCAAAAATCAGGGGAAAAATCAAATTCCACTCAAAGATCTTGAATTTTATCAAAAAGAAATTCTCTCCCAAATTCCCCGTGACGAAATCACAAGAAAAAAAGTCATGGAGTTTGTCAAAGCTTCCAAATGGAAAAAAGTCAATGGCAACGACCACTCAATTTTTAATCACATAACAGGTCACGACGGGAATGATTATGAGCACCTGGAAAAGTTCCTCATTGACGACTTTAAATATTTTTCACTGGCATATGATGACCTTCATCTCAGCAGAAAAAAGTTTCTCAATTGCCATCAAGTTCTCTTTGCCCTGTTGAAGAAGAACGGTTTCAATCCAAATGAAGATGATTTCAAACTGCTTATTCTCCCATCAAGACGGGAGGAACAAGAAAAAATAATCCAAACCATCTTCAAAAAATGTCATTGGAAAGAAAATGGATCTTGAAAAAGCATTTTCCAATGAAGCCGAGCGAAGCGAAGCCAGTGACCATGAAAATTGTCTCTCCTGCTCAGAGGAAGAAACAAGAAGCGACGATGAAACTCCCACCACTTCAGACGAGGAATTCATTGTCTCTGATTCGGAGATGGAGGAAGCTGAGCGAAGCGACGAAATCGAAGACTCAATTGAACTTCTCTTTGAATCATTCGTCAATCTCCAGGAGGAACACAAAATTCTCAGAAATGAACTCCAAAAGCAAAGTTGCCTCCTGTGGGAAATCCACCGGGAATTGAAAGAAAACAAAGCGAACGAAGTGAGCCGTGCGAAGTGAAGCGAAGCGGTGTTTTGAAATAACAGACTTTGTGAATATTAATGACAAACATTCATATTGCCCAGCTGCCCGGTTATTGACATATGGCGGCCAATCAAAATCGGTATTGTGGCTAACGCGTTAGCCAGTTTTTCGGGGGAATCAATTTTGCGGCTAATGCGTTAGCCAGTTTTTCGGGGGAATAAATTAGCTAACGCGTTAGCCAGTTTTTCGGGGGAAGAAATTGGATCAATTTTGTGGCTAACGCGTTAGCCAGTTTTTCGGGGAAGAAATGAAAATTTTGCCTAACGCGTTGGGTGACAAATCTTTTGTCGCCCGCTGAAAAATCTGCTCAAATTCGCTTTTTGTTGAAATCAGATTTTCATTTGTGTTCGAAATCAGGAGAAGAAAAATGTCAATGGTGGGATTGACATTTTTCGTCAATCCCCGAAAAATTCTGGTTTTAGAAAAAATTTTATGTTTCAACATATTAAAATTACGGTTTTGTCATACCGGGACAGGTGGGTGCTGAGTTTTATGGTGTTTCCAGCATAAAACTCGGGGACAAAATGAAATATTATTTTGTCAATCTGGAGATATCTCTATTCAATATATTTTTTTCATTCAAACGAAACAAAGGAAAAAATATTTCTTCCTGAGAAATCTCGAATTGACAAAAATCATCCGCTGACAAAATCTTTCGCTGAATTCAGGGAAAGAAATTCCGCTGAAATCCGAGGAAAGAAATTCAACCCCCGGTGATTTTCCCAGATTTTTCAGCAGAATCTTAGTCACTTATTTTTTGAGATAAGTTCTGAAATGCATCGCATCTTCACATGCTTGTTTATATTTTTTGATTGTGAGAAGATTATCGCATGTTTTTTTGATTTCTTCCAAATAAGATGTCACTGGTTGCCTTTGGAGAATTGAGTTGAAATAATTCATCGTTGCTGTTTCAATCTCTTTCGTTTTTTCATAATTCTCAGAAAGTTGGTCTTCATCCCAGCGATGAATACCATCAAACTCGCTAAGGCCGATATTAATTAGAAAATTGCGTTCATTCCCATCAAATCGGTGTTCGACATTCATTATTTAAGAAGAAAACATTAAATATTGTCATTTCAATGATTGACTTTTTCAGCCAAGCTTTTCCACATCACTCAGTGGAACCCAAGAATTAAATTTGCCAGAATAACCTTTCCATTTTACAAGCGCGAGTTTTCGCTTATTATCACGGCGAATAACCTTTTCAATTCGAAACACATCTTGCGTTGTTCTTTGAAGTTCCGCCTCGTAAAACGATCCGGTGATTGATTCTCCCAACAGATCAACTAATTTATACGTTACAGGGTTTGTGCTCAATATTTCGTCAATCACAAATATCTCTTCCGACCAGTTCGGGGTGAAACCTTTGTCAAATATCTTTCGCTTATATTTTGATATTCGGACTCTGTCGCCAACCCTGAATTTTGCCGGGTTGCGTTTGGCATAAATCATGTCGCCGAAAAGATTAGCGAAAACCTTTTTCTCATTTTCCTGTTTGGTCGCCTCTGCGGGACTCATCCGAATGCTCGAATGAAAACGGTGGTTATATTCATCCGCTAATTTGCCCAGTTTGTCCCAGTATATTGTATTGTTGTTAGCAGAAAACATCCGGAAGAGTTTCTCCTTGAAAGACCTGTTCCAGCGCTCAACAACAGATGCCTTTTCTTCGTTTTGTGTCGTATACAGTTTTATCGCATTCTCGCGCAGGAGATGGTTCATTGTTCCATTGAAAAATTCACATCCTTTGTCAGTCCAAAGCATTTTCGGTTTTGTCTCCCTGAATATGTCTCGGAAAGCATCAGCCACTGTTTGACCTCGCTTGTCTTTCAGGGGGCGAATCCAACCGAACTTTGAGAAAACATCGATCACCATCAGGAGATATCTGATCCCTTTATTCCATTTTGAAAATTTCCCCATCTCGACCAGATCAGCCGCCCAGATCTTGTCAACGCCATATGCCATGACTCTCCTGTTTGGGAAGCGTCTCCTGATAGGCTGGTGCAACTCATTTGCCAGATTTTGAGCCCAGCCTTCACTCAAAATCTTTTCCCGTTTTTTGGGGCACCCAAACCAAGTTTCTGTTTTGCTTGAATTGTGTTTCTCGCCAAAGCATGACCCCATTGTCTATCTTTCCAGGGAATGGCATCCAAAGCGGCAACCTTTTTCCTGTCGGCTTTGTTTTTACATTTGCGTGGATCCGCTTTCTTTGCGCAGACTGAATAATCCACATCGTGCTGCATAGCAACTGCGTCTGTTTCTCCTGTGGGCTGCTGCATAATTTCGAGAATTTTTCCATTTTCATCGAATCTGACTTGCTTATCCAATGGGTTCCAGGGCCCGGTGAAGTTATGTCCAGGCAAAGTGAAACCTTTCTTTGGCCTTGGCAGCTTCCCAATCAGGGAATGAACATCTAAAGCACCCCCATCCAAATCTGCTCGATCTGTCTTATATTTTCTATTTGGCCGGATCGCCGTGGACAGCTCATTCAGCATATCGGAAGAGGTTTTGGCAAGAAATGGTTTCATCTTGTCCAGGGCAAAATCCAATGCTTTTTTCTGAGCTTTTTTGTTTCGCAATAATTCACTGGCTCCATAACGACCCATTTCAACTGTTTTTTTTTTTCCCGAGCCAGGGAAGAGCATGCGCGACACCAGTCAGTGCCAACTCTCCAAAGCCCCCACCTTGTGGGGGCAGACTCAATTTCCCGACACCGCTCCGCGGCTCGCTCCGCTCGCTTTCACAAATCTTGTCTTTTTGATTCCGCATGAAGCGCAATGGCAAAACCACATTTTTCTGCCATTTTTTGCAGTCATGTATCCAGACGGTTCCACGCATCCCGTCCTGCGTTTCTCCTTCACGCAATATGATTCCATTTTCAATCGAAATATTCTTTTATGAATTTCTCATTCTTTCCTGGGTCACTCAATGAAAAAACCTTCAACGTGTCATAGAAGGATTTTCGTCGAACCTCATTCAAGAAATATAAGCAATAATATCCACATCGGACAGATTCCAAAGCTTGAATTGGATGGCCATAGTTGTAAATTATTTCTTTCCCAATTTTGGCTGCATATTTTACCAATTCAATTGGAGGTGATATTGAGAATGAATCAAAGTAATAGACAATATTTTTCTTGATGAATGTGGCAACCCAGTGCGTTCCGTTCCCAATAGAATCATCTAGATTAATTATGCAGGAACCATTTTTATGTAAATGATCTTTTGAATCTCTTGAAAAGATTCCTTTGAAATTGGGAATTTTAAGAAACCTCACCCACTCAAGAATATCAAAGTTTGAAATCGGAATATCTTTCCAAGCTGGCCTCAAAGGATGGCCCCTAATAGCGGTATGTTTTGAAAGGGACTGTTTGGCCCCAGCAGAATTCCGCCTCCTCGCTTCGCTCTTTTCCCAGATTTTTTTTTTGTCCGCGACCGCGTTGTTCCCATGTTCCAAAAAATGGCGGCGGTTGATAGGGATAAAGCCCCGGTTTTGGAGCCACTTGCAGCCCGGCAGCAGCTTTCCTCGGAACTTGCAATCCTGAGCCGAATAATTTCGATGCCAGCTCAATAGCCATCGGGATTCCTATCGCGGCTAGTGTTCCAAGAAGCCCGCCATTGATTTGTCGCTGTGTGGGTTTGAAATTTATTCCACTGCCCAGCTTAAGTCCTCTTTTAACAGAATCTAATTGGCTTTTAGTTAACTCTTTGACTCTCCCAAGTTGCGGAAGAAAGTTGAATGGCACGGCAATACCTTTTCCGAGTATTTTATCAATCCCCAAGCTCCCCAAAGCACTCAATGCTCCAGTCGCAAGATGCGGGGCAACTTTTGAAACCCCTTTTGTTGCAAATGGAAGCAGCTTCGATCCCAGGGAAATCAACGAAGTCCAAAGACTCCCGCCTTGTTTGACAGCTTTTCTTATTTGTGTTCTCGAGATGGCTATTTCAACCCCCCGCCCAGCATTAATTGCTTTTTTTATTTTGTTTATTTGGGTTTTCGTCAACATCAATTCATCATTCCCTTTCAATTCATTTCTCGAAAGTCTCAATGTAATTGGTGCAGAATTTTTCACAGCCCTTGCCAGTTTTGTTTTTTGTCCTTCAGACAAATTTGCATCCCATGGAATATACGACGTCATTTCGATATTTTCAATATCGAAATAAGTTTTCAGGCTTTGATCAGAAGTTTGTTTGATGCTGTATACAACTCAATTTCTTTTTCATGCAACACCAAGGCGTTCAATGTGTACTGCGTTGGGTTGGCGCCACTCAGTTCATATCTGAACGTTAAAGAAACGACACCATCTTTCACATCATCTTCTTGGTTTCGGAGATCGAAGTAAAGCATGCCGAAGAGGTTTTTGAAATTTGCTCGGGTAATCAATGGCCCGCTTAAAACGTCATTATAAGCGGAATTGAATGACATCAAAGCTCGATAAAGCCTAGTTTCCTCATCCGTTGTCATTTCCAATTGAGGGTAATAAATTGAGTTGTTCAACTCCAGTTGGGCTCGACTGAAGTGCCGGGCGTTTGCTCCAATGCTGAATGTCGTGAATTTGAAGATATCATGTGTCTGGCTATTGTAAGATGCCGTCGGAACAACCCAAATCAACACATGTCGCGGTCTTCGAAGCCCCGTGGAAATGCGAAAGTAGCTATTCACAGCTGCTGTTTGCGCTATTTCATGGTGTTCTTTCAAATATGTCCACTTTTTCGGTTTCAGATAACCTTCAAGATATTGTTTCAAGCCTCTTCCATTGAAAATGATTTTGGGGCACCACAATCTGAGCTTAGTGAGAATTACTTTTGAATCTGGCGCAGCGCCTTTTTTGAAAATCAGATTGTTGTCATTTTCAAGTTCCAACACAAGAGTTGTCTTTATATTTGGGTGAAGGTTATTTTTGAAAGCAGCGAAATAACTGTATAAATTCAGGGGAATTGATATTTTGTTGATATTTGCCGCATCCGTCAGGATCTTTCGTCTGGCAAAACCCTCATTGAAGAGCGCCTGAGCTGGCCGTGCTTCTGTTGTTCCCGTTGATGTATCGGGATAGAGGAACTGATCTTGCCCAACCGAATCGGCATAGGTTTTCGTGTATTTCAAGAGCGTCAATGCATTTGCCGATTCATTTGCTCTTGTGTTGTTATAAATTGATTGCCCGTTACATTGAACTTCGATTTTTTTGATGAATGTCAAACCATTAGTTGTCGTGCAATCTTGGTTCCCATTATTTGGCCCCGCGGTTATTCCAGTTGCACTGTCAGCCGTTGTAACAAGGTTAAAGTCAACCTCCAGTTATGCATTATACCAATCAATTGGGTTTGCTTCTGAGGAATTATCCACGTTGAAGCGATAATTAGTTTTTTCCTGCCTGTTGTCATTTGCAATGTTGTCATTGAGTGGTGTTGCTAGATCATAATATGTATATTCATATCTTTTTACGAATTCCGGGTTTCTAAAATTGGCTGTCATTTTATTATATAGTTTTTTCTTTTCAGAGGAGGCCCTTATAAACATCTTTCACATATTTAAATTTGTCAGTGTCTTCTTGGAAGCGGACTTTCTTCAGTATTTCCCCAATTTCTTTTCCTTTTGTTTCCGGGGCCGCTGGTTTCGCTTCGCTCGCTTCGCTCGCTTCGCTCGGTTTCTTTGTTGTGAATTTATCATAAATTTTTTCACCAATGAGTTGTCCAGTCTTTTCTCCAACTTTCTCTGCTCCTTTTTCAACTAGTTTTTCTGCTGCCTTTGAAGCTAATTTTGAAGCTGTTTTTCCTGTTAATTTAGCTGCGAGTTTCGACAAAACGTCAGAAAAACCACCTCCATATCTTATTTCACCTGTATCAGGATCTCTTTCTCTTTTTTCATCCATTTTTAATTACCACAGTCAAAGAAATATCAATATCATTCAAATCAACTTCTCGGTCTTCATCATCAGTAATGTAGAAGGTGACCTCAGAAATATGCGGGGAGTTTATTTTATTCCACAAGTAATTTATTGGTTGAATTTCGAATGGCAATGATCTGGTTTTAGTGTTGGTTGAGAACGTGTAAAGCGCATTTGACCTTTTCCCGGAGACAATTGAATCGCTCAAAAGACTGCATCTGAGATAGAGATTGTCAACACTGTTTGATATATTTGGAAAATTCGTTCCATAAGCACTAGCTGTCAGTTTAGCCGCATCAAATCCCACCAAGATGTGAAAGTTTCCACTGTTTGCAAAATCAATTTGAAAGTTCTCTTGAAGTTGAATGAAAACTTTGAAAGTGGTCAAATCAAACAACACATTGATTCCAGTTTTTCCAATGCTTTTGTGAATGAATTCGTTGATGTCTTCATAGTCATAAATTCCTGCAGGAAAGGTTATTGTTTCCCATGTCTTGCCCTTGTCTTTTGAAATCACCAACATGTTGTTGCTGTATTTAGGCCTGATATTATGCCAGCTTGCCGTCATGGAAAGATGATCCAAAGCCATATAGTGCGGTTTATTATCTTCCAGCTGCAACTCTGGAGTAAACCTCGTTGTGAAATTCCCTGGTTTATTTTGTGGGTTTTGTTTTCTTGCATCAATTGATTTAAAGACAAGTACTCGATTTACATCCATTATTTTAAATATTTCTGATAAAGTTTTTCATGCATTGTTCTATCGATTGCTCCAATTCTCAAGAGTTCATCATTTATTTGGGACAGATCATTCCTCAAAACAGGAGAATTGTTGCCAGCAGCCATTGAGCCAATCAAAATTTTCATCCGATCTGCCAGCTCTTCTGGCTTTTGATAGAAGACAACGCTGGATCCAACCATTTTTGATTTCCCGGATGATTTGTGAGGTGGCATATTTGACAGTGTGTTCAAATCGTTGAAAATCCTCACGGCATTCAACGAATATTTTCTTTTTGGATTGAATCTCTTTGTCAACAAATCGATGAGTGATTTGTCTGCATCTGCTTGATAGATCAATTTACCACCTCGGAAGGCATTCAGTTTCATTTCATTGAAAAGTTTGGGGACATCAACGAGGAGCCCGCCATAGTGGTCTTTTTGAATCTTGAAGGCATTTCTTTTTGGTTGTTTGTACTTTCGAACGCCCGCTCCTTTCAGTCGAGGTCGCTGCGCTCCCGTTCCTTTTTGTGGTGTTACCAGTACTTCTTTTTTCCCCTTTAGTATCAGATTCAGTTTATCTCTATATTTATCGAAGCTGGCGGCTTCAACTTCTAATGTTTCCAACCTATCCTGCTCTTGAGGAGTTAAACCTTTTTTGTTTTCTTTCTGTCTCAATGAAGATAATTTGTTACCTATCTTATTTTTCCTAATATTGGTAGAAGCTTTTTTAGCCTCGTCAGTCTTGTCGCTTGGTAACCATAAAAGGGTCTCTAACCTCGTTAACTTATATTTGTTAAAGACATATTTTTCTTCCTCCGAAATACCTTTATAGACATCAAAATCCACACGCAATGGTGATTTTGTTGAGCTGGAAGCGGCAGCTCCCTTTTCCTCTTCAGCACCCTCTATTTGAGCTATCTCCCAAATGCCTTCAGTCAACGCAAGTTGATTTTGCCTGAGTTGCTCAATCACTGCATCTTGTTTGGCATCTGTCTTCTTTTGTTGCTCAAGCAAGGGTTCTCTGAGGGTTTTGAAAACGTCACTCATAACAACATCTCTTCCCTGCTCTCGGTCTTTCACCTCATTCTTCACCTCTGTGACTGCTTTCGCAATCTGATATCCCTGCTGTTCACGTTCGGCAAACTTCTTTATTCTTTCAAGATCCATTTTTAAGTGACAAAACAACATTTATCTTTGGAGATAAATGTTATCTCAACACTTAAAATGAAGATTCCAAATTATGATCGAAACGCGAGCGGAGCGAAGCCAGCGAACCGAAAATATTGTGATTTCCTTGATGAAGATTTCCGAATGCTCATTGCGGGTCAAACCCGTTGCGGAAAAACAAACACTTTGATGCACATGTTGCGAAAACCTCTCGTCTTCTATGATAAAATTTATTTCTACTCTCCCAATCAACATCAAGACAAAATCGTTGATCTACAAAAGTTGATGGAAGGTGTCAGCCAAAAAGTCGGATATCCAGTTCTCGAAATTCTGGGGTCAGATGACATCATGAGTACCTCAGATTATCCAAGCAACAATCGGAAAGTCGTCGTGTTTGATGACCTCATGAACTCATCCGATCGAATTAAAAAACAAATCGCCAATCATTGGACAGATGGAAGGCATCACGGAATCAGTGCAATTTATCTTTCCCAGTCCTATTATGATGTTCCACAAAAGATTCGTTTGAATTGTTCACACATGCTGCTTTATCCACCAGCAACAAAAACTCACCTCGATCTCATTGCAAAGGAGAATTTGATTGACCCCCATCTTTTCAACAGATTGAACCCATTCGAATTCCTTTTCCTTGACAAAGAAAAGAAAAGTGTTGCCAAAAACTTTGATGAAACCTTTTAAAATGGGCATATTCAACAATGTAGGACGATACACAGGTGTTGACATGAGGGAATACATAAAAAATTTCAACAAACAAGTTCAACAAGGTGGTTTGAAATTAGACACCAACAATAATTATGATATCCAACAAAAACGACTGGCTAATGTTGCCGAAGGAGTTGACAATGATGACGCAATCACAAAACACCAAGTTGACACGCTTGCAACGCAATTGCGGGCAGATTCTCTCCAGGTGGATGGTTCCTCGCATATGACTGGGGATCTTGATCTCAGGGGGCAAAAACTCATCAACCCCGGGGAAATAGAAATGAATCGCAAATTGATCGTCAATCTGGACACGGATGAAAACCAGGATTTGTCAGCGGTGAATATGATCACTCTGAAAAAATTCCACCCTGATGCTCCGGCTCACACCCAGGAAGTCACGAAGGACGTGGATTTGAAAGGGCTTTTTAATGTGGAAAACTCAAAACAACAGACATGGCATGATTTGGGAGCGCATTATAACAATCTGGTTTCTTATAATGTCGTCAAACATATCTTCGTATCCCGCAAAGAGACGTTTCCAATGGAGACGGCTTTGGATATGGGAAATCACACCATTTTTAACGTGAAAGATCCCGAAGTTGCCGACCAAGGCGCAAATAAAAGATATGTGGATGGCGCAGCTCGGAAAAAGCTTTCGTTGGAAGGTGGAACAATGACCGGAAACCTGGATATGAACTCGCAACAAATCAACAATATTGCAGCGCCAACTCTGAAGCATCAACCCACGCCAAAATCTTATGTGGATAACAAGATAGGGGATGTGGTACTCCACGCGATAGAATTAGAAAAGAATCTTAAAGAATATGTCAATGAATCGCATATCACGTCAACCTCGCATCCAAAGGACGCATTCCGCTATCTGATGGAAAATGTGGATGAATCCAGCTCTGAACATGATATGGAAGTAACTGGGATAAGTGATTTTGCAAGTTCGCCGCATCATTTCAACAAGAAGGCCTATGACTTGCAAATAACAAAAGATCATTTCAATGAATACTCTGGGAGACTTGGATTCAATATGTACAAATTACCAGAGGGAGAATACACGATTCGCATTGAATTATTTCCCGCGTCAATGGATGGTGTTAGTGTCGACGTTGTGAGCACAAGTCTGAATATCAATCAACTATCAACAAAGAAGTTTTCGGGGTATTCCAGATCCATTATCCACATGCATAAATAGCAGATCTCTCCGCCTGAATTCATTTTCCTGGATCTGAAATGGCGGGGAACTGCCGAATCAGCCGAAAAAGGAATTGCAAAGCTGATCATACAATTATGGAGTTGCTGGCTCGCAGTCGGATGTTCCAAGTGTCGTCTTTGACGCGCCTTTCGTTTTCCAAGCGGGGAAGATGGTTATGGAGACTGACTTGGATATGAATGACCATCAAATCCTCAATTCAAATTTGAAGAATAATTTCATGCTGATTGGAAGATTTAGAAAATCATCTGGAGACGCCATAAATATACTTTTTGATAATTATTTTAATGATATAGTCATCCCCATCCGATGCAAATTAATTAAAGCATATGCTCAAATTTTATCGAAAACATCTTCTTTTCCACAACTAAGTTTATATCTCCCAGATAAAGAATCACAAAGTGGAACGAGGGTTAGCAGAGATAATAGAATTCAATTATTTGTCTTTTACAATGTTGTTTATAACGAAGGAGAGTTATTTTCAGCAAGAATAGATGATCGATCATTAAATATTGACAAGGCCCAAATCACATTTCTTTTTGAAATTATCTAGAAAATGAGGGCGAGAGCGAGAGAAGCGAGCCGAGCGAAGCGAAAACAAAGCATTTTTGCTTTCAATCACATTGACCCCGCAATTCAGGAAGAAGAACTGAAAGAGATCAAAAAACTTTTTCGATATTATCACAAAAGATTCTGGTGCCTGAAACGAGCGCATTGGTCGATTCAAGAAAATGAATCAGCTCATGAATTTAACCTCTTCCGGTTTGGTTGCAATCGGGACGATTGCTGGGGCAGCAACTCTCAATCCCATCGTGTTGGGAGTGATTTCAGGAGCGGGACTGATCTTGAAAACCGCGAATGAAATGAAGAACCTGAAAAGCAAAATCGAAATGGCAAAGTTCGCGTTCACCACCTACGAGAAAACATTGAGTGATTTGAAGTTTGCCTTGAGGAGTGGAAAATTCGACAGAGACCAATTCCTCCCTGCAATGGAAGCGATTGACGGGATCGTGATCGACTTGGGGTTGAATCTGGAGAGATTTGAGAGGAAATATGACACTCTCTTAGAATAATTTCATTTCCGCTGGAAATGAAAATCACAGCTCACTTCGCTCCCTGCGGTCGCTCAGCTCCCTCCGGTCGCTTGGGAACGATCAGAACTCTCCAATACCATTCCCCAGCAAACTCCCTAACATCCAGGGAAAAGATCAGCATCCAGAGATCGCTTTCCAGGATTTCTCGCGGCGGGGCAGGATAAGGGAAACCGACCTCCAACGAGGCGGGAGTCGACCCCATCGCCACGCAATTATCAAAATGCTCACTGACCACCAGAAACTGCATTTCGTCGTTGTCTTTTTCAACCCAACCTTTCACCCGAAATCCCTGGGGAAGAAGCTGATGCATATTGTTGAGGTAATCGAATTCTGGATCCATTGGCGCACTTTCGCAACGCTCCCAAATATCTGGATGGAATGGATTTCGCTCACTCTCGATGAGTTGCATGCGCTTCTTTTCCTTTTTCTCCCATTCCTCTTCCGCCTTTTCCTCAGGAGAGGGCATGTCTTTCGCATTTTCCTCGGACCAAGCCGCCATTTTTTCCTCATCTTCCAGTGCGTGTTTTTCGCGGTCCGTGACAGGTGTTTCCCGCAGATAAGTTTCCATCCTGACTGATTTCGTCTGTCGGAGTGAAAGTTGAGTTCTGGGAAAAACTTTGAGTTGATCATACTGATCACCTATCTCTTCCACCGCACCCCAATCTTTCTTCGCCAGTGCATCGAGGGCTGCTTTATCCAACCTTTCCCGTTCTTCCTCAACTCGTTTCTGGGGAGATCTTTCTTCCCCGGGAATCTCAACCGTGAATTTCTCCCCGTCGGATTTTCTAGTGAATGAATCTCTCCCGCTTCTCAGGGCATTGGGAATGGTTTTTGGATCAATCCCCAATTCTCTCGAGGCCGCGGCAATGGAGGAAAATTCTTGTCGCCCGCCAATCTCTGACATGACGCGGATCGCGGGAAGAGTTCTGGGGGAAACCGTGAAAGTCGATCCCGCAATTCGCGTAACTGTCACCTCTTTCCACTGTATGGTTTTCACATCTGCCGAGTTGGAATTCTTCAAAACGCGGGCGATAGTTGCTCGCGGAACTCCAAGCGCATCAGCCATTTCGCCTTGAGTTTCAAATTCGATTCCAGCTGCGGAATATTCCATTTGCCTCATGACCAAAACCGGCATCCCTCGAAACTTGAAATGATTTTTCCCCTGCTTGAGTTGTTTATTCAGATATTGTCTGGAAACACCGAGTCGCTTTGCCATCGCCGCTTCGGATTTGACCGCGTCTCCGATGATTTTTCCATATGAAACTAGCACCCACATTTTAGGGGCGACACTTTTTTGAGAGTTTTTTTGAGAAAAACGATTTGGGAAATTCTGGTGAATTCTGGGAGAAAAATCAAATGAAAAATATTCCGCTGAAATCTCATTGGCGACGCATTTTTCATTTGCACTGAAATCAGGAGAAAAAGAAGACAACGGTGGGATTGACATTTTTCGTCAATCTCCGAAACATTCTGGTTTTAGAAAAAAATTTATGTTTCAACTTATTTTTTAAACGGTTTTGTCATATCGAAACATGTGGGTGCTGATTTTTGTGGTGTTTCCAGCATAAAACTCAGGGGACAAAATGAAATATTTTTTGTCAATCTGGAGATATCTCTAGGAAATATATTTTTTTCATTTAAACGAAACCAAGGAAAAAATATTTCGTCCTGAGAAATCTCGAATTGACAAAAAATCATCCGCTGACAAAATATTCCGCCGAATTCAGGGAAAGAAATTCTGCTCCAAATCCTGGGCAAAATCCTGGGTAAAATCTGCCCAAATGAACTGAAAAAATCTGGGGCAAAATCAGACCTGCCACAGGTGGCAAATCTGAAAAAATCAGGAAAAAGGTTCTGCCCAAATTCACTGAAAAAATCACAAAAATATTTTCCAGAATCAGATTCTGGATAATAATTTGGAGTTTCCTCCAGATCAATCTCCATCCTCATTCCTGTCCTCAAAGTCATCGAATGCCGAGGCCGCCTGAACCATTTCCTCCACCAAAACTTCGTCCACGATGCATGTGATCGCTTTCACATTTCCACAGAAAAGATGCTTGATGGAAAAAACAACTTGTCCCCGGAGAGGAATTCCAATGAGCTCTTTTTGCTTCAGGAGAGGTTTTTTCTTCCTATCCTCACACAACTCCCAAAATCGACAAGAGAAATCCTTACCTGAGATTTTGGAAGGGTAAATCTTGGCATAAATCTTTTCCTGCTCGGATTTGTCAGTTTTCACGAGAGTGAAATCTCCCTCGTGGAATTTGGCGAAAGACGGACCGATTTCTTTGATTGCCTGCTTCGTTTTCATCGCAGCAGAATTGAGATGTTTTTCCAGATCTTTGAAGAATGACACTTCGTCTTCCGGAAGAGTGATTCCCAGAGAAAACGATTCACCTTGATGAGCGAAAATCTTGAATTTGGTTTGGAGTTTCACTTTGAGCCATTTGCCATCGTGGAGGCATGGGAGGAGACAGAAAGAAATTTTGCCAGAAGATTTTTTCACGGGGTTGTCGAGAGAGCAGTTGGGGATAGATATTTTCGCGGGGTTCATTTTCTTGGGTGAGACAAAAAAATGAATTAAATCGCGAAAATCCATTTCTCCATGAACTGGCGATCCTCTTCCGATCGGACTGGGAGAAAACCAGTGGCCATATCCACAGCTTTTTGGAAGTTTCTTTCTGCTTCACACGCTTTTTCCCAAACGATTTCCTCTGGTTTTTTCTGCCTCTTTCTGAGGAGTGGATTTGTTTTCACCTGACATTTTCTCTCCAATGGAGAAAAAATTCAAAACTTGGCTTGGCAGTCCGCAGCGCTCTGATGCATGGCGGCTTGAACGTTTGAGTGAAATTTTGACATTCCTTTTCGTGCTTGAGCAGGCATACATTTTTCCACCGCCTGCTGGGTTCTCATGAGATCCAGGAATTTTTCCAGTCTGGGAGATGCCCAAGTCACTTCATGCGATTTCTCCTGTGAATCCAGAAAATGAGTTTTTTCTTGCAGAGTTGATTGAAAAAAACTGTGCGCGACAACCCAAATCGTTCCTGAATTTCCTCTGCGGTGCAAAAATCTTCCCCATCAATCTGGATAAATGGTGTGTCTTCTTCCTCCTGAATCCAGAACACTTTTTGGTCGGCTCTTCTGGTATATTTGGTGTTGCCCGATTTGAAAACTCGCAAAATCGTTTTAGATGGGAGCCCCGTTTTTTCTGATGCTTCTTTAAATGTGAAAAAAGTTTGCTTTTCTTTTCCTTCTTCCTGAATTGAAAACTTCATTTTAAATGGGGAAAAAAGATTTTTTTTCTCCAGTTAAAATGAATTCGCGAGAATTGAAAAATTGGGCTCGTGAAGAAGGAATTGTTGGGTTCTCCCGAATGTCCAAAGCCAAATTGATGAAACTTTGGGAAGAATCGCAACCCGAAAGGCCGAGAAAAAAAGGAAATGTCAGCGCCCCAATGATTTTCAAAGCCCCGAAAACCCTCCTAGATTCAAGAAATAAAAAAATTTCAGCGCCTATTTTGGTTCCGGAAAGAAGAGATTTTCCTTCCAGAGCCATTCCCAGAGCGATTGAACAAAATGTGGAAACCGTTTCTGATTGGATGAATTGGTTGGAAAGTGTGGATGATGTTGATGTTCGGAGGAGATCGAATCCCGCGGTTGAAAGATTGAAGAGACAGATTGCTGAATTGCGGAGTCGTCAATTTGTTGTGGAAGAAAGAGCATCCGCTTTGAGAGGATTTGCAAGACAACTGGTCATTCAAGGAGATGATTCCCCAACTCCGCAAGATTTTCTCCGGCGAGTGAGGGGTGATGTGGTTGAGTTGATCAAGCAAAATCGACAAACCAAAATCAAATGCGTGTTGGTGTGTCTGCTGGTGCAACCTGATTTGATGGATGGAACAATGATTGAAGACACGCCATTCTCCCATTCACGCATGAAAAGAAATTTGGAAGGAACTGACGCTGGTGAGTTGTTTGATGAAATGGGGAGAGAAATGATGGTCAACTTTGAGAATTTCAATCGAAGAGGAAGTAATTGGGCGTTTGAAAGAGTTATCAGATTGGAAATTCATTTAATCCGATGGAGACCATTGGGTGGGTCTTCATGGGTTCCTCTTCCAAAAGAAGTGGAAAAAAGGAACGCTGTGGTGAACATGAAAAACGGAGATGAGATGTGTTTCAAATGGTGCGTGACAAGAGCAACACATATGGTAGTGCAAAATCCTGAAAGAATCACACCTTTGCTGAGAAAACAAGCTGAAAAGCTTGATTGGAGTGGAATTGGGTTTCCAACGACTTTGGCAGATATTGGGAAATTTGAAAAGCGGAATGACATTTCAGTGAATGTCTTTGGGTGGGATGGAAAGCTTTTCCCCCTGAGAGTGACGGATGAAGAAAAGGAGAAACATGTTGACTTGTTGCTGTTGACACATGAGTTTAAAAGCCATTTCTGCATCGTGAAAAACTTTTCACGATTGGCCGCATCTCAAGTTTCAAAAACTGGGCATCAAAGATTCTTCTGCAAGAGATGTATCAATTCATTTCCCAGTGAGGAAAGCCTGAGAAAACACCGAAGCACCTGCGTTGAATTTGAAGCAGCAAAGATTGTGATGCCTGAAGGTGAATGTTCTTTCAGCAACTTCTCCAAAATGATTCATGTTCCAGTTGTGGGTTATGACGATTTTGAATCGATTTTGAAACCTGTGGAGGATGGAGGGAGGATGCGAAAGACTCAAAAAATGCAGGAGCATCTTCCCTGTGGATTTGCGTTTCATTTGGTTTCCCCATTTTTGGAAATGGAGCCTGTGTTGAAACGAGCTGGAAATGAAAAAGAATCAAAAGAACTTCCAAAAGAATTCATCAGAAAACTCATTGAGGAAGTGAAAAAGGCGCAACTGGGGTTGAAACAGAAGAAAATGATTCCTCTCTAAAAAGAAGAATGGAAAAGTTTCAATCAGGCAACATGTTGCTGGTTGTGCCGAGGAGAATTTGAAAAAGAGGGAGAAAAGATGAAAGTGCGAGATCACGATCACTTCACTGGAAAATTCAGAGGAGCTGCTCACCGCTCTTGCAATCGAGCATTTCAAAGACCAAAATTCACTCCCGTGTTTTTCCAGAACCTAGCAAACTATGACTCACATCTTTTCGTGCGAGCTTTGGGTACATTGGAGGAAGTCTTGGATGTTCAATGCATCCCCAACAATGAGGAGAAATATATCTCCTTCTCCCTGAAGTTTGAATTGAAACGGGAAAAGACTTGTGATGGAAAAGAAATTGTTGTGAAGCATGAAATCCGTTTTCTGGATTCATTCAAGTTCATGGCGTCTTCCCTGGGGAATTTGGTTGGCAATCTTCCCAAGACAGCTTTGACAGAAACTGCCAGGTTTTTCCAGGGACAAAAGTTTGACTCGATGACAAGGAAAGGAGTTTATCCCTATGAATTCATGGATTCATTTGAAAAGTTTGATGGGATCTTGCCAGAGAAAGAAGCGTTTTTCTCCAGATTGAATGACGCAGGAATTGAGGATGACGATTTTGAGCATGCAAAGAATGTCTGGGATAAATGGCAAATGAAAAACATGGGAGAATTCCATGATCTCTATCTGAAAACGGATGTTTTGTTGCTGGCAGATGTGGTTGAAAACTTCAGAAAACTTTGTGAAGCAAATTATGAACTGGATCCTGCCCAGTTCTTCACGACCCCTGGAATGGCGTGGAATGCGATGTTGAAAATGACGGGAGTTTCTTTGGAATTGTTGAATGATGTGGACATGCTGCTGATGATTGAAATGGGAATGAGAGGTGGAAATTCCAATGCATTCAAGAGGCACGCAAAGGCAAATAACAAATTCATGGAAGATTTTGATGAAAGCCAACCCTCCAAATTCATTGTTTATCTGGACGCAAATAACCTTTATGGATGGGCAATGTCAAAGCCTCTTCCAGTTGGGGGCTTCAGATGGATGAAGGAAGATGAATTGTCGGATTGGAGGGAATTTGTGGATGGAAAAGGTGTGGGGTGCATTCTGGAAGTTGATTTGGAATACCCAGAGGAATTGCATGATTCACACAATGATTTTCCTCTGGCCCCAGAAAGTTTGAAGCTGGGTGGAGTGTGGAAGTTGACTCAAAATCTGAGAGAGAAGAAAAACATGGTCCTGCATGGAGAAAATTTGAAACTCTTCCTTTCCCTGGGAATGAAACTGAAAAAAGTGAGAAAAGGAATTGCTTTTCGGGAAGAAGCATTTATGAAATCATACATTGACAAAAACACGAAATTGAGAATGAACGCGAAGAATGCATTTGAAAAAGATTTCTTCAAGTTGATGAATAATTCAGTTTTCGGGAAGACAATGGAGAATATGCGAAAGAGAGTTTGCATTGAATTGGTGAAAGATGCTGAAAGAGCAGAGAAACTGGTTAACAAGCCAAACTGTGCTGATTTGCAAATGAGATGAGGAAAACTCAGATTGTTATGAATAAACCAGTTTATGTGGGAATGTCCATCCTGGATTTGTCGAAAACTTTGATGTATGACTTTCACTATAATTATGCGAAGAAAAAGTGGAAAGATCTCCAAGTTCTTTACACGGATACAGATTCGCTGGTTTATGAAATTGGAACAAAAGATTTCTTTGCTGACATTGCGGATGATGTGAAAGAGCGTTTCGACACAAATGACTTTCCCAAAGATCATCCCGCTGTTTTGAACGGGCTGCCAATTGTGAAAGAAAACAAGAAAAAGATTGGGTTGATGAGATATGAATGTGGTGGGAAAATGATGAAAGAGTTTGTGGCATTGAGGCCAAAACTTTATGCTTTCCTGCTGGATGAAGGAAAAGAAAAAAAAGAAAGCAAAAGGAGTGAAGAAATGTGTAATCCAAAAGCAGTTGCGGTTTGAAAACTTCATGAAATGCTTGAAAGAAGAAGGAAATGAAATTCGAAAGCAAAATGTGATTCGCAGCAGACAACATCATCTTTTCACAGAAACAATGGAGAAGATTGCGTTGTCTTCCAATGACGACAAGTTGGTGGCGTTGGAGAATGGAATTAACACGTTTGCGAGGGGGCATCGGAGATTGAAACTTTTTCCTCCAGGGAATAGTAGATGAGAATCGCCGATACCGGTGGAATCCGAGGCCACCTTAATTCAAACGTATTCGAAATTGACGAAAAACATGTTCAACATGTTGCAATTGGTGAAATTGTGGGGAATTGAAGGGAACAATGGGAAGTGGAACTTGGAAATGTTTGTGGAGATTTGAGGGGATGTGAAACGTGGAGGATTGAGGGGATGTGAGAGACTGGAAGTTGTGTAGGAAATCATGGGAAAAAGTTAGAAGTGAAACGTGTGGATTTTTGGGGGATGATGTTACGTGAGAAATGAGGGGAAGGAAGTTGAGAATGTTGTGCTGGATTGAAGAGAAAAATCAATGATTTTTACGTTAAAATTAACGTGGCCGAGGATTGCACCGGTATCGGCGATTCTCATCTACTTAGAAAACGTTAGTAAACGCGCGCATTTTCCGTTTTTCGGCTTGAAAATTCGTGTGAGCACTGTCGAATTTCAGTGGAGAACTGTTCACACGCACTTCCGGTGCTAACACAAATGTGTATTTTTTTCAACATTTAGAGGTCTTTTTTTCTTTTCAATCGCATTGCTACTGGAAAAACACACTTCTTTCATCATATAGACAACCTGCTTTTCATCCGTAATAGCAACAGCACCATATTTGCGCTTCTTACGACTCAAAAACAAGCTATACAAAGTTCGCGAAACGTGATGCTTGAAATTTGAATTAAAAAACACCCAAAAACTATGCTTTATGTCACCCAAAACTATAGTACTTACGTTCATGATCACATGCGGCACCTACTGCCACCACCGGCTCTCTATTTATGCTGCTAAAGGCTTTTTTTTCAAGCGACGGACCTGTCTCTTTCAAAATTCTCTCTCGGACAACCGTGGACAAAATGGTTTGGCACACTTAAGAAAATACTACACAATGACAATTTTTTCCAAGAGAGAAACTATCGTTCCATTTCCTAGTCCCCCTCCCCCCATTACAAAGTTGAGACATTGTGGCTTGCTTATATGCATAAAACTCAACCTTGTATTGGGGGTGGGGAGGGGGTGGTAACGACAAAGTCAATTTGTGGGGGAAAAGGTAAAGTGTCCCAAAATTTCTGACCAAAATTGTAGGTTAAAGCGCCGTGAAAGTCTCGAAATAACATCAATGATAATAAAACTTTACACAGACTGAGAATAATTATTCACAATCAGAATGCCTTTAAAAATATTTCACATCTACATGGGATAATATTTTCAGGCCATTTTAAACATGCGACTAACCAAACTCAAAATTGTCACGTAAATAAAGGCTATTTTCAAAGAAATAAAGCTATATCTCGTACCTAACATTTTTTACATTTAAATTTTATGGCCTTAAAAGCTAGGCCTTAGAGTTTGTTTATGCCAAGTTTCGGCCTTGGACTCGAATTGCTTCCCTTTCAGAAATCGGTGGTGTGTGGGCGGCACGGTGGTCTAGTGGTTAGCGCGTCGGACTTTCAACCTGAAGGTCGGTGGTTCGGTGCCTGGTCTCTGCCGTCGTGTTGTTTCCTTAGACAAGAAACTTTACTCCACACTGTCTCTCTCCACCCAGGTGTATAAATGGGTACCGGCGACAAAATGCTGGGGGTAACCCTGCGATGGACTAGCATCCCATCCAGGGGGGAGTAGCAATATTCCTAGTTGCTTCATGCTACGGAAACCGGTTTAAGCTCCGGCCGTGTGGGCCATCGTGGCTCGTGTGCGACTTTACCTTTACCAGAAATCGGTGCGTCAGTGGTGTTATGCACGGTTCAAATCTGCTCAAATGTAACAAAATTTGCTGACGGGACGTGTGCTATATAACACAATGTTACAGATAAATTGCAAATGTTACAATGAAATGGTTATCATAGATTCTTAAAAGATACAAGGAAGCAAAACAAAAGATAATTAACAACAAATGTAGTTTTTTTTATAGTACCAACATCACAAGATGTAAAGAACTATACATTAATTTGCATTAATTACATAAATTGTCAACAAGCCGCCGAAGGTTCATGTATTCAAATGACCAAATTCATTCTGTTTTTACATCCATTCCAATAAATTGTTTTTAGTTCTTCGAGAAACAGCCTCCAAAATTATGAGAAGTAGCTTAAAATAAATTAAGGCGATTTATGGGGTGTGATTTGCTTCATATCGTGAAATGCTTGCGTGTTTGAAGTACAGTCAGGTTAATATCCATAATATATACAGATAGCCTGAGCCTAACAGCGTCGCTCTTTGAACAGAAAGCCGATGATAAACTTAACTGAGGTGAAAGGTCGGAAGCACAAGAATAAAATTGACGACCGGGCCTATCTTTTAATTTTAGAAATTCTCAAAAACAGACTTACGCGACCGTTTGCACAGTACATTTAGACCGTACAAAAGTTCACAAAAACAACTTTTTCTCCGTCTAGAATAATTAGTACGACTAATTTCCAAATAAAATACACCTGCTGCTTATAAAAATTGTCCGAGAAACTGATTTAGAAATCAAAATTGCAAAAAATACACAAACATATTTGCATAAGACCACGGGTGTGAAGTATCCAAGTCTTGTTTTGTTTTGTTTACATAAAATCGCTTTTCAACTTATGTAATGAATGAACAAACACATAAAAATGGACAACACAATCTTCTTTCGAAAACGTTTATTCAAATCTCCATAAGTTTGTGTTTAGAAGCAAATCGCGAACCATTAAGAGGCCGAGATGTCTCCGATGAAAGAAATCAAAACAACTGAATTTAATTGAGCGAGTGTTATAAACAATTCTCCCGAAAACTAGCGAGAACACAAAAAAGTCAATCACAGATTTATATCAACATAAATTCCCATCGAAAAATGTATTTTGTTTTACCTTTAAGTCCATCCACTGCTTGGAAATTCTTTAAATCTCCGCTTCTTCAGTTCTGAAACCCGAAGTGACAAACATCTTCCCGCATTGCTCCCATCCTCGAAGCAAGATTTTATCTCTGAAAGCTCTTCTATTTCCACTATAGCGGCTTCTGAGTATCCCATAATTAGTATCCCTGTCTTGAGTAGCAAACCGCGAAAAAATTCAGGAGAATAACGACTTTAATTTAAACGTTTTTCTCCGCTAAAACACAGCAGTGTTTTCCCAGGTGACGTGAAAATTGCAAAGATCCCGGTGTGGCGCATGTTTTGCGACGGTCTAAGCGCCCGCGAGTTAGCCCTAAGCGACGGCGGCGGCGGCGGCGCCGGCGACGGTGTGACAACGCGCCCGCGAAACATTCCGCTAGCCATGACCATGAAAAATGACGGCCATGGGTTCTATGGTTCTCTGGTTCTATGAGTATGGGGCTGCGCAGCCTGGCCTTCGGCCAGGCTAAAGCTCCGCTATAATTTACAACATGTGTACTTGTTCCCATGAATACCGTCGCTCTGAGGGCAGGAATGTTTTCATACGCGCGTTGAAATGTGATGAACATACAGGTATAGTGTATTTACTTTATCCGTGGAAAAGGCACCAACACTTTTACGCGTGCCAGTAATACACTTTGTTATGTGTTAGCCGGGGGGGATTTTGATAGAAACCCCATGAAATTTACCTTGCACGTAATTATGCTTTATTACTCCTTTTAGGATATGCGTGCTTCTAGTCATTCGCTTTGACTAAGATGATTCGCCTGAACCATAAATTAGAGTGATTTTCCTTATCCCATGAAATAAAAACTATTCTTACTAATAGTTTAACTTAAGGTTAACTGAAATCAGTGGTTAAACTACGTTCAACACAAAAGAGGACAAAACGATTAACATGTGCGTTTTAGAAGAACCTGAATCCGGATTCTTGAATCTAAAACGGATTTTGTATCTTTTTTAACTAAAATCCAAAAATTGATTATGAATATGTTGAATCGACTCTTCGGTAAGGGCCTGTTTATATGGACTCGGGTACCCGAGACAACCCTCAACCGCACCCACCACCCACCCCCACCCCCGAGACAACTTTGCCGAGTGTTTATATGAGAAATGTTGTCCCTGCTCACCGAGTCAAAGTTGAACCTACTTAATTATTCACAACGCTGCATAAATATTCAAATCTAAAGTTCTTCTTTGTATTTTTGCTTTAATGTGGTCTCTGTTATTGAAAATTCCCCTTTTTGATTCAGCGTGACATGCAGAGGGGTAACTCGGGGAAGGTTGTCTCGGGTACCCGAGACCATATAAACAGGCCCTAAGAAATAGAGCTCCGGCAAGAGGTCGTTCCTGCAAGTTTATTCATTTCGTCCGCTTTTTTGTTTCGTTTACAATTTTATATCATTCAGTGTTTTCATTTGTTGAAGCAGAAAGAAAATCACAATCAAACCAAAAGAGCTTCATTTCCTTTTTTTTCGTTTAAATTAAAATTTAAAAAATATCTAAAAGAGAAAAGGATCAGAATGTATAAAACACGTATCAAACTAATGTCTATTATCCAAACAATGAACTTAGAAGCGTCATTTAATAAAAAGTACAAAATTTTTCTCTTTAAGTAGAAGTGAGCAGAAATTTAACTACCCCTCCCCCCAAATATTTCATGTTAAAAATTTTTGATGTCTTTCAAGAATTAGTCACAAGAAAAAACTATTCTAATAAGAAAATGCACTATAAGTCAAAAAACAAGATCTTAAAATAAAAAATTCACCATATTTTAATATTTTGAAAACCTATGTGTCAAAAACCGGTTGCCATGGCAACGTGGTTAATCACACTGACATGTTATGGATACCAAAATGTCCCTAGATAAATTTTAGGAAAAGTCAGAAAATTTCAGCCTCATAGCTATTTCGGTGTAAGAGTTATTACAATTTTACTGGAGGGGGGGTTCGAAAAGCCCCCCCCAGTCTGAATAGGGTTAAAGAGGTATGCTGTATTTGCAACTATAGGTTTTTGGTTCTTCCGTCTCTTATAGGGATTTACCGTTAAAAGAAATTTTGACTTGTTGCTTGCCTAATGCTTAATGAATGTTTTTTTATTAAAATTGTAGCGGGAGGTTTAGAATTCACGACAATTGTGCAAATGTGGTTGTTAAAATTTCGCAGGTAAATAATTGTGACGTTTGATGCGTCATGAACAAGAAACTGGTAAAACTGCAAAGCTTTCAGTCCAAAAAAACGGAGTAAATAAATGTTTGCGTGTTGAGAAAGACGCTTGAAAGAAGCCAAATAAAACTTGTACGAAAATTTAAAGAAAGATTGGGAAAAAATTGTCATCTTTCACAACACTGATGACGATCGAAAGTTAGCCGCATAATTATAAGCGTGTCCGGATTAAGCCGACTTTTAACACCTTTCTCTGTCTTAATTTTTTGGTCTGCGTGGTTCTTGTTACAACTCCTACTGATATTTAGGTAAACGAATCGAATTTTACCTAAGCAGCGGGGATCCCAAATCCTGAACTGGTATAAGCTCATCATGCACCGATGTAAGAGGCCTGGCAGTCGTAGCATTTGATCTTGTTTTCTGCTCCTTGTCTGTCGTTAGGTTCGTCCTTTAATGATGACCGTGTTGAAGCCAAAAAGCGACGCGAGAAATGGATCGATTTTGTGAACGTAGTGTCTAGATACCCGGAAGCTGAGAAGTGTTTTCGAAATACGAGTTACCCGGCAGTCTGAAATTGTTATCGAATTTTCACTAAATATCTCATTTAACTCTAATAGCGTAGTCTCCTGAGAATAGTCGAACTTTGTTAAGAAATCTCAAGCGATTAAAAACATTATCTTGGCTTCGAAGTTGAAGAAATTGTCGAGCTTGGGCCTAGTATAAAATCTCTCAATGGTTTATACGCTATCGAGTAAAGATGTGAGACGACCCAGGGCGGATTTCCGCCACCGCATTCTGTTGTATTTATTATTTATATGTGTATCCATGCCGGGGCGAAGTGTACAATTCAGTACAATTCAATGTTCAGAAGTGGCTTGGTATTTATTCACAGAAATAGAGTACTCGCAGCAGGTTCGAATGAAAACTCTGCTGAAAATTTTCGTGGAAAAACGATAAGAATTTCAGACTGGCAGGTCATGATCTAGTATTTTGAAAACCATGCTCGTCAGTCGAGATTATGCCCAAGAGTATGCCCAAGCTCGGAAAATTTGTCCGTTGCAAAACGAAAACATCAGTAAGAATCGCTTTGCATTTCTGAACAAAGATTGCGAATACTCTCGAGAGGTTTCAGTGATAATTTTTGTGGAGATATTGGCCGTTTTCACACTAGAGACGGACAAACCGTCTGGACGGACAAGTCGTCTCAGACGGACAAGTCGTCTTAGTGTGAAAACGGGACGAACAAAATTTTGGACGTAAAAGTCGTCTGATTTTGTCCGTCGATTTGGCCGTCTAATAAGACGATTTTTCGAGGGCGATTTGTTCGTCTAGACGGATAAGTCGTCCAAAGTCCGACTTAAATTCACACCAGACGAACAAATGGTTGTATCTCGGTCCCATTACTCGCTAAGGGGAATGGAACTAGTAAAGGGAGTGATGGTTTATGGGAAAATCAAAATGGCGGATAGCAAGCAAGATAACCAAGCCTGTTACTGCCAGGCCCCTTGAATTCAATGTCGTCTGTTTGTTCGTTCAGATAGGAATTTACGATGACCAACACAAGGTGAGTTGTCCGTCTTGAATTCACATTACACGAACAAATCGTCGGACGATTTGTCCGTACAGACGATTTGTCCGTCTGCTAGTGTGAAATGGGCCATTCCCGTGAGAGTTGACTCGGCGAGTCACCACGAATTTTTTGTAAGTGTCAAACCCATCAAGATTTTATAGTGTGCCCAAACTAGACAATTTCTCTAATTTCGAAGCCGAGATAATATTTGAAATCGCTCGATATTTCTAAACAAAGATCGACTTTTCTCAAAAGAATTTAACGAGATATTTCGTGTAAATTTGATAAAAATTTCAGACTGCCGGGTATCTTGACTGAGATAACACCAGACGACGTCACCGGGAACATACTTCCGTGACGTCACTCGGTCCCAGCCTTTTTAAATGCGGCTGGAATTTTGAAAAGCCGAAATTTGGCGGGCCATAAAAAATCGGGGTTTTAAGCAAAATCAAACATTTTTGCGGCATTTTGTTCAGAAAAATAGTAAGAATTTTTTTAAGCAAAAATTTTTTGGGGGTTATAGGTACTTTAACGTTTGTGAGAAGTTGTCGTGAAGTAGTAATGGGTTTGTAGCGACACGGATTTTGTAAGGTTGTAAGATCCGTGCAATAGATGGTTTTCACTCACATGACCTTCAGTCCTGTGGGACTCAAATGACAAAGGCCATGGCGGCCATGTTGGTGTACGTAACAAAAGAAGTTCATTAAAATTCTTTTGTAGTTGTACACCAATATGGCCGCCGTGTTGTAACGTGAAAGCCATCTATAGTCTCAGAAGTGCCCTTGATGTAGGGAATTGTCGCTGTGGTGACAGGTTTTGCGTTAGTTGTGTCAGGTTCGTTGTTTTTGTAAACATTGCGTTTAACAAAGACTGGGTTGTAGTTGTTCTTACAGAAAACGTTGTTGAGATACTTGGTTTCGTCGGTTAAGCTGTCAGGTGAATCGCATACTAGTTGCGCTCGTCTTGTCAAAGTTCGTATGATCGTCGCTTTGTGAGATAGTGTTGGGTTGTACGATGACTGGTTTAGTAATCTGTCGGTATGAGTCGGTTTCCTGTAGATAGTAGTCTGCAGTTTGTTGTCGTTTCGACTTACTAGTCAGTCTAGAAAAGGAATCTTACCATTTTCTTCAACCTCTCTAGTAAACTGTATGTCAGCGTTTTGTCTGTTAAGGTGTTCGTGAAAGGTGTCAATATCGTCTTTGTGTACAGCAGTAAAGGTGTCGTCCACGTAGCGTAACCAAAGTGGTACTGTTTGTTTGTATGTAGCAAGAGCTTCTTCCTCTTCCTTGTATTTAGCAAGGGCTTCTCCCTCGGGCCTTCCTCGTACCAAGGGCCTTTCTCCTCTTCCTGACCAATGACAGCTATAACCAGCCGTATATAACATCAACTGACTATTCACAATTCACATGACTCTAAAGATAACCGTTAGTCCACTCAGGTTGTCGAAACGTCAGTCAATGTCAACAACAACAGTTCTGTAAAGAACTACATTCACCCGGACGATCACAAACGACAGACTATATATTTTATTGTTTCCATAGTGGTAGTCTTTCTATGTTTATCTAATTATATTATAGCAGGTCCACATCAGCATTTGCTGCCATTTTATTTAACCTGCTTTATCAAATAAAGTATGTATGTATGGCTGTATGTATGTATGTATGTATGTATGTATGTATGTATGTATGTATGTACGTATGTACGATTCATGGAATGTAATCAAATACACAGCATGGCAAAATATGGCTGCAAATGAATGAAACAACGATCCTTTGAATTTGATACTCCTGAACAGAAGATTATTACGTGATAAGCTTCTTTCTTGATAGAATACTCTAGCTTAGATTAGTTACGATGGTATGTGAATGGATAAGGGATTGTACCCTGGGGTGGAGACTTGCCATTTTCTCCCGATTTCGCTTCTTTACGGGGAGCCACCATTTAACGACGAGATCACTAGCAGAAAAAGACAACTTTGGCGAAATTTACCTGCTTGGCTATAAAACTTGTCTGTGCATAAATTGATCGAAATGGCTGCTTGAGGATCAGATAATATGCTTATGACAACTTGTGATTAAATATCTGCAAACAACTGCTAACTTTTCTCGGCTACCCTTGACATTTCTTAAGGTCTTGTGGAAATAGTGGAACTGCTGGAAAGGGTATTCTTCGAACGGACAATTGTTATATTTTTATAGTGGTAGTTATTAACAATGTATGGACAATACTCATTGGGGTAAATGTAAGAGATTGGCCAAATGCATCGCTGCTTAAACACTTTGATATCTCCTGTCAATTTTTATGTCAAAAAATTTGGCACATTTCGTCTGTTCACTTGCCCAGTTTTGTAACTAAATACTCAATGCATTTAAAGTTATCTCTTGGAGGGGTGGTTTGGCCCATATTTTTTTTCTGAGATGCGAAACATTTCATTTATCTTGAATTTAAAAGCCTTAATGCAAAATATTGTAAAGAGACTTCCTTGAAGGGAACTAGCTTGAAGTCTCCTGAAATGAATTCACTCACTTAAATATGTTCAACAGTCGTTTAATATTTTCAGCGTAGATCAACTATCTTTGACAATCTACTTCACAATTTCCATACGGTTCTCAGCACTGCGCTTATATGTGTTCACAGTCAAGTTCGCACCTTCGGGTGTTCTATGCCAATCAGAACAACCATTTTTGGATGCACGGCAGGTGATGTTCAAGTTAAGGCGTAGTCCGAAAAGTACTGATTTAAACTATTTCCAATGTAAACATTGGAAATGTAAACATTCAATGTAAACATTCAACTGTTTTACAAAAGCATAGCGCTAGAAACCATGGAAAAATTACAAGGAATGTTTTAATCGTAAAATATTGATTACAAGTTCAGTAGAAATAACTTAAAATCGACTTATCTTTTACATTGAAAACAGAATGCTTTTCTAAGATGTAAACAAATTATATATGGAAAAGGAGTTACTTTCCAGAACAAGACAGCTGAAACTCTAAAGATAAGATATATCATTACAAGTGTTGTGGCAATGCCGTTGACACTGTTAGCGGGTCATTCTAATTGATCTCAATTGATCAGCTGTAATAAGCTGTACGCAAGGTGTAGTTCTCAGTAAATAGTACTAATGAAAAAATACGGTTTCTTTCGTAGATAATGACGATCGCTAAAAGAAGCTTAATGAAACAAGGCTAAGAAAGTGTTGATATGGACTTTCGTTAATTTCACTTCTATAGATAAAAGCGGCTAAATAGAGCCACTGCAAGGGAGTGTAAATGAAAACCTTTTATAATTTTCACTTCTTTGAAACTAGCGGTAACCTCAAAAAACTTAAGATATTATTCAAATAAGTACTCGAAATATTGAAACTGCATATCGTTACTTATTTACTGAGAAAAACACCAGCTGAGAAGGTTTCAATAACAATTAAACATTACAACAATCATTACTTGGTCAAGGTATATTTTATTTACATTGTCAGTTATTGGCATAACAGCTTTCGTTTCTTGGCACATTTTCCCGTGCAATTTTTAATGAAATATCTGAATATATATATATACTTGTAGTAAAAACCACAAAATTCTGATTTTGAGTTATTTTACAATTTTTTTTTTCATAAATACTCGTTTATTTCAACACATACATTACTAACTTACAATACATGTTACATTCCATTACTTACGATTAATTACAATACCATACTTACAATATAATACAATGCATCAACTTACTAACAATACTTCACGTTACATCAAGTTGCTACATTACTTACATTTTGTATACTTGATTAATGAGTTATGTCTTTAGGGAAATACTGCTAGGGCTAAACTTTCTTCATATTAAGCTAATAGAAAATAGAAACGAGGCATAGGAGACAAGTTGGCAATCAGAGAAAAAACTTACAAAGTTCGTGAAATTCTGAAAGTTTAGGTCCTTGCCCTGTGTTTTACAGATCCAAATAAAATAACGCGCAATCAAAAAATAGACATCCAGTTGGTTTTTCTTAAAAATTTTAGTATTTAAGCCTAATATTATGGTTGAAGTAAAGTTAATAGTCTCTATGTCTGCGATGCCTTTGTCAGTGGTGAGCCATTGCTTAAAACTTTGCCAAAAGCGTGACGTCACAAAAGGTGGATTAGGCTCTCCACCTCACTTCTACAGAAAGTACACATGTCATTCTCTTTTATTCCTATTTTCTTCAAGAAATCATTTGTTGCCAGTCTTCTATGAAGTAGTTTGAATTGAAAAGTATTTAGTTTAGTTATTTTGGTACAGTTGAAAGACAGTTGATATACTGACTTCCAATCAATTGTTTCCATATTTTCTACCTCGCAATCCGCACACCATTTGTTTTGACTACGGTAAGGGGGTTGCTGCTTTAGATCAATAGGTTTTTCATAGACTACTCTATTTGCCTTATTAGACTTTACAAAGCGTTCAAGAAGACTTTCGAACTTGGTGTTCCTATCTAAAAGACGATCTTTGTTTGTTTTCTCTAAAGCTTTCACTACAGATACTAGACTATGGAAAGTAAGAAAATTTGTTTGAATATTGAAACGATCTTTTAATTCTTGGAGTGAGAGGTAGGTGTAGTAAAAACCACAAAATTCTGATTTTGAGTTATTTTACAATATACCGTCAGCTAATTAACCTTTTCTGCACAACCTTTATAAATCTTAACGGAAATTTAAATATTTCAATCGTGGAAGATCCAGATTCAAATTTCGCATTCTTAGAATATTTAAACAATTAAATTTCATTTTATTCAACGGCGATATACACCGCTACAGGCACTTAATAGAGTTCAAGGAGTACCAAAGTACAAAATTCCAAAAATACTTATCTATAATGTATTGGACTGCGAACAGTCTGACCCTTTAAATTGTAACTACAGTGCCGGACAAGATAACAAGATACCTTGGGACACTTAAGAAAATACTACGCAATGACAAATAAAGCCCTTCGACGAGAGAAACTATCCGTCCCATTAATTTCTCCCCCACCCCTTCAATACAAAGTTTATTCTTGCTTTTATACATACAAATCAACATTAAATTGGGGGTGGGAAGGGGGAGGTGACGACAAAGACAATTTGTAGGGAAAAAGGTTCTACGTCCCAAATTTTCTTACCAAGATTTGAATAACATTCTGCCATATGTGTCTTAAATCTGTACGTCCGCCATGACCTCAAAAGAGCATTGAGCAATGCAGTTCATTCTTTGTCACTGCGCTCCAATGATCGAATATAAAACCTTTCCCATGAAAAATATGCAAATACCTAGGATAGCAACGATATGTCTGCCCATAGATAATTCAAACTTGGCTGACTGTCAACTTCAGCTTGCGTGGCCTGCGGTTATTTCCATGGACCGTCGATTTCTATTGTAAGGAACACAACTTATGCAGATTTCTCAATTTTGTACAACTTCTAGGTCTATTCTACCAGTTGGAACTAGTGGTTCGTAATAGGTTACAGCATCGAAAATACTTTCTTTACACAGATATACTAAAATAATTTATTTTCCTGCAGGGTTTTGTGGAAAAATAAAATAAAGGAGCTTTCGCCTAGGATATTCTCAGATAACCCGTCGTTGATGTATTTGTAAGTTTGACACATTAGTTTGTTTGTTATTATGACAGCAGATTGAATGGCGCTACTTTATGCATTTGTCAAGTTAACATGCCTAGTAATTATGACATTGTCGGTGTCATCCTTGTTAGTTCGTAAAGTTTAGAGGGCACTCCGCGAGAGCGGTCGGCTACTCATGTAAGCGTAATAGTATATCCTGAGCCCAAAGTGTCTTACCATAATAATCTTTTACGTGCAGGCTCAGGCTCACCTGGGTGCAATTATTCAAGTTTCCTTTGTTAGAATGGCAAAATAACACAATGGAATTCAGAGTACATGTAGGAACGCTAGGACGTAGCATTGTGTTCGCATAGAAATGTGCACCGTATGCAAATTGCCACGAAGTTGAAGCATAGCACGTGCAGTTCGTTCTGAAAACAAAAGAAATCGGAAAAATGAGGCTTACAAGCACCACCCAAACCTGCAAGTTTAAAGAGTCACTTTAAAGAGTATTATGGTATTTTTAATAGTTTCTGGAGTGGCGATTGTTGTCTGTTGGACACAATATTTTAGCTTACTTGAACTGGATATCATCGTCAACTTCGTTGTATGCGTAAAGTTCACGCTGGGCATTGACGCCCTCAAAAATACCGGGGTGAGCGCATCTCGGGTCAGCGGGCGCGCGCTGTAAAATTCAAAACAAATTTCAAAATGGCGGTGTCACAGTGATATGTGTTTCCCCGTGATATGTGTGCCCCCGAACACATATCACTAGTGATATGTGTTTCCCCGGTTGGGAAACATAAAACACTGAAGCTAGGTATCCAAGCCTTCAAATGGCATCACAACATCAAATTAAAACAAAATGGCGATCGGGTGTGTTGTAGGAGAGCGAATTCACAAATAATACTAGAAAGGAGCCGTAGGATGAATGCCTTCCTGATGTATATATACCTGCAAATCGCTCAAGGTATACTCTGAATAGCTACGTCCTCTTCGAAAATCGAACGCGGACAATGAAAAAATGCTGAAAAATGTCGGAGCGCGTCTGCAAGGGGGGAAACACATATCACTAAAAGGACTCAGGCAGTGATATGTGTTTCCCTTGATCAGGAGATTCTTTTCAATGGCATACACTAAAAAATACCCTCCAAAATAATGGTATGCCTATCCTTTATACGTTTTACCATATATAAAAATCAAACACGAATAAATCGGTCAACCTAGACGTGACTAGACAATCATAGCGAGGGGTCAAGAGGGGGGAAACACATATCACTAAAAGGCCTCAGCGCAGTGATATGTTAGTGTTTCCCTTGATGCCATCCACTAAAATATACCCTCCAAAATACTGGTATGCCTATCCTTTATACGTTTTACTATATGTAAAAGAATAAATAAACATGACGAATAAATAAACATGACTAGAGCCGGGGGGGGAAACACATATCACTAAAAGGACTCGGTGTTTCCCTTGATCAGGAGATTCGTTTTAATGCCACTGAACCACTGAAAAATACCCTCCAAAATAATGGTATGCCTATCTTTTATACGTTTTACTATATATAACAAATAAAACACGAAAAAATCGGTCAACACTAGACATGACTAGACTGTGATATGTGTTTCCCTTGATTCAGGATATTCCACGGATATTCCATGAAACTACGACGAAATTTCCATTACTTGTGCGAAAAAAGTAATTATACGCATTGTCCCGTGCACTTGACGCCGCACATTCTGGAGATATGAGCCACGGAAATGAACTGATATGAACCCTGGAAATGCTCTTCACTGAAGTATTAAATACTCTCAATTACCGTTGATTCAAACAAACATGATCAGCTGTCATTGCTGGTCAAGACACAAACTTAACAATATATATGTATACAATAGATAAGGATAACAGTATACTGATTATTCAAGTGATCTTTGAGTAGTGGGATCCCCTAGTTTAGAACATAGAGGAATGTGTGTAATGTTGGGTGTGGCACTTCTAGATAAGGATAACAGTATACTGATTATTCAAGTGATCTTTGCATCCAATGACCGTGACAAGATTTACCGTGGAAATTTATCACTTATAATAACTAACTTCCTCGGAAATTCGTACCAAGCTTCCAAGAGTAAATGGTGTTTCCCTTAGCGCAAAGGCGAATTAGAGGGTCCATTTAACCAAAAATAACGTAATTCGCCAATGTCGGCATTTTATTTAATTGTTTAGAATTTGTCTTCGCAGTAAAAAGCATAATTTGTGCGGGGATTTGGCCTTTGTAGGGGAGGGGGGAGGGGAAACACATATCACTGGCCGCCATCTTTGAGGGGAAACACATATCACTAGTGATATGTGTTCGGGGGCACACATATCACGGGGAAACACATATCACTGTGACAGCGGCTTCTGTGGATCTTGAAGATATTCTCAAAGAATTAACTCGCAGTGACACTGAAGAGCTACAAGACTCCAGTGACGCGGAAAACCGACCAAAAAAACTGAAGCTTTAGAGTCAGCTGTTAATTCTTTCGCAGAATGCAGCGATCTGGGAGAAAACATCGCACTTTTTAAACAAGAAGCAAGAAGATATTTACAAGTGCTATACACGACTTTCATAATGGCGGACTGCTCGGACGGAATGGTAACTACTCGCATCAGAGCGAGGCCAGTAGGGCCACGGCCAATTCAACATGGCAACCGCTACGGCAACACGCAACTCGTATCTTACTGAAGAAGATATTCCCGGTGCTGCTTTATCTGGACGAAAACCTTCGGAACTTAAAAACCAAGAGTTAAAATTCTGGTTACGGTGTAGAGGTGACCCAGCAAAAGGCCTCAAAACGAAAGCGGAGCTTGTTAAAAGGTGAGACATTGGTTTGTTTACGTTGCGATCGGTTTGTTTATATATCGATGTCACACTCAAAGATTGCATCTTTTCTCGATGTTTCTAATATTTTTTGTCGCTGATGGTATATGTACGTTTATTTTCAGGGTCGAGGAGTACATCACTTTCGGAAAGGACAAAGATATTGTCGATCCCGATCCAAATGGACTGTATACGAAAAGAAAGCAACAACGCGCACGTGGTGGAGTTTCATCGAGCCAAGATCCTGTGACTACCGATCCGGTTGCCAGCTCTGATCCAGTGTCAAAAGTGCATGTGAAGTACCCCGAAACTGGATGGGGGAATTCACTGGCGAAAATGCCCATGTTTACTAGGGGTGAAATGGACAAACATATTGTAAAATCTGGAAAAAAAATTGGAAACAAAGGTCACCATTCCGTCCCAACAACACTTCGAAAGGCGAAGACTTTTCTTGAAGATGAATATCTTCATGAAATTTCGGCAACCTGTGATCAGCAATGTTTTTATTTTAGGGCAAAGTGCTGTCACAGCTACAGAAAGAATGACCCGCCGCACCAGTTAAAATTGGCGTTGTGTATCTTCCAGGGAGATGTACTGGATAGCAGCTGTACCTGTGTCGCTGGAAAAGTGGGATTTTGTAACCATATTTCAGCACTTATGCTGAAAGTCTGCAAATTCAGCCTGTACAACGCCAAAACAACGAAGGACTTGCAAAAAGAGGAGGATGAAAATCCCCAAATGGCTTGCACTTCCCAGCTCATGCAATGGAACAAAAAAGGAGGTGGGGAAAATATTGTTCCTCAACCTGTTATGCAGGTTGTCGTCAAGAAGACCAAACTCGATGAGCCTAGCCCCTCACGTGGTAATGGTGGAGGTGTGAAATGTCTCCTTTATGAAGCCCGGAAACAACCAAAATATGATGCTGACAGGGAAAGTGAGTTTCTGTCCGAATTAGAGAAAATTGACCCAAACTTGGGTTTTGTTCACATGAATAGAGCGAAAAGCCCTAATACTGAACTGATGGAGACAAAATATGGAAAAAGTCCTGTTGGATCTGTCTTAAGTTACCAAACTGCTTCAACTGAATCCAATTTTTCTGCTCAAGTGGATCTTACCTCCATTCCACGAATAAACGGAGCCACCCCTGACCTCACCCATTACCCACGATTTCCTCTGACAAATGAACAAGAAATGGTCATACCTCGGGTTTTGACAGATGCTGAGCAGAACATGCTGTCAGCTTTGATTGTGGATGAGGAAAACATTCACTTAATTGAAAGCAGCACAAGAGAGCAATCGACATCAGACACATGGAAAAAAGAGCGCACATATCGGTTTACCGCCTCCAATTTCCAAGCTATCACAAAGAGGCAAAGAAATCACGACTCCTTTGCACAAACTATTATGCACCCAAAGCCCTTTTCTTCAAAGTATGTGGCACATGGCATCAAATATGAACCTATTGCCCTTCAAGAGTATCAGAAATTCATGTTTAATAACAGAACCCCAGTGTCTGTTTTCAGGAGCGGATTTGTGATTTCTAAAAGTTTCCCTGTGCTTGGTGCCTCCCCTGACGCAAGGATTATTGACAAAGGATGTTCTATTTGTTTTGGTTTGGGAGAGGTGAAGTGCCCCTACACCAAGTTCCATGTCACACCCCTGGAAGCATGCTCTGACCCCAATTTTTTTATGGAGAAAGTGAGTGACAACAAGTGCAGACTCAAACGAGATCATGGATATTATGCACAGGTGCAAGGACAAATGGGTGTGACCGGAGCCAAGTGGTGCGACTTCATTGTCTACACCAGCAAGGGACTATATGTGGAGCGGATTCCCTTTGATCCAGTTTATTGGCAGAACTTCAGAACTGAACTAGTAAATTATTATTTTACACAATTCATTCAATTTGCTGCTGAGCAATATGCCATTTAATCATGTGACACTGTATAAATTCCTTATCTCAGGGGATGTCTTCCTCTGAATTTAATACTAAATATTTCATTGTTATTAGGTTATAGTTACAAGTTTGGTTCAGCTTACATGATCCTGGCATGTTGATATTTTAATGGAATTGTGCAGTTCCAGAAAATATCCGTACTCCCCCCACGGAAGGTTTTTTGTTTAGCACCGCCCGTCCCCCCAGGAAATTCCAGTTTACCTTCATACTTTGCTTCTAAAATGTTGGCTTTTAAGACCCCCTCTCCCTAGGAAATTCCAATGACCTTCCATGGGGTGGGAATGGAGTTTTGCTGGAACTACACATTGTTTATTGTGGTTCTATTAACTTTTAGAAGGCTCAGTGTGATTATAAAATATTTAATATCATCAAATAAGACATTTTGGGGATAATTCAATTATCAATCAAAACTTATCAAAGAATCAACCTTTTGAAACCTCAAGCCTGCAGTTGGTTTGAAGTCAAAGAGAAGTTTGAGTTAACCACAAGTTATTATTACTATATACAGGTGTAGCATAACAGTTTCAGTTTTTTATACCAGAATATTAATGCTCTTGGCACCACTCACAGTGATAAGATTTTCAACTTCACTTGGAAGTGTACTCTGATGTCGCTAATATGTTTCAATTTTCCATAAATTTGACAGCTTTAACCCTATTCGGCCTGGGCTTTTTTTGAGTTCCTGAGCCTGGGGGGGGGGGGGGCACATTGTGCCCCCCCTTCGTAACTTCAAGAGCATTAAGGCTACGACAATGAAACCTAGAGGGTAAATAGTACGTCCGAAACTGTCTCCTTTGCGGTCCGCACAATGGAACGATGACGTCATATGACGTAGTTATTAGGTAATTAGTTATACGGCCGCCATCTTGGATCCGCCATCTTGGATTTCTGAAAATTTTTAAAACCTCTTAAAAACCGTCCAAATTGACTCAAAATTAATCAAAATCAACAAATAAACGCTAAATGACCTAAAAATATAAAAATTATACCAATAAACATTGTTTTTCTTCATTCAAAGGTACAAATATGCAAATTTCAAAAAACATGGCTGTTAAAATCTTGTTGCCATGGAAACATCAAGTCACGTGATCAAAAAATTGTCATATAAAATTGTTGCCAGATAAATTTTAGGAAAAGTCACAAAGTTTGATGGCGTTTGAATACATATTAAAGAAGTTATGAACGTTCAAAGTTAGCGCGGGCACTTTGTGCCCCCCCCCCCCAGGCCGAATAGGGTTAATATTTAAAGTCAGGGGTGATATTTTGTCAAAACTAGCCTGAAGTTGCTAGAGCATTATTCAATCCATAAAAAGTGTATATATTTTTTTAAATTGTCATAATTTTACTAGTGAATTAAGATTGTACAAAAACTAACAGATTAAGTAAATGATATAAATTTATCTACACTTTTTTTCTCACTAAATACAACTGAAGAAAATTCAAATAGATATAATATTTGATTGAGCATTGCATAAAATTGCACAAACTGTCCACATTTGATTGACAACTCCAAATTGGTGAAGGGGCACTACTCCATCCCAAATGCGAAAGTTTTTTATTTTGTTGATTGCACGCTCAACATGTATTCGCAGGCTTGCAATCTCCTGGGTGCGAATAACATCTTGCGCTGGCATTTGATTAGAACTGCCAAGAAAGGGGGGAATGTTTAGGGATACTCCTAAAGGTAGCAGGTCCTCTATGGTAAAGCCTTTGTCAGCCATGACAGAGTCTCCATCCTGATAAGGCACATCCAACAGTCCACTTCTGACAACTATCTCTCTGTCAGAGATGCTGCCAGTGTACAATTGGCTGACAAAGGTGATTGCTCCTCCTGGAGATATACCAATTAATCCCTTCAAGGTGGTGTGATGTTTATAGTTGCTGAACAACTCCCCATTTAAATGCAAACTGCTGGGCATTTGGCATCTTACCTCCGTACAATCTATAATAACCCGGGTCGAGCTATATTTCTGCTTGAAATCTTCAGGCATTGTTTCTTTAATAGCCTTCTTTGTTGGCCAAATGTTTATCTGACCTAGTTTCAAGTACATAAAGTTTATCCAGCTGATGAAAATTCGACTTACTGTCGATGTAGATATTTGAAACAAGGGGCCTAGGTGCTCCTCAGGAAAGCCTTGTCGCAATCTACACATCACAAGAAAATATTCATCAATAGGCCTTAATAGTCTACTTCTGCCCTTTTTGTTTTCGCTGAGTCTTGCCTCCTCGTAAACATCTACTGATACATTTGGTTTAGAAGAAAGCCAATACGTGATGTTTTCACCCATTTCACCAGGATTTAAAAATCTAAAAACCGCCATAAAAATATCCCAGTTTGGAAATCCTGTGTAAAAATGTATGGCGATATTATTGTTTTGAAATTTTTCAACAGTGAACAGTTGATTTTCGAGAGATTCAATTCGTCGATTGGCCTTTTCCAGGTTACATTTAAGGCCTGCAATTTGTTGTTTCAGGGCAGTCTCGATGTCTTCTGATGGCTCCGTTTGGGTCTCTGCGTCAGTTGTCATGTTTTCACACTGGGTGCTTTCTCCTTCGTTTACAAAATTTTCCGATTCATTCAGCTCCTCTTCCGTTTCAGTTTCTTCAAAAATAATTCGGCTTGTTCCTGCTACACTTTCACGGAGGGTCGGTGGTTTAAGCTTTCGAGGAGAGGTTCGAGTCCACGCAAACACTGAAGGAATAGCATCAGTTCGCAGCTCCCGTTTACCAGCGAGTCTTTTTGAAATCGTTCTCCCTGAAATGCCTGGAACAAACCTTTGTTGTTTCTTTTATTTTAAATACTCCCCTTCATCTCTTCTAATGGCGTGCTTCCACTTTTTCCGGCGATTCACTTCATCGGGAAACTTGAAAAAGGAAACTTTCATGCCATTCTCGTCGCGATAACCTTTCTTGGTGCACTCGGGTACGCAGCAGTTCATCGGCATTTTTTTGCGCTATTGAAGACAATTTTCGGAACTTTTGCTTCCAACTGTACACAACGACTCTACTAAGCTTCAACGTGTAGTGTTCAACGATAAATCAAAACACAGGCTACATATTATAAAGATTTGGCACACATTTGCAAGTATTTACCATACGATCGCCATTCATAGTGGCCCTACTAGCCTCGCTCTGATGCCAGTAGTTACCATTCCGCCCGAGCAGTCCGCCATTATGAAAGTCGTGTATACGAAAACATGCTCGAGGGAACGATTCATTTGCCATTTTGTGTGAATCATCACTCAACACAGGAGCAATGTTAAAGGATGAGGCACGCACATGGTTGGATTTAATTTACAGGAGGCTGTCAGCTCGTCGGCGAATTAAAAGACCGGGGTTTGTGGAGTTTACCCGTGACATTCCGAAGAAAGTGTATTTGGCTCTTAAAAGGGCCTTTTCAACCACAACAAATCGTGAGCTACGGAGCAATGTATACAAGGTGTACGCAAGGTGTAGTTCTCAGTAAATAGTACTAATGAAAAAAATACGGTTTCTTTCGTAGATAATGACGATTGCTTAAAGAAGCTTAATGAAACTAGGCTAAGAAAATGTTGATATGGACTTTCGTTAATTTCACTTCTATAGATAAAAGCAGTTAAATGGAGCCACTGCAAGGGAGTGTAAATGAAAACCTTTTATAATTTTCACTTCTTTGAAACTAGCGGTAACCTCAAAAAACTTAAGATATTATTCAAATAAGTACTCGAGATATTGAAACTGCATATCGTTACTTATTTACTGAGAAAAACACCAGCTGAGAAGTGTTAAACAATAAAAATGCAGACAATGAACAGACTTGTACAATTATTTATTTTATGAAATGGTAAAAAGGGAAACTTGGTTTTGGTTTGGAAAGTTATATATTGAAATAGTAAGTAATAATTTTAAAGGGATAAAATATCGTATGTTCATGGGATAAAAGTCATTCGAAGGTTTACTCCTTATTTTCATTTATCTATGTTTCACTGAGCAACAGCTCGATAGTAAAAATATTTATGATATTGAAGTATTTACATGCCCTGATTGATCTATTGGCCTTATGCTCCGATAACCTTAGATAATGAAATAAAACTCAGGTCAAGTTTTTCTAAGCGCTCTTCCTGGAAATAGTATTTTTAGTTAGAGTTACTTATCCTTATTTTATTGTCTTGTTTTTCAGTAAAACTGTATCGATTTAAGTGTCTTATTTCGGATTTAACGTTAGAGCTGTTTAATTATTTATGAATTCTGCTCACACTTCACACAAAGGCGCAAGTCCTAGTGTCAATTCATAAAATGCTCTGTTTGCTAATTGAGGCACGTTCCAACTCGTGAACATGTGGTAACTTTAATGATATGGAAAGGGGTTGGAATAAGTTAGAGAAGGTTGGGCTAAATCTAGCCTATCACAAACCATGAAGAAGGTTAACGCCTTGTAATTTTTATGAATTACTATAATCTATAATCTTTATTTTTACTCATGTTTCACTTACAAATGTAAAATTTTAAACGGTAAAAACGTTGTCTGTAATTTTTATATTGTTCAGGTTGTTTTATTTTGATGGGATACTTCGGCGATAGTCGTGAAATTTAGACACGAAAATGATTTTGACAATGTAACCTTCCTCGAGCAGATTTATGGTAATCATTCTTAAATGAAGGCGTATCTCTGCGTAGAACCCATTGCGCAACCATTACGTTAGCGTAAATTTGAGACACCTGTCACTCAATTACGGTTACACCGTTGACATTTCATGACATGTACCCATCGCTATAAAATGACTTGGAAACCTTCGAATTCGTAGATTGCTGTAAAACTCTTGAAGTGCAAACGTTAAGAGGAATAAACGAGTGTTCCTGAGAAAGCGAGTTGCTCTCCTTTGAAGTATTGAGGCCTAACGACTCTTTGTGTTGAAAGTTCCTTCAACAGAAGGTTTCAATAACAATTAAACATTACAACAATCATTACTTGGTCAAGGTATATTTTATTTACATTGTCAGTTATTGGCATAACAGCTTTCGTTTCTTGGCACATTTTCTTGTGCAATTTTTAATGAAATATCTGAATATATATACTTGTAGTAAAAACCACAAAATTCTGATTTTGAGTTCTTTTACAATATACCGTCAGCTAATTAACCTTTTCTGCACAACCTTTATAAATCTTAACGGAAATTTAAATATTACAATCGTGGAAGATCCAGATTCAAATTTCGCATTCTTAGAATATTTAAACAATTAAATTTCATTTTATTCAACGGCGATATACACCACTACAGGCACTTAATAGAGTTCAAGGAGTACCAAAGTACAAAATTCCAAAAATACTTATCTATAATGTATTGGACTGCGAACAGTCTCCTTCTTTTCCGATTTTGTTTTACTGGAAAATTCCTTGAGAAAACGAATGACGTGAGTCAAGAGACGCGCGGGCGCGGGAAAAGAGGAAAAGTTCTATAATAATATTTATAATAATAATGTTAAAACGGGGAGCTCACTTCACCGAATTGTTTTCTAGTCTGACCCTTTAAATTGTAACTACAGTGCCGGACAAGATAACAAGATACCTTGGGACACTTAAGAAAATACTACGCAATGACAAATAAAGCCCTTCGACGAGAGAAACTATCCGTCCCATTAATTTCTCCCCCACCCCTTCAATACAAAGTTTCCTGCTTTTATACATACAAATCAACATTAAATTGGGGGTGGGAAGGGGGAGGTGACGACAAAGACAATTTGTAGGGAAAAAGGTTCTACGTCCCAAATTTTCTTACCAAGATTTGAATAACATTCTGCCATATGTGTCTTAAATCTGTACGTCCGCCATGACCTCAAAAGAGCATTGAGCAATGCAGTTCATTCTTTGTCGCTGCGCTCCAATGATCGAATATAAAACCTTTCCCATGAAAAATATGCAAATACCTAGGATAGCAACGATATGTTTGCCCATAGATAATTCAAACTTGGCTGACTGTCAACTTCAGCTTGCGTGGCCTGCGGTTATTTCCATGGACCGTCGATTTCTATTGTAAGGAACACAACTTATGCAGATTTCTCAATTTTGTACAACTTCTAGGTCTATTCTACCAGTTGGAACTAGTGGTTCGTAATAGGTTATAGCATCGAAAATACTTTCTTTACACAGATATACTAAAATAATTTATTTTCCTGCAGGAATTTGAGGAAAAATAAAAAAGAGGAGCTTCCGTCTAGGATATTCTCAGATAACCCGTCGTTGATGTATTTGTAAGTTTGACACATTAGTTTGTTTGTTATTATGACAGCAGATTGAATGGCGCTACTTTATGCATTTGTCAAGTTAACATGCCTAGTAATTATGACATTGTCGGTGTCATCCTTGTTAGTTCGTAAAGTTTAGAGGGCACTCCGCGAGAGCGGTCGGCTACTCATGTAAGCGTAATGGTATATCCTGAGCCCAAAGTGTCTTACCATAATAATCTTTTACGTGCAGGCTCAGGCTCACCTGGATGTAAATATTGAAGTTTCCTTTGTTAGAATGGCAAAATGGCACAATGGAATTCAGAGTACATGTAGGAACGCTAGGACGTAGCATTGTGTTCGCATAGAAATGTGCACCGTATGCAAATTGCCACGAAGTTGAAGCATAGCACGTGCAGTTCGTTCTGAAAACAAAAGAAATCGGAAAAATGAGGCTTACAAGCACCACCCAAACCTGCAAGTTTAAAGAGTCACTTTAAAGAGTATTATGGTATTTTTAATAGTTTCTGGAGTGGCGATTGTTGTCTGTTGGACACAATATTTTAGCTTACTTGAACTGGATATCATCGTCAACTTCGTTGTATGCGTAAAGTTCACGCTGGGCATTGACGCCCTCAAAAATACCGGGGTGAGCGCATCTCGGGTCAGCGGGCGCGCGCTGTAAAATTCAAAACAAATTTCAAAATGGCGGTGTCACAGTGATATGTGTTTCCCCGTGATATGTGTGCCCCCGAACACATATCACTAGTGATATGTGTTTCCCCGGTTGGGAAACATAAAACACTGAAGCTAGGTATCCAAGCCTTCAAATGGCATCACAACATCAAATTAAAACAAAATGGCGATCGGGTGTGTAGTAGGAGAGCGAATTCACAAATATTACTAGAAAGGAGCCGTAGGATGAATGCCTTCTTGATGTATATATACCTGCAATTCGCTCAAGGTATACTCTGAATAGCAACGTCCTCTTCGAAAATCGAACGCGGACAATGAAAAAATGCTGAAAAATGTCGGAGCGCGTCTGCAAGGGGGGAAACACATATCACTAAAAGGACTCAAGCAGTGATATGTGTTTCCCTTGATCAGGAGATTCTTTTCAATGGCATACACTAAAATATACCCTCCAAAACAATGGTATGCCTATCCTTTATACGTTTTACCATATATAAAAATCAAACACGAATAAATCGGTCAACCTAGACGTGACTAGACAATCATAGCGAGGGGTCAAGAGGGGGGAAACACATATCACTAAAAGGCCTCAGCGCAGTGATATGTTAGTGTTTCCCTTGATGCCATCCACTAAAATATACCCTCCAAAATACTGGTATGCCTATCCTTTATACGTTTTACTATATGTAAAAGAATCAAGCACGAATAAATAAACATGACTAGAGCCGGGGGGGGAAACACATATCACTAAAAGGACTCGGTGTTTCCCTTGATCAGGAGATTCGTTTTAATGCCACTGAACCACTGAAAAATACCCTCCAAAATAATGGTTTGCCTATCTTTTATACGTTTTACTATATATAACAAATAAAACACGAAAAAATCGGTCAACACTAGACATGACTAGACTGTGATATGTGTTTCCCTTGATTCAGGATATTCCACGGATATTCCATGAAACTACGACAAAATTTCCATTACTTGTGCGAAAAAAGTAATTATACGCATTGTCCCGTGCACTTGACGCCGCACATTCTGGAGATATGAGCCACGGAAATGAACTGATATGAACCCTGGAAATGCTCTTCACTGAAGTATTAAATACTCTCAATTACCGTTGATTCAAACAAACATGATCAGCTGTCATTGCTGGTCAAGACACAAACTTAACAATATATATGTATACAATAGATAAGGATAATAGTATACTGATTATTCAAGTGATCTTTGAGTAGTGGGATCCCCTAGTTTAGAACATAGAGGAATGTGTGTAATGTTGGGTGTGGCACTTCTGGTATGCGTGGAGAACAAAATAATCTATTGTTTAAAGAACAACAGGTCTATTGTCTTAACCCTAGATCTATTGTCTTAACCCTAACCCTATTAGCATAATAACCCTAAGGATTGCAACTGCGCATGTCCTAATAACCCTAACCCTATTAGCATATTAACCCCAAGGATTGCAACTGCGCATGTGCTAATAACCCTAACCCTATTACCATAATAACCCTAAGGATTACAACTGCGCATGTCCTAGTAACCCTTATTCAAAATGGCGGATCTCATTGTTTATTCAAAATGGTGGAATTGAGTAAAATATTCAAAATGGCGACTTTCATTAAAATTCGAAATGGCGAAATTGAGTAAAATATTCAAAATGGCGACTTTCATTAAAATTCAAAATGGCGACTCTCATTAAAAATTCAAATTGGAGAAATTGAGTAAAATATTCAAAATGGCGACTTTCATTAAAATTCAAAATGGCGACTCTCATTAAAAATTTAAAATGGAGGATCTCATGATTTATTCATCAAAGTCAGGGGGGCCCATCCAGTTCAAGGCGGGCCCACGCCAGTGCACAAAACGACCAAAATCGTGTATTTGCTTACCAAACCCCCTAATTCTGAGATCGCTTTATAGGGACACAAGTTCTCTTCCATGTGGGACAACATGGATGTGACACTTTGGATTTTTCGACCAGTACGCATGCGCAAAAGGGGTTTTTGCTCTAAATGGGTTCAAATTCAATTTCAAACATGATTGTTACACAAGTTCTCTTCCATGTGGGACAACTTGGGTTGGGGGACAATTTTTTGAGTCAGTACGCATGCGCAGTAGGGTTTTTGACGAAATGCTTTCAAATTCAATGGCAAACATGATAGAATCGTACGATTTTCAGCAAAGAGAAATGAACAAAGAAACTGAACGTTATATGTTAAGCAGCGTGGAGCTAAACATAAGATGTTGAGTGTATTTTTCCTTTTTTATAATTCCCAATCAATTCATCTTTTCTCTTGCTTGATGACTATAAAAGTAAGGGAGGAAGCTGTATATCTTCAGTTATGTTGTCAACATGAGCAGGGTATATTTCGTCTTGGTTCGTGCTTGCGCTCGACGTTTTTTTTTCACGATATTCATTCCATCCTCTGCCATGCGAAAGTTGGTCAGTTCTGCTTAATGAGCTACAACCCATGAACTCTGGTCGCCTGTTGAGTTTTTATTACTTCATGGATCAGTGTGATGTATCCTTCATTTCAAGAGCAACTTAGACCTACCCCTAGAGTAGCTCATTGTAACTCAGAGCAACTCAGAACATTTGAGTAAGAAATTCAGAGCACTTGAGCGAGCAACTCAGACCATACAACTTAGACCAACCCCCTAGAGTAGCTCATTGTAACTCAAAGCAACTCAGAGCATTTGAGTAAGAAACTCAGAGCACTTGAGCAAGCAACTCAGACCATTTGATTGAGCAACTTAGAGCAACTCAGAGCAACTCGGAGCAACTCGGAGCAACTCGGAGCAACTCAGAGCAACTCAGAGTAACTCGGAGCAAGTCACATGATGATTTAGGGTCGATAACAGATGAAACTTACTCTTTAAAGAGTAATCTAAAAAAACACTCTTGTTTCATGACCTCCTTGTCGATGTGTTTAGTCAGTTTGAGCAGAGGTCAAAGACTATAATCAGCAGAGGTCACAGCAGAGGTCAAAGACTACAATACTCAATATTTCAAGAATGACATTTATTAAAGACAATTGCAAAATAATGCATTACAGAAAATCACGTTGTATAAAAACTATCGTAATATTTTCTCTTTTTTGCTGTGTAAGTCAAGTCTTCATCTTCATTCGACGTTTCTTTAGGTACTAGATCCTCCTGGTCAAACAGTCTATTCAACAAATATTTTCGTGTATTGACTGCTGCTTCAGCGGCCTCCGCATAATCCATGTCATCATCTTGCATAAAGCTATGTAATGTTTTCATGACCTTTTTATGCAGCGGGTCAGTTCTAAGATCACGATACCATTTTAGCCATCCCTTGCATGTTTATTATTTAAGCTAATAATTTTTTTAAATTAACCAGCTATAGTATCCACCGCTTTGATGGTCTAGTGGTTAAGACGCTGCGTTGTGGCCGTAGTAACCCAGGTTCGAATCCTGGTCAAGGCATAATTATTGTTTTGATCTTAGTAACTGTGTTTTATTTTGAAGCAAAGGCTTGCACAGTAGAGTTTTTATCTAGTCTTTGTGGTCGTACATGGTGACGTCAATGCTCTCTAATTATGAACCAGTCTGAACATGTTTGGGAGCATGCGGTGGTGACGTCAATTCCGACCAATCACGAAACAGTATGACCCTATTTGGGCAAAGCGTCCTTTTGATGCACGTGGAGCCTCATCTGACCAATCATGAACCACTCTGATCATGTTCGAAAAGACCTTCGGGAAGGTTCCTGTCCTTTATTAGTAGAAGAATCTCATTCAGTTTAGAATCATCATGTCTTCGTTCGAAGAGTGGTACTGCAACAAATTCCTCTCGAGTGCAACCTGTTAGACTTGTGACAATCCGACAATCAACATTTTTTACAATTTAGGAGAGATTTCATACAAGTACTTTGGAAGGTGGTGTTCTTCTGGAACATTTCCATTGTTACCGTGTTTGAGACCCTATTGGCGTTTGTGTTCGACGTGTCGGCGGTTTTATTTTTTACAAACAGTTACATGGAGGTCGTCTCGTCATCCGTTAAACGTCAGAAAGAAAATCCCGGAGACGTCAAGGTTACCCCTCAGTCGTCGAAAAAAACATTCATGAATGTCCCATTGAACCAATTTGAAGAGGATGACAGTTATTGGGATTATCTTCCGTGGGATGTTCGCAAAGACATTGTGACTGTTTCCCAAACCATGATAAAACATGAGGTGACGCAAGCCCTTCAAAGAAAAATGGAACAGGGATGGGATTGGGTTCATGCAGAAGTCAGGATGATGCCCTTTTGTCCAAGATTACAAAGACTGATCCCGGAGAACGGGTTTCAATTACCTACCCAAGATGATGAACATCAGATTGTTTTGGAAGAACCCCACAGATTTGACTGGTTCAAATTTTTTTGTTCACGGTGCAAAGGATTTCACAGCGCTTGTTGGTGTAGCAAATGTCATGAAACCTATGCAGCCCCTAGAAGCTTCAGGGAAACCACAGGACATGAACATTGTTAGGAAGACAGTGATAACAAAATGTAATGTTTAAAAAAGTTTAATTTGTAAATGAGTCCACTCAATAAAAGTTTTACATTCTAACATGGCGCAATGGTGTTTGTGATTGACATGGCATCCACAATCTAGGGTAGGATCACTCGGGGTTAAAATGCGTAAAGGTGGGCAATGAAACGATTCTAAATTACAATGTGGAATTTCTAAAAAAATGAGCAAGTCTCTTTCAACGTGGCCGCCCTTGTAGGCAATCACAGTTCGTTCGGGGGTTCTGAATTCTTCGTAAAGTTCCAATACTTTGATGTAAACAGCTTCTTTGTCTTTCGCCTTTTCCAGAGGTCTGGGACAGAAGGGGAGGCCATGAATAAATTTTGTACAATACGAGACGGTTCGTCTGTCTTTGTGGTCCAGATCTCTGTGTGTCCACGGATGATTGTAATGTTCGTAGCCGTAATCCGTGCCTGACCAATCACACCATCCGAGTTCCCTAATGACAAAACGGTCGAGAACAAAGAATCCTTCGAGATCAATGCAGAGACAAATGTGCCACATCTCCAATGGTAAACGTTTATTTTAGTTCATTTCAGCTTCAATCTGTTCCTCTAGCTTTCTTTTCCACTCTTTTCGTTGTTTTTCAATGTGGCCATTTTCGATCGAGTCTAACAAATCCTCTAGGGCAGCCACGGGCCAATAGTCCCCGTAGGCTTTGGTGACGTTGCCTTGTTCCAATTGTTCCAAAGCATAATTGACAGAATTGAGTTTGGATAGAATTAATGATCTAAATTCATTTAGGGTGAGTAAACAGTCCAATTCGTCCTCCACTTTCAATTTTGTTCTTAAGGCTACGAGTCTATCATCCTCCATGGGGTGGTCCTACAAGTTAAAAAAGTTCATTTTACTAAATGGTTCTTTTCGATGAGGTATAACAAGTCCTCTAACAAAAACAAGGGGTACGAGTCACTGTAGGCTTTTCCCACTTGTCCTTGGTTCATTTGTTCCAAAGACCGCTTGAGACCTTTGAGTTTTGTTTCGACAAAGGTTTTGACTTTTTTTAGGGTATTGTCCTCTTTCAACCGGGACTGTTCGACCTTTTCACCCTCGGCATCCGCATCTTCCATGATGTATTTGGCTCGTCTGCATGTCAGACCGTACAAGTTGCCGATATTGCAGTTGTGGTCCGGTAACCAGGATAAACCTTGTTCGTCAATTTCTAGGTTCATGTCGTCTTCGCAATACTCGCACAAATACACTTGTAACAGACCTTGGGTTCGTCTCTGGCAGGCTTGACTTTCTCGGTTTGCCTTTTTTGCTTGTTCTTTCCAGTAAGTCGCCTTGTCCTTTTCAGGAGTTTCCATTTCCCACTTGTCGAGTCCACCACAAATTGTTTTGTTTTGCCCTTCAGCCATGTCAAATGATGTAAACGTCTACACGTAGCACACAAGTCAAATTCTTGACTCAAGTAACCTTTGAGAATCACGTCTGGCAGAGACTTGACGATTTGCAATGTCATGAAAGTATAATTACCTGAGAAATTCCTTCTTTGGTAAGCCAATTGACTTGAATCTCCGTTATAAGCAGTTAATGTGCAGCACTCACAGCTCATGTCCCGAATGAAACATGTACGGCAAGCTGGTTTTTTATCTTGTCCTTGTATCCATATATGGACAAAGCGTTCTTTTGATGGACATGGAGGGCGGAGCCAATTCTGACCAATCGTGAAACAGTATCATGAGCCAGTCTGAACATGTTTGGACAAAGCGTCCTTTGGGAGTACTTTGCAGGTGACGTCAATGCTGACTCAGCATGAACAAGTCTGAACATGTTTGAACACGTGGTGTGTGACGTCAATTCTGACCAATCACGAAACAGTATGACCTTTTGGAGCTGACCAATGATGGAGCGCTCATTGTTATCAATACACATAAAATCCGCGACTTTTTCGTTCACTCCAGTTTTCCTAGCCAGCCAGAAGAATGACCACTGCCAAGACTCAGAAGAAGCTGCAAAGCAAGAAGAGGAAGGAACCTGAAGGATCCAACCCTATCCAAGACCTGATGAACACTACACTATCCATGGACCAAATCGTACAGACAACACCAACTACAGCAGTATGCCCTTTTCATGAAGACACTGAATTGAACCGTAGACAGCACGAGAGTGGGTCAAGTTTCTTTTTCTGTCCTAAAATATCCTGCGCTGTCTTTGGACAAGAGAAAAACATGAATGACATCCTAGAATTCTGCAGGACCAAGACCCATGCATCAATTCGTGAAGTGTGGGACCAGCTCGTATGTTTTGACGACACGGTGCCCTCCATGAGAATCAGCCAAACCATCAAGAATCCTGGACGTGTGTATTTGACCCAACGCAACGAGGAACCAACACAGCCCAAATTCTTCCAATGGTTGGATGTGCCACTCCGCAAGGAACTGAACCCTACAATTTGTAAAAAGATGAAAGGAAATCCTGAAGAACCCCAGTTCCTGTTTCAACAGGTTGGTCCTGTGGCGTAAGTGATCTCTCCCAAAGAATTAAAGGGGTTGCAGTATCGAGAGTGGATGGATGATGTGTTCCGACTGTACATGAAACTAATAGCCTGCCCCAACTACACGCTGAAAGCCCTGGATATCTTGAGAAGCTTGTACGAGCAGTATGGTGTCTCAGAGTAGCAGTGCATGGAAACCATACGACACATCATTCGACTGTACAGAAAGTACGTTGAACAGGAAGCAGACATCCCAGATCCGGATCCCACAGACACCCTCTTTTTCAAGAACGCTGTTGAGCTGGAGCTGGAGCAAGAAGAACTGAAGATGAGCAAAGAGAAGATCCGAGAACAAGAACAGTTTAGACGAAGAAATCTGTTAGATTTTTTCTGAACCCTCAACCACCCACCACGGCGTTTTCTTCTTACTTTTAAAAGAGCAGTTGTAATAAAGATGTAAATGAGGTTCACTTTTTATATAATGAGGTTTTTTGTTCAATAAATTGTGTGTAAAAGTCATTTAAAGGTCATTAAAATCATGTTCTTCGTGGAGAATACGTATTGAGTGGTCTCTCTTATATAGGCTCTGTCACGGGAACGGGTCCCTTATTGAACCCACCCATCATCATCCCCTGACCGTGTTTTTAGAAACGGACATTACCCCTGAAAGGATAGGACGTTGGGTCGTGTTTGTCGATTGGTTGGGAAAGAGTTGGCCCAAATCAGCCCCCGGATTTTACCAGGTCATCCAGGAGTGTCAACCCCAAGTCATCCCTTCCATTTGGAACGTGGTCCAATTCTTCCTTAAAAAGTGGTTCATTGATTGCCTTTGCACATCAGAATGAAAAATGTCTGATCGAACGTGAGATGGCAAGACAAAACATTACATAGCTTTATGCAAGATGACATGGATTATGCGGAGGCCGCTGAAGCAGCAGTCAATACACGAAAATATTTATTGAATAGACTGTTGTTTGACCAGGAGGATCTAGTACCTAAAGAAACGTCGAATGAAGATGAAGACTTGACTTACACAGCAAAAAAGAGTAAATATTACGATAGTTTTTATACAACGTGATTTTCTGTGATGCATTATTTTGCAATTGTCTTTAATAAATGTCATTCTTGAAATATTGAGTATTGTAGTCTTTGATCTCTGCTGTGACCTCTGCTGATTATAGTCTTTGACCTCTGCTCAAACTGACTAAACAGATCGACAAGGAGGTCATGGAACAAGAGTGTTTTTTAGATTACTCTTTAAAGAGTAAGAGTAAGTTTCATCTGTTACCGACCCTAAATCATCATGTGACTTGCTCTGAGTTGCTCTGAGTTACTCTGAGTTGCTCTGAGTTGCTCCGAGTTGCTCCGAGTTGCTCTGAGTTGCTCCGAGTTGCTCCGAGTTGCTCTAAGTTGCTCAATCAAATGGTCTGAGTTGCTTGCTCAAGTGCTCTGAGTTTCTTACTCAAGTGCTCTGAGTTGCTCTGAGTTACAATGAGCTACTCTAGGGGGTTGGTCTAAGTTGTATGGTCTGAGTTGCTCGTTCAAGTGCTCTGAGTTTCTTACGCAAATGTTCTGAGTTGCTCTGAGTTACAATGAGCTACTCTAGGGGTAGGTCTAAGTTGCTCTTGAAATGAAGGATACATCACACTGATCCTTGAAGTAATAAAAACTCAACAGGCGACCAGAGTTCATGGGTTGTTGCTCATTAAGCAGAACTGACCAACTTTCGCATGACAGAGGATGGAATGAATATCGTGAAAAACAACGTCGAGCGCAAGCACGAACCAAGACGAAATATACCCTGCTCATGTTGACAACATAACTGAAGATATACAGCTTCCTCCCTTACTTTTATAGTCATCAAGTAAGAGAAAAGATGAATTGATTGGGAATTATAAAAAAAAGGAAAAATACACTCAACATCTTATGTTTAGCTCCACGCTGCTCAACATATAACGTTCAGTTTCTTTGTTCATTTCTCTTTGCTATCCATTGAATTTGCCATTGAATTTTATCCATTGAATTTGCCATTGAATCTGCGCATGCGTATTGACTCAAAAAAGTGTCCCCCAACCCAAGTTGTCCCACATGGAAGAGAACTTGTGTAACAATCATGTTTGAAATTGAATTTGAACCCATTTAGAGCAAAAACCCCTTTTGCGCATGCGTACTGGTTGAAAAATCCAAAGTGTCACATCCATGTTGTCCCACATGGAAGAGAACTTGTGTCCCTATATAGGGATCTCAGAATTAGGGGGTTTGGTAAGCAAATACACGACTTTGGTCGTTTTTGCACTGGTGGGGGCCCGCCTTGAACTGGATGGGCCCCCCTGACTTTGATGAATAAATCATGAGATCCTCTATTTTGAATTTTTAATGAGAGTCGCCATTTTGAATTTTAATGAAAGTCGCCATTTTGAATATTTTACTCAATTTCGCCATTTTGAATTTTAATTTTTAAATGAAAGGACCACTCGACAAATTGGAAGTACTGGATCCTTGTGAAGGATCTGATCAGCAGAAATAATTATAAACAAATAAAATGAAAGGCTGATCGTACAGAAAGGGATATATTTTTAACCTTAAAAATATATTCCTTTCTGTACGATCAGCCTTTCATTTTATTTATTTTGAATTTTAGTGAAAGTCGCCATTTTGAATATTTTACTCAATTGCACCATTTTGAATAAACAATGAGATCCGCCATTTTGAATTAGGGTTACTACGACATGCGCAGTTGTAATCCTTAGGGTTATTATGCTAATTGGTTTAGGGTTATTAGCACTTGCGCAGTTGCAATCCTTGGGGTTAATATGCTAATAGGGTTAGGGTTATTAGGACATGCGCAGTTGCAATCCTTAGGGTTATTATGCTAATAGGGTTAGGGTTAAGACAATAGATCTAGGGTTAAGACAATAGACCTGTTGTTCTTTAAATAATAGATTCTTTCGTTCTCCACGTATACCAGAAGTGCCACACCCAACATTCCACACATTCCTCTATGTTTTAAACTAGGGGATACCACTACTTCTTTGCATCCAATGACCGTGACAAGATTTACCTTGGAAATTTATCGCTTATAATAACTAACTTCCTCGGAAATTCGTACCAAGCTTCCAAGAGTAAATGGTGTTTCCCTTAGCGCGAAGGCGAATTAGAGAGTCTATTTAACCAAAAATAACGTAATTCGCCAATGTCGGCATTTTATTTAATTGTTTAGAATTTGTCTTCGCAGTAAAAAGCATAATTTGTGCGGGAATTTGGCCTTTGTAGGGGAGGGGGAGGGGAAACACATATCACTGGCCGCCATCTTTGAGGGGAAACACATATCACTAGTGATATGTGTTCAGGGGCACACATATCACGGGGAAACACATATCACTGTGACAGCGGCTTCTGTGGATCTTGAAGATATTCTCAAAGAAGTAACTCGCAGTGACACTGAAGAGCTACAAGACTCCAGTGACGCGGAAAACCGACCAAAAAAACTGAAGCTTTAGAGTCAGCTGTTAATTCTTTCGCAGAATGCAGCGATCTGGGAGAAAACATCGCACTTTTTAAACAAGAAGCAAGAAGATATTTATAAGTGCTATACGAAAACATGCTCGAGGGAACGATTCATTTGCCATTTTGTGTGAATCATCACTCAACACAGGAGCAATGTTAAAGGATGAGGCACGCACATGGTTGGATTTAATTTACAGGAGGCTGTCAGCTCGTCGGCGAATTAAAAGACCGGGGTTTGTGGAGTTTACCCGTGACATTCTGAAGAAAGTGTATTTGGCTCTTAAAAGGGCCTTTTCAACCACAACAAATCGTGAGCTACGGAGCAATGTATACATAGACGGAAATCGTAATGGAATTTCAATCAGTATTGCATATTTGCCTTCTGTTTTATATCTGTTTCGTATTTTGTAACAGTAGGACAGTTAAAAGGCTATTTGAACAGGAAGATCCCTGGCAAAGGGAAGGCTAAAGTGCTTATTTCGAGGTTTAAGTAGTTCAAACTTTGCTACAAGTATTCAAAGCGGTAAATGATTGTTTCATTTCACTATGGTTTCTGGAACACACATGAGTTTCCTTTGCATGACTAAGTTTGTTCCGCACACTTTGTAGTCTGTTGGGCTTCATAAAAATTCTTTTAATAAGATTCTTGTTGAATGAATGTTTACAAGATTGAAAATAAATATGAGTTCTGAAAACCTCTGGACAAGTTTTCATTTTTTCTTCTGAACAAATGCAAATCAAATAATTCCGTCACTACAATGCATAAATATTTCTGGTTGCAAATGCATGTTATTCAATGGAATGATAATAAATAATTCATATATGTTAACAATAATACTGAATTACGGTCAATAAGTACCAATACAAGTTTTAGTAAATTCAGTTATCCAAATATAAAATTCTATAAACTGATATCCAATACCTTAGTAATGCAAGTCATGTAAGTCAAAGTTGAGTTATTGCAATTTTTAAAATGATTTGCATGCAACTACTTAAGATCTATCTGCATATCAATGACAATTTTTGTTGAATGTTTACAAGATTGAAAATAAATATGAGTTCTTAAAACTATTGGACAAGTTTTCATTTTTTTGGTTGCAAATGCATGTTATCCAATGGAATGATAATAAATTGATATATATTAAAGGGATGGTTTCACGGTTTGGCGCATGTGGTCCGATTAAAATGCTTATTCGCCTTCTTACTTTTTTATCGATTAAAAAACACTCACATTTACTTCACACACTATATTTAGTCAAAACAAAGCGAAAGATGACCAACATTTGCAGAGAATGTCAACGAAAAACACCGACAAAGCCAACACTGAATAAAACCTTTGACCCGACGGATTTATTCTACGCTCTGGTGGCTTTCATGGCCCACATGGGTATGCATAATCATCCATTCATTCATCTGACTGACCGCGACATTTTTCACGGGCAAATTTCCCGCCGGAGTTATCTACTCGCTTTCGATTGGTCTAAACAATGAAATGAAATGGCTTATGTCATAGCTTGTACATGCGCCAAACCGTGAAATCCTCCCTTTAACAATAATACTGCATAATGGTCAATAAACGCCAATACAAGTTTTAATAAATACAGTTATCTAAATATAAAATTATATTCTTGGCTTTCACATGACGTCATAAAAATTAAAAAATCTAAAGAAAACGTCCTACAAAGCTGTTTCTAACATGGTATGTGGATACAAGTGTTATAATCTGTCACAAAAAGTTTCAGGTTTTAACGATGTTTTGCTTCCGATTTACAAAGGTTTTAAATGTGTCACGCAATGCGTCACGCTATTTCAGATAAGCCGCGAAAATAAACAAAATTGAATCAGCTGAAAGTTATTGTTTGCGTTATAAGTGCTTATAAACCGAGTTAATTGAGCTTATAGCAAATACAAAATTTTTTGATGTGATTTTTGGTGTAGTTAAGAATTTGAATTTTTGGCCGCCATCTTTGTACCCCTCTCAGGGGCAAAAAGATGGCCGCTCCATACATTTCTTACTAAAAATATCTAATACTCGTTCGCCTTTAACTCTTGAACGAAATGCTTTTGCGCTTCAAAATTTGGCCAAGATGTGTAGTTTTAAACTCTCTACAATTCCATAAACATTTTGGATTCGAAATCTATTTTTTCATGCTTCTGAATTTTGATATGACGTAAGTGAAAGCCAAGAATAAACTAATATCCAATACCTTAGTGATGCAAGTCATGTAAGTCAAAGTTGAGTTATAGGAATTTTTAAAATGCTTTGCATGCAACTACTTAAGATCCAACTGTATATCAATGACAATTGTTGCACAAAATGTGCATATATAAACCCCTGAAAGGGAGGGGCATACCCAGGGGAGGATTCAGGGTCAAGGGGTTCTGCATCCCCCTTTTTTCTCTTTGTATAAATGGCATTATTGAGTTTTCAAATGTCAATGAAAATGCTACTGCAGCTGCTCTGTAGTTTTAAATACCCAACAAGATCCTGTTTGCCAATAAATGTCACATGTATTGGCCTGCAATATATCTACAGTATGACAGTGTACTAGAACTCTGCACTCCAAGCCTCGTGACTTTGCAAGTTCACCATCTGTAAAATTGAACTTTCTTGAGTGTATAATTTCAGACAAGTTGGAAACCTCCCTTGTAAAAATGGTGGGTATGCCCCTGCTGACAGGCACTCTGATTGTCCAAACTAGTAAACCTTAGTACTAGTTTACACATTTTAAAGGACAGTGATTTCAGTCTAAGATTAAAGTTGTTTAGCTAAGAACCTTCTTATCAACAACCATCTGATTGACAAGACAGCACAATAGCCTGCCTATATGGATGTGAACAATAACCACACCATTCTGACATTTCTGGCTTTGGGAAACCACAGAAACAGAAGTTGTTCAGGGCACTTCTGTTAGGAACATACCTGTCCTTTGAAGGAATATAATTGTCAAGGTTATAACCCCTTACCCTTAACCAGATTAAAGAAAGGAATTCATGGCGAAATATTTGCTGCCATCTCATGCCATATTTGGTGTTTTGTGAATACCTTGAAATGGCAATGTGTTTAGCTTCCCTTCCTTCCATTGAGGTAACTGGAAGACCCTTTCTATACTTGGACTTGACATCTTTAGCATGCACTGCGACAATGTGACCTATTGTCCATACAGTAGGAGTTGCCGTCCCAATGAATAAACTATAAGCCCTAAAATAGTTAGTGCAATGAGAAGTCAGCTCTTTAATTTCATCATCATTAATAGTCATTCTGCAGAATAAAGACACTGCATTTCTTAGTTCCAAGCTCACAAATGCAAAAGTGTGAAGTCTGAAAGTTTGCCTTGCAGTATCGGCAGGTTTCTCTAAAGACTCAACGAGGTGCATAAAATTATGCAAATACATCCTAGAATCTCTCCCTGTAAATTTATACTCAAAGTCTTTCCCTGGTGACTTTGTTTGCTAAACGAGATAGCTGGCATTTAGATTTAAGTGCCTGTACAAACTTTGAAAATGGAGAATCCCTAGGCACCCCAATCATATTTGTGACATTACTCCCAAGGGAAGACTTTTGGACAGCTTCATACAGCATAATTTTATGAATATGTTGACAGGCATTATTCTTTACATGCAAAGGATCGGCATGTGCTCTGTCAATGAATTTCCCAATGAGTGGTTCAAACCCTTGCCTACTCTTGTTAGAAGCAATAAATGCTGTTACTTTGCTGCGTTTAGTGTTGGGAGCTAACTGAGTCTTGTTTAATTTACCGTTGAGGTCAGCCACTTTCTAAGCAACAGCTAATCTTTCATGATACTCCCATGGTCTGAAATCATTATGGTGTTCTGGGCCAAATGATTTGTTTACATCACACATTTTATCAGGAAAAATGTTAGCAAAAGTTGAAAAATACTTGGCACTGTTTGTAAGCTCCCCTGCTAAAAAAGCCAACATTTTCATGTCATTGGGGAGTTCTGCAAACTTGAATTTAATGATGGTGTCATTGACATTAAATGCAGCCTTTCTCTATTTGCTCCATTTCTTTGGCAATCATTGCAATGAGCCTTTTAGCAGCAATACGTTGTTCTGAGCAGTTACTTCCAAAGATTAAAAAAGTTGTCCTCATTACTCAAAACCTTGTGATCCACATTAAGAAAACTAATGAGCCATGCAGAAGACTGGTCAAATTTGCCGAAAGGGGCTCCATCCCCACCAATGGCTACTTGGAAAGTGTTTGGTTGCCCAAACCAATCAAAATCTTCAGGTTTTAATGTGGTCAGGTAGAAAGATGCTAATCTAACAAGGTGTTGTGATAAGTTCCTGTAACAGCCATCAACCTGATCCTCAGGTTCCAAATCAGAACAAAAGCTCTCTCTTACACTCTTTAAGGTTCCTATGTCAACTTCATTGAGAAATGTGACTAGTTTGTTGTAGGGAACTAGCCGAGGTAATGAGCATGACATTACTTGAATGCGTGTTGTTTTAGTTTTTTACTTAGGATTGGTAGTCTTACCCATTACCCCTTTTGAATAGAAAACTGAAACACTTCTAATCACGCTTATTTCTGAAGTTTCAACTTCAAGTTTCTGAAGTTTGCTTTCTTATAAAGTTTGGGAAAAACCTTTTTGGAAAACTTCTTACTTTTTGACATAAAGTCAACAAGTATCTTTGTGGGGCATCTTTTCTCAGTTGTACTAAGAAGACCTATATGTGCTGGAGTATTATCATTTAAGTCAGCCCCATGTATTTCTTTGGCTGCTTGGTATGTCTCTGACCTCCTATGTGTTACTACTGTTGACGATGGCCCACTCTGATCATCAGAAGGGAGAATGGTCGGGTGTCTGCGTCTTGCTTCAATTGACTGCTTAGACAGAAAATACTTTTTATTTTGTTTTTGAGAGACAGCTGTGCCAGCTTGGGGCAGGTCTCCTGATAGTTCTTGTATATCCTCAGAAATCTCATCTACCTTGAAAGATGAGAGCAAAATTGAAATTTGTCAATTCTGGTACATGCCTGTTTCAATAAATTTTCCTTTGTTTTTAATCATCATCACACATTATCATCTACCAGTCAATTCCAGGAATGCCCATCCCCAACCTCCCCCCCCCCCCCAGGCCAACCCCCAGGTATTGCCATTTTTTAAAAATTGGCAAATTCCCCGGGGTGGGGACAAATACACTGTTCATATACCCTGGGGTGTGACCAAAGATGCAGGCAAATGCCCCGCCCCCGGGCTCATCCACAATATATACCAGCACTGCTCAAGGACGAACGATTTTAATACCCGTTAAAACCAAATGCTGCCAAGTGATAACTACACCTTTTAATGTACAGACAACACTACATGATTGTGATTGTGATCTATTTATTTGAAAACATAAACTAGTTGACCAATTTTTACATGGAGGTATTTACGGTGCTTTACTTCCCCCTTTTCCCCACTTTCCTTCCCCTTCCTGCTTGGAGGCAGCGATTGTACAGCTTTGCCTTGCGAATACAGATCCAAATATTGTGATTAGTCAATCACATAGTATCTACGTGGGTGTCAAATGCCCCAGGATGGCTCGGGGGTTGTCAAATACCCGGTCCCCGGGCCGCGAAAAAAATGCGAATGCCCCATCCCCGGGACTACAATGTGACCAAATGCCCCACTATTAAATGCTTGGGGGATGGGCAATGCTGGAATTGACTGCTGCCTAAAGCTCATCAATGAATCCTTTGCAGGGTGATTATTCTTGTCTATAGTCATAAAGCTAACTGGGTCAAAGTAGCACAATCTTCAATTACACTATGGTGGGAGCGTCATAAATACTTTTCGAATAAGCTTTGATAATTTAGCTCTTTGTTTCACTAGAACTTTGTGAGCCTTCGCAGCTTCATCTCTTAGATGACTTCTCTCTTTCGTAAAAACTCCAACATTAAACCGTCTGTAAACTTTAGGCTTCCTTCGAGTTTTTAAATTATCAGTTTATGATGTCAAAGCGTCAAGTATTTCAATTATTGTCGTTGACTTAACTCAACTTGTAGTTCAGTTTGAATTCCTTAAACCTCGAAATAAGGAGTTCCTCCTTTACTCCCAAATACAGTACTCCCAAAACCAGGGCCTCTTTCACTGATTCGCTGACGAGATGACAGCCTCCAGTGTAGATTAAATCCAACCATGTACAGACTCCATCTTTTAACATGCACTGCTCCTGTGTGGTAAGTGATGATTCGCACAAAATAGACCAAATGAATCACCGTTGCACGGTTAGTCGGTTGTGTTAAATGAAAGTCTAAAAGCAAATAGGTTTTTTTCTTGAACAGTTCTTCGTTTTTGTAAATAATCTGTACTCCCGTTCCTGTGGAAACGAAAGTTATATGAAGCCAAATATCAGTTTTCTGGAGACCGTACCTACATTTTTAAATCGGCTTTTAAGCGATCTTCTCCAAGTCAGATCAACTTGAAATTTTCACAACTAGCTGGTTTTGAATTGAAGTTTGGAAAGATGTATTTTCTGCTAAAATCGATGTTACCATGACGACGATAAACAAGAAACTTCGAAATCAGTAAAAGTGAAATTTAGCGCGTTTAACCCTATTCGGCCTGGGGGGAGCACAAAGTGCCCGCGCTAACTTTGAACATTCATAACTTCTTTAATATGTATTCAAACGCCATGAAACTTTGTGACTTTTCCTAAAATTTATCTGGCAACAATTTCATCTGACAATTTTTTGATCACGCGACTTGATGTTTCCATGGCAACAACATTTTGACAGCCATTTTTTGGAAATTTGCATATTTATATCTTTGAATGAAGAAAAATGTTTATTGGTATAACTTTTGTATTTTTACGTCATTTAGCCTTTATTTGTTGGTTTTGATTAATGTTGCGTCAATTTGGACGGTTTTTAAGAGGTTTTAAAAAATTTCAGAAATCCAAGATGGCGGATCTAAGATGGCGGCCGTATAACTAATTACCTAATAATAACGTCATATGACGTCATCGTTCCATTGTGCGGACCGCAAAGGAGACAGTTTTGGACGTAATATGTATCCTCAAGGTTTCTCTTGAAGTTGCGAGGGGGGTGGGGGCACAATGTGGCCCCCCAGGCTCAGGAACTCGAAAAAAGACCAGGCCGAATAGGGTTAAGATTTCGCATTGAAAATCCGACATAGACATCTTTAAATATGGTATATGGCATACATATTTGTAAGAATGAAAAAAAAAATATGTATGTTTGATTTCAAATAAATCGCAATAACATTTCAAACGTTACTATTTGTGTACTGGTAATAAATTGATCGAGAGATTAACACTGGTTTTGTGAAATTACATAATGATAGTGTCAAAACGTAGCTTGATGTTTTGTTTGTAAACCTTCAAAGTTTTGTTTACTTTCTCTTTTGCGATCTTGAGAACTACTATTTTTCCTAGCATCGCTTCATGTGTAATTTTTGGGTATTTTTCGATTTTGATCGCTTTTGCAAAAATCTGAGAAACGGTTCAATTGATTTTTTATAACGTTTACCATGCATACTTACCGATGTGCAAAATATTATCTGAAAGTTTCATTGACATTGATTCACTGGAACGCTTTTAAATTTAGAGATGAAGACGACGTACGAACCGGCCAAAACGTTTGCGTTACAAATTCACTTTTTTAAGCGCTCAGTAATGATTTCAAATCAATGCGCAATACATTCCTCCGTGATTGAAACATTGCAATGTACGCTCGTTGATGCCAATTTCTTTGCATCTGTTTTCTTTTCCTTTCAAAACGCCTGCTGTAAAAACGTTTTTAAAACACAAAAGGGCATTTATTGCTCAAAGCAGTAAGGAGAGTAATAAGGTACAATCATGCTCGAATATAGATAATAACAGATGCACAGATACATACATACATACAGCAGATCACAACGAAATGTATAAATCACAGAGGAATGCAATGCGCATTGATTTGAAATCATTATTCAGCATACCTTAAAAAAGTGAATTTGTAACGCCATTTTTTCGGCCGGTTCGTACGTCGTCTTCATCTTTAAATTTAAAAGCGTTCCAGTGAATCAATGTCAATCAAACATTCAGATAATATTTTGCACATCGGTAAGCACGCGCTGTGAATGTTTTAAAAAAAAATCCATTGATTTGTGGTTGTCATTTGTGTGGAGCATCTGTCTTCGATACGTTTTCGCTCGTTGCGAATGAAGTTGAACTTTGATTTCTTGGGTAAAGCTGATTGGTGGTGAACGAAAAGTGGTTTCTTGGTTGGCTTTTTGTAAAACTCGAAAGAGCTTTTGCCGTCTCTGGAGATGGTGACTTTGAAATCGAGTAGTAACAGCGATAGGCCATTGGGTTTTGTTTCCGGTTTCTCAATTTCGAACTTCAATTTGGGGTGTAGACTGTTCATTGTGTGGTGAAATTGGCCTGCCATTTCTTCACGGTCTGGAGATAAATGTCGTCAACATATCTCTTATAAGGACTTTTCAATAGGTGCGAGGAGACGGCGATGGTCTCTAGTTTGTCCATGAATAAGATGGCCAGAATGCCTGACATGCTTGAACCCATTGGTAAGCCGTCTTTTTGGCGGAAAACGTGACCATTAAAGGAGAAGTGTATGTTGTTTAGTGTGACTGTGAGAAGGTCTGTTACGTCTTGCTTGGAGAGGCGGAATATTGGGTTCTGAATTCTATCAACGGCATTGGTCATGGCTTCCTGTATGGGGATATTGAGGTATAAAGGGACACCACATCGAGGCTGCATGGATATGGTAGCGTTTTGCTTGTGGTAAAATCGCCGGCTTGAATGCACTTAATGAGTTCGAGGCTGTTTTCTAGATGTGCTAGGACATTCTTCAGCATCGATTTAAGGGTGTTGGCGAGCAACCATGAGATGCGTTGGGTTGGTCCATTGGCGTTAGATACGATGGGTCTTATTGTTATATCTGGACCGGTTTTGTGGGTCTTGATGAGATGGTAGAACCTGGGCAGATCAGTGTTTGAAGCAAGGAAGCCTTTACGGACATAAGGGGGAACTCATTCTGTAGGCAGATGTTTTTCCAAGTCGAGTTGACTTTGTTTTAAACTGTCTTGGCTGACATGCGGGGTACCTTTTGATAGGTGTTAGAGTCACTGAGGTGATCATGGGCCACGTGCGTGTATGTGTCTTGTTGTATTACGCAGAACTTTGTGCATCTCTTCACTTTGAGTCCTTTGATTGTTTCTTTGTCTGTGTGGCTAATGTTCGACCACTTTCGTTGTGGTTGTAGTGTCTTGACTGTGGCTTGTAGTTTGTGGTGAATTCTCTGTAGCTTGCTTTCGAGTTCGTCTTTGGATTAAGGTCTGTACATGTGTCGGGTTTGTGGATAGGTGAGGAAATCTGAAGGTTGAAGGTTTAATTCCCGGAAGTGTTTCCATCGTATTTGGTTGGCTAGTCGGTAGAATGCTATGTTAATGTCCGTGATCGTGTGTTCGTTTACTCCAGGAGAGAGGCTGAACTTGGGGCCTTTAGACAGGAGATTGATTTCTTGGGCGTTGAGGGTACATGTGAGGTCGGTGACTAAGTTGGCTTTGTTTGTGGTGGTGTCGTTGTCTGAAGAGCTCGTGCTGTTTCTATCAGTGCTATTGGAGTTGTTTATGGGACTGGTAGCGGTTTGTTGGTCCTTTTATGTCTTCACCTCTCTCACTCTGCTTTCCTCGCTGTCGACTTTCGGTTTGAGTTTTTTCCCGTCCTCCCAACCCATGTGCTACTTTTTTTTTTAACTTGAACACGCCCAACTTTGCATTGCAATAATCATCTAAGAAAAAGTCAAAAGATGCTTAAAGCTCATAAAACTATTTCAGTCCTGAGAGTTTGATTTCAGTTTTGTACCTTTCAACGGTGTAGGCGGCACTTGTAATAATCGAAAAGGTGTGACTTTTTTATATTATAACTCGCGCCTTTCGCAGATATAAAACCTTTCTGCGAATCTCTACTTATCCCTGTATAAAGTAAATAAGATTGATCGTTAACAAATAGATTCCATTTGGCCGTGTGTCTGTTCAGTTATAGATCACAGATGACGTCAAAATGTGGTAAGAACAAAAAAGTGGCACACGAGCCGCAGGCGAGTGTGTCACTGATGTTCTTACCACATTTTGACGTCTTCTGTGATCTATAACTGAACAGACACACGGCCAAATGGAATCTATTTGTTTTATACAATGAACAGAAAAGTAAAAAGAGTAAAATTACGAACTTGCCTCGTAGCGCTCGACTGTTCGAAGATTTGTTCCAGTTTAGGTATTTTCCAAGTCGCCAAGAATACTTTTCGTCTTGGTTTCTTCTTTTTCTTGCTCATAAACAGCTCCTGCTAAACATTTTTCGAGGCTTTCACTTGCTTAATCCAGAATAATCTCGCAAACATTTTCAAAACTGTGCGCCATGTTGGACAAAACAAAGCAAACAATTTTTCTATGACGTCAGCCGTGCGTCTGTACTCTGATAGATCATAGGCAACGACCAATCACAGAGCGCGTAGTATTCAGTTCATTGTATAAACAATTTTAGACAATAATTAAGATTTCATGGACAAAGATTGATGAAAAAGAATATTATCAGTCTGAAGTTCATGAACACGGGCAACGCACGTTTGTCATAGTTTCCATAAGTGATCGACTGACAGATCACAACTCGAACATCGCGCCCGCTACAAACAACAGATTCCTGCTATTAATCATTGTCGCTAAAATATCTAGGAAAAATGTTAATACATGAATATAAACTTGTATATATTTGTTATAAGTTCGCGAGAAATGATTCAAAATTGGGCATTTTAAAGCGCGTTTTTTAAAACTCCACGGGCAATTCAAAGGGAGGTGTGACTTTTGCGAACTATTGTTTACACCAGCTTTCGGTTTATTAACTCCACTTGAATAAGTGCGTGTATCCTTTCTAAACTGAGAGCGCGAGAAGTTATTTGAAGCTTAAGCGTCCTCAAAACACAATGTGCAATCAAAATGAGGTGTTTCGTCCACGAATGAAGATAAAAATACATTTACATAAACTCGGAAATGAGAGTAAATAAAAAACAACCAAAACGGTTGTTTAAACTAGTGTAAGTGCTTTTCTATGAATGCAGTTGCCGTTAACGTCCCAAAATAAACTTTCAGGTATAATATGGTGTATGCAGATAGACGTTAGCACATAAGCGCCATTTTAAACTTCGCAGGCAATTCAGTTTATTAACTCCACTTGATTAAGCGCGCGTATCCTTTCTAAAATTGAAAGCGTTGCTTCGTTTTGTTAAATGTTCTGGAGATAATGGTAAAACAAAAATATAAAGAGCGTGAATACTTTTCAAAGGAGCCTCAAAATATGTGTGAGCATCGAATAAAGATAGAAACACATTTTTACATAAACAATTAGTTCCATGGCACGAAATTTGAATACTTTCAACTCCGAGGTGAGCACAAAAGAAAAACACTACCCGTAAGAAATGATTTCCGAGAATTCTCGAGAAAAGCAAAATTATCAGAAATTATCAGAATTTCTCAAGATTTCTAAAGAAATCTTGGTACGTTTTGGTGCGACCGAAATTTCCCGCAAATTCTTGGGAAATTTCGAGATCACCTCCAGCAGGATTTAACACCTTCTCGGTTATTGCCGAGAATTCTCGGGGTTTGGCTGAAATGTGTGAAAACTAGAAATAAGTTTGCTCAAAAGAAGGGGTTCTCAGGACTTCTTGGGAAATCTCAGGAATAACTTGAGACGTTATTCAATATTAATTGAAAACACGTTTTAGTTTGACTTCAGTCTACAGGACTGTGCAAAAAGAGATTGTCAAATAAACTTTCACTACGAAAGTACGGAGGCCGAAGTTAATCATCAACCTCACATGTTGCCCATTGTCGGCTTGCGGGCTGGGACCTGAAAGCAAGGCGATATCGCACGGCAAGATACATTTGATGTTTGCTTTTTTTGGCTCTGATCCACTCATTTAACACTCATTATCCCGACACAATCATTTTTTGAAATAGTATTGACGCCGTAACGAACGAAATGAAACCTTGGCCGGTGTAAAAGGTTATTCCTCGATTAATGACATCTTCAAACGCGTTTGTAGATAGAAGCTTATGCATAACATAACAAGATGTTGTTATTATTCAGCGAGACTGCAAATAGCCTAGTGGCCCCAGCTTATGTTGTATTCTATATTTTCCGTATAAAACGTGTGTTTAGAGCAGCTAGGCAATGCGATCGCATGTCAGAGCACACATTTGTAAACAAGCAATTTATGGAGCGAACAGCAAGGAAAATATTAAGCTCAAAATATACACGAAAGATGACTCGCAATTGCGTCTCTTCTTAAGATTAAATTGACATATTAAAGTCATACCTTATACGTGTTTTATGGGGGACCTCTCATCATGGCATTCCAGGATTTCCTTGAACAATTTCGAACGGATACCAAATTGCTTGTTGAAACCAGTTATTACTAAATTGGTTTGCTGGTTTGTTTTCCGATGAAAGCAGCAGCCGTTCAGGCCGTTAACCTCGCAAAATAATCATTCAGGCACGATTTCAGCGAATAAAGCTTGAACATATTTTATACCTAACAATTATTTAAGCGGCACAAGATTTTAACCCAGAACGAAGCACATTATAAACTATAAGAATACAAACAATGGGATTGTCAAACTGTCGCTCACTACCCACCCCAGCGTTGTTAGTTTTGTCGTGTCAGTTACAACTCTGTCCCTCCCCGGGGGAGATTGCTCCTTGGCTCGGTCGCGCCGAAGATCCAAATCGCCATTGAGACATTGTTAAGAAAATATTCGGAAAGTTTGAATTTCCCTCGCTTATTAAAAGCCATTGTTTCACCGTTGATCGTTTTTGCCCTTACATAGGCAAAAACGATGAAGAATCCAATGCCTATTGTTGTCGAATATGAGCTGCTTTTCTTGATACCGGACTACGTGATGGTCAGATAATGCGTATACTGAACAATCTGTGATTAATATCTGCAAATAACTCCTAACTTTTGTCTAACTTTGAAATTTCTAGAGTTCTTGATGACAATGAAATAGTGGAGCTGCCGGAAAGAGTATTTTTCGAACTGACCAGTCTGCAAACTTTGTAAGTTTTGTTTTGAGAGGTAGCTGTTGATAATTTATGGAGTATATTTATTGGGGCGAATGTAAGAGATTGGGAGAGCCAAATGCATCGTTGCTTAAACACGTAGCGACGGTATTAAAGGACATGACACGTCAAGTTTTGTTTTGACAGTAAATTACAACAAGCGAAGTGGCATGTAATGGCGAACACATCCGCACTCTAAAGACATGTGGCGCTCGGACATTTTGGCTCTTGTCGTTTATGATCGAGTGAAATCATCGAAAACTGTAGCCCATGGTCTCTATAACATCAAGAAGGAACCATTGAAGGTCATATAGTTTTTATCGTGTTGTATGTGAACATTATTACCACTCGACTTGAAGCTCTCAGTGTATCTCGAACTGTTGTCTTATCATGGCGAACATTCCACACTTCCAAGACATATGGCGCTCGGACTTTTGGCTCTTGTCGTTTCTGATGGAGTGAAATCATCGAAAACTATAGCCCACGTTTTCAACAAAAGCAAGAGGGGACCATTGGAGGTCATAGTTTTTATCGTGTTGTGCGGGAACATTATTACCACTCGACCTGAAGCTCTCAGTGCATCTTGAACTGCTGTCTTATCATGGCAAACACTCCACACTTCCAAGACATGTGGCGCTCAGACTTTTGGCTCTTGTCGTTTTCTGATCGACTGAAATTATCAAAAACTATAGCCCACGGTCTCAATAACAGCGAGAAGGAACCATTGGAGGTAATAGCTTTTATCGTGTTGTGTGGGAACATTATTACCACTCGACCTGAAGCTCTCAGTGCATCTTGAACTGATGTCTTATCATGGTAAACACTCCGCACTTTCAAGACATATGAAGCTCGGATTTTTGGCTCTTGTCGTTTCTGATCGAGTGAAATCATCGAAAACTATAGCCCACGGTCTCAATAACATAAAGAAGGAAGCAATGGAGGTCATAGTTTTTATCGTGTTGTACGAATTATTACCACTCGACCTGAAGCTCTTCAGTGTGTCTTAAACTGCTGTCTTACTTATCATGGCGTACTGTACAACTGTAATGGCCGTTTCAATCAGCTCTTTAAAGCTGAAATTTCGGGTTTTTAAAACTGTTGAAAATGTTGATAACACAAAGAGACCTTTCAAAATCACTGCCATGTTACTTGGCTTTCTTTCTTGTGTTTATTTTGGCGATTCGACTTGCTAAAAGTACAGAAAGATACTACTTGGAGCTCACGAATCCCCCCTCCTGGTAGAGCATTTCGCCAAAAAAAAAAACGTATTTGCCCAATATTCTTAGAAAACAATTCTGGCCTTTGAAGGAAAGCAGTTCAGCAACAATTTAGCATGAACAACAACAACAATTTATTCTTTGTATAACAATACAAGAGTTGGGTGGTTTGGTTTGCCCTGAAAATACCTGGAAAGCTAATCATGGCGGGGCAAAACAAGCACATGAATAACACAAATTATCTTATAAAATTTAAAAAAAAAACGTGTTTGCCCAATATTCTCAGAAAACAATTCTGGCCTTTGAAGGAAAGCAGTTCAACAACAATATAGCATGAACAGCAACAACAATTTATTCTTTGTACAACAATACAAGAGTTGGGTGGTTTGGTTTGCCCTGCAAATACCTGGAAAGCTAATCGTGGCGGGGCAAAACAAGTACATAAATAACACAAATTATCTAATAAAATCAAAATATTACAAAGCCTTGTAGATTGTACTAAAAGACTGTGACATTTTCATTCTTGAATTTCGAAAAGTATATACTTTTCAGCAGCTAGTACCCCCTCACCAGGATTGTGCATTTATGAGGCCTAACACCTCTCAAGTGAGAGGTGTTAGGCAAAGGGCAGGGCGAAAGGGATAAATATCATGCAAAATAATTTTAAGAATATGGAATATCCTGTAGAACAAGTTATGTGGAACCAAAATGATCTATTATTATTCAGTGAAATCAAGAGAAAATAATTGTCCAATTATAATCTCTTTGTCAAATATTAAAAAAATGGCCTTGGATTATGTCAAACCGCCCAATATATCAAACTAAGTTAATCGCTAATCACATTCAGACCCACAGGCCGTCTAAAATTTAAGTTTCATGAACCTGTAGTAATTCCAATAGCGAAAGCAATGAATTAGCACAAAATTCTGTATGTTGCAAGAGCTCTGATACAAGGAACAAGACTTTTGTTTTATCCAAGGCATACAGCATCGATCTGCACATTCACTTTGTGTACCAATGGCAAAATATAGCAGGTGGATTGCCTAGCGAAAGTAACCAAAAAAAATTTTTAAAAAAATGGCACTTAAGTGTTAAAGGTAAAAAGTTGTTGCTTAATTATAGCATAGGTGGTGGCACAGTAATGTTCATCTGTATATATATATATATATATATATATATATATATATATATATATATATATATATATATATATTCCTTTCTCTCGTTGATCAACATTTTCCTAAATCAAATCCACTCCACAAGATTTTCAACCGGAATACACTTAAATTGAGCTACAGCTGCATGAATAATATAAAATCGATTATATCCAACCACAGCAAATCACAAATTAATAAGTCTGATCTCACCCAAGATAGTAATTGTAACTGCCGGAACCCAAGCACGTGCCCCATGAACGGAAAATGCAACGACACAAACATCATTTACCAAGCTGAAGTCACAACATCATCCTCCAAAGAGACATACGTCGGACTTTGTGACACAGCGTTTAAATTAAGATACAGAAATCATGTATGCTCATTTAGAAATGAAAAATACAAGCATGCAACAGAATTAAGCAAATACATCTGGAGCTTAGAAGAAAGAGACGTCATTTACAACATCAAATGGCGTAAGATTAAACAAGCAAGATCGTATTCAAATGTAAACAAGCGTTGTAATTTATGTTTATGGGAAAAATATTTCATCATATGCAGACCCGAAATGTCAACACTGAACAATAGAAGCGAACTCCTATCTACTTGTAGACATTCTAAGAAATTCCTGTTGAAAACTGTATTCGGTTAGTTAACCAATCATATCTCCGCACGTCACGCCATTAGGTATTGTTCTGTAATTTCAAATTTTGTATGTATTCTATGTATCCGTTATTGTAGGCAGTTGCCTGATGATTGCTTCGTAAGAAGCATGAAACTCTGAGTAGCAGTGAATAAATGTCTTCGACCAAGTAATCCATCTCTACAAATCTATATATATACATATATATATATATATATATAATTATAATAAATTGGTTCAAGACTTCAGAGGTAGTTCATCGTTTTATTACTACAGCACTGTTTCGTATGGTCAAATGATGGCCACACTCATCAGGTAATATCAACGATTGACCGTTAAATTACAAAAACTGGCTATAAAAGCGGGAATACGGTTGCTATGAGATATAAAAACATGCGTTATTTTATCATATAAATCATGTGAGTGCTATTTATAATTTGGGAGATTGTGTTACTTTATTATAAAGTTCTTGAGGAGATATCTGTTTCTGTGGGGGCATGAACTTGCTAACTCATTTCGTTTGTTTAGACTGCAGAGATCCTTTTTACAGATGATTATGAATTTTTCAAAAAGACATAAATTACATTTCTTAGTAATGTTGTTATAAGGTTTGCATTGTTTGATGATTTTCCACTTTAGCCTGAAAGGCTTGTTGTTGTCTTTGAGTGTCCATATGTGTTTTGATAATTCTGTTTCGTGTCTCTTGTTTTGATGTCGGAAGGAAGATGTGTGGTTCCTGTAACGTTCTTTGAAGTTTGTCGCGAGTCCTACGTATGAATCTGTTGATGTTTCAGTTGTGACTGTTGCTTGGTAAACTACGTTTGTTGTGAGGCATTTCCCTTCGAGGGGACATTGATCTTTTTTTCGGCAGTTACACCCTTTGTCGAGTGTTTGTGACTGGTTGCAATCTGATAGCAGTTTTTTGTTGTGTGACGAGATGTTTGTTTTCATGTTTGGCATGCAAGAGTAGCTTAGCTTTAGTGTGTGGCGGTTGAAGATCTTGTGTAATGGGTGATTTTTCGGGAAGCATCTGTCCACGATATTTAGGAACCTTCTTCCCAGATTGGTCTTCACGTTGGAGTTCCATGGTGGGTTATACCATACTACTTTCCTTTGGCGATTTTTGTTGCGCTTTTGGGCTGGCTGTGGGTTATATGTTAGCTTGTAGTCGTAGCCACTTTCGTCAAGGGCTTTTTGGTAAGGAGGGATGGCGGCATCAAAAACTTTCTTGCTTGATGAAATGCTGGTTAGTCGCTTGTTTATGTTTTCCGGGATGTTCTTTAGTAGTGCAGGAGGGTGGTTGCTTTGACGGTGGACGTAGAGAAGTTTGTTGTTTGGTTTCATGAAGGGTTTGTAAGATTCACTTGTGAGGTCGAAGATCACATCTAAAAAGTTGATGGTCTTCTTATTAGCTTCAATTGTGATATTTAGGCCATTAGATTTGAAAATGTTGCTTACTTCTTGCTTTGTTTTCTCAATTTTTTTTGGTGTAGCTCTGCATACCGCCAGGCCATCGTCACGGTAAAGGCCCACTCGATCTTTAAACTTTGCCGCGATCAGGGATAACATGTAGACTCCTACTAGCTCGCATGTCTCGGCTCCATCATACGAGCCCATCGTCACATCGAACATGTCGTCGGTGTTCTTCTTTGTCCATGGTGTATTCTGGTGGTATAGCAGTGATTTTTTCGCATGTATGATAATATGGCGGTCTTGTGGGGTGATGCACGTGAAGTGTGATGCGTAGTCTAGTGCTTTCTTTAGGAGTTGTTCAGAGATGGATGGATAGAAGTCACATACATCGACGGTTACGAACGCATGTTGAGCTTTATCAGGTATTGCCTGGAACCATTCGATGACATTGGGTGTGCTTTTCCAGAGGTTTACTTTTGTTGTTTTGATGACTTCTTTGTTGATGTTGTCCAAAATGTGTTTGCTGATTATGCCGATTTCTGATTTTGAGGGGTTAATAAGTCTGCAGGATGGGTTGCTTGTGAAATCAGGTTTGTGATCTTTCAATGTTATGAAAGCGTCCATCTCTGAACAACTCCTAAAGAAAGCACTAGACTACGCATCACACTTCACGTGCATCACCCCACAAGACCGCCATATTATCATACATGCGAAAAAATCACTGCTATACCACCAGAATACACCATGGACAAAGAAGAACACCGACGACATGTTCGATGTGACGATGGGCTCGTATGATGGAGCCGAGACATGCGAGCTAGTAGGAGTCTACAGGTTATCCCTGATCGCGGCAAAGTTTAAAGATCGAGTGGGCCTTTACCGTGACGATGGCCTGGCTGTATGCAGAGCTACACCAAAAGAAATTGAGAAAACAAAGCAAGAAGTAAGCAACATTTAATCTAATGGCCTAAATATCACAATTGAAGCTAATAAGAAGACCATCAACTTTTTAGATGTGATCTTCGACCTCACAAGTGAATCTTACAAACCCTTCATGAAACCAAACAACAAACTTCTTTACGTCCACCGTCAAAGCAACCACCCTCCTGCACTACTAAAGAACATCCCGGAAAACATAAACAAGCGACTAACCAGCATTTCATCAAGCAAGAAAGTTTTTGATGCCGCCATCCCTCCTTACCAAAAAGCCCTTGACGAAAGTGGCTACGACTACAAGCTAACATATAACCCACAGCCAGCCCAAAAGCGCAACAAAAATCGCCAAAGGAAAGTAGTATGGTATAACCCACCATGGAACTCCAACGTGAAGACCAATCTGGGAAGAAGGTTCCTAAATATCGTGGACAGATGCTTCCCGAAAAATCACCCATTACACAAGATCTTCAACCGCCACACACTAAAGCTAAGCTACTCTTGCATGCCAAACATGAAAACAAACATCTCGTCACACAACAAAAAACTGCTATCAGATTGCAACCAGTCACAAACACTCGACAAAGAGTGTAACTGCCGAAAAAAAAATCAATGTCCCCTCGAAGGGAAATGCCTCACAACAAACGTAGTTTACCAAACAACAGTCACAACTGAAACATCAACAGATTCATACGTAGGACTCGCGACAAACTTCAAAGAACGTTACAGGAACCACACATCTTCCTTCCGACATCAAAACAAGAGACACGAAACGGAATTATCAAAACACATATGGACACTCAAAGACAACAACAAGCCTTTCAGCCTAAAGTGGAAAATCATCAAACAATGCAAACCTTATAACAACATTACTAAGAAATGTAATTTATGTCTTTTTGAAAAATTCATAATCATCTGTAAAAAGGATCTCTGCAGTCTAAACAAACGAAATGAGTTAGCAAGTTCATGCCCCCACAGAAACAGATATCTCCTCAAGAACTTTATAATAAAGTAACACAATCTCCCAAATTATAAATAGCACTCACATGATTTATATGATAAAATAACGCATGTTTTTATATCTCATAGCAACCGTATTCCCGCTTTTTTAGCCAGTTTTTGTAATTTAACGGTCAATCGTTGATATTACCTGATGAGTGTGGCCATCATTTGACCATACGAAACAGTGCTGTAGTAATAAAACGATGAACTACCTCTGAAGTCTTGAACCAATCTATTATAATTGTCAATGCTCCTCTAAGAGTTGAGCGCTCTCTGAAATACATTCAAATCAAGTTCAAGAATTTATATATATATATATATATATATATATATATATATATAGTTAAATGGGTAACACAATTAGATTTAGGAAAAGATTCTTTAGCGGTAATCAAAATGGTTATTTCATTTTGTCAGAAGTATTTTTGGTATGAAGGGCTATACAACTGGACCAAAAATTAAAGGAAATACTCGAAATACAAAGATGAGACGGAAGAACGTGAAATGAAACTGCATCTTGTAAACCCCTGGGATTGTGTTTGTGTGCAGCAGAGCCGGGGGGATTGATGCTTTCTGTAAACACTGTATATGCTAATACAGTTAAAATAAAGTTCGGTAAGCCTTTCAACTAAAATTAAGTTTACAACAGACTAAATAACTAAGATGACCATTATTAAAAATATGCTCTTGGAAAGGATTTTCAATTTCAGCTGAAAACACATAAGTCCTTCCAGAATATTGCGTTGGGCTAAAGTAATTATTACTAATTTCCTGATTTTAGGTCATGTTTACAATGAGTTGATTATGAACGGAAAGTTGAGGAGACTAATGCTTAACCCTTTAACTACCAAATTTCTTTGGGTTCCCAAAGCAGTTTTGTGGGGCTAGGCAATCTGTAGAATTTCGTGACTGCATATAAATAGCTCACATAAAAATATACGCTGTTTCAAATCAACGTGGGCTCGAATTTTCATTGTGACATCAGTATTCAGCCGTTGCTCGCTCGATTAGCGATCACACGGACTCGAATCTGATAAGAATTTGGTTTATAAGTGCTTTTTCGAGTCATTTTTCACTGCAGAAACCCCCAGGCTGGCATCATTAAGCTGGAATGGTGGGCAGAGGCAAACGTCTGAAAGAAATCAGAGGTGAGAGATGATTTGACTATGACTGGAACGCCAAAAGTATCCGTAGCAAAACATGGCGGTCCATGAGTGAAGTTGTCTCTCTGGCCCTTCTGTGGTTGGATTTCGAGACCTACCAAGGCAATTTGGACGACTTTTGACTTCTAAAGAATGCAATCGGTGCAATATTTTGCCAGTTGGTCTGGGTGGCTCGACACTTATAAAAAATATATCAAACAGAGGTAGGTAGACTTGCATGCCGCCGGTATGGTCGTATTACCCAGAATTCCTTTCGGTCGTGCATAAGGATATTATAAGTTTGCAAGAATAGCTCTGATTGAATGGAAATTGCTCGGTCTGTTGAAATATTGATGGAAATTTTTCTAAGTGGATGCAGAGGAATAGGTTCGAAGTTAGCTGCAAATGTACACTTTTGGATGTAGAGTTACTTTTTCATTAAAAGAAATTGATGCAAAGATGTGCGTTTTTTGTTGTGTTCCTTGGAAGTAGAAAGAGGGCATTTCTGGATTTGCTGCCGAATAAACAACCATATGCAGCGGAAATCCACAGTTGTAGTCAAGTAGTTGGTTGTTAATGCTATGAAACTTATCGCTTTGCCCTAACAAGGGATCATTACTATCATTTGTGTAGATATGTGAAAGCTGAAGATCTATAAATCACTACTACTTATTTTCGTACGAATATGTACGATTGGTAGTTAAAGGGTTAAACATCTTTCTTTTCCAATTTCGAAAAGCAATAACGATCGGAACTTTTGATCAAAAAGTAATAACGAAAAGTGTCTTTCAAAGGCCCATTTCCATCCGGGATGCATTGCGCGCTGCGATCGCTAATCTTGAATTTCGTGTATCACGAAATTACGATTCTTCGAAAGCCCTTTATCATCGCCTTTTTCCAAAGCAATCCTGTAAATATTTTCAATTCCCTTCTTCTAAATACATTCCCTGTTTATCTTTTCATATTATTCTAAAAGTATTTTGTATATTTTCTGGCTGTATTTGTAATTTTGCTGTTTAAAGTGGACGAGTGTCTGACCAATAGACCGCGGCCCTGTCACGGTTTTTCCAAATTTTTATATTGGCCTGACAGCAAAAATCCATCGACACTGCTGGGAAAAGCATCCCAAAATTTGTAACGTGGCCGAGTTTAAAAGCCATATCTTTTAAAATAACAGAGATATAGCCCCGCAAAGTCGGCAAATTTCACAGACGTTTGTATCGCGCGGCCAAATTTTTACCGGTAGTCAAGAAATTCGGCCGCGCGATACAAATTTGCCGACTCTGCGGAACTATATCTCCACTATTTTAACTTTCAACTTGCAATCGGTGTAAACTTCCAGTCGGACTATTATCTCCTGTTTGTTTTGCACTGTTGAGGTTTGGTCTTCAGACGGAATTGTGATTGAAATAGTATCGGGATCAGGCCTATCTTCGCTCGTTTGATCGTTTCTTGTGGCGTCTTTCTTCGTTGTTGAACTATCTAGTTGGACCAATTCAAAGGTGTTAATCTTTGGCACTTCCGTATTTGCAGGTATCGGTGGTTGACTTCGTCTTGCACAATAAAGCTTTTCAGCTGGTGATTCTTGCTTGTTCTGCTCGTGGTGCTGTTTGTTCTTTGAAGAAACTGAGTTCGAAGCCTTGTCTAACTTGGTAGTATTCACTGGATCATAATTTTGTTGCATTTGTGCTTGGTTGGTCTGAACTTCTTTGTTTTGTGTGGTGGGAGTAGCAGAAGGTCTTGGCAGCACCTGATGTACACACGAGGCAATTACTTTTTGCTCTTTAGAAGACTCGATTCCCTTGACGGCAATTCGCGGGCCTAACTGCTGGCGAGGTGGGATATTTTGCGACCTGTAACCCTGGTTTCTTTGTTCGCCTCGCAAGTAACAACGTGACCAATTCGACCACAGATTTCACAAACCGGCCGTCCTTCACGAGTTCGGACTCTCGGCTGTTCTTGTCTATTGTTTCGGGAAGCATAAGCCCGCATGAATCCATCCATGCGTGCTTGTAGTTTGCGGATCTCGTCAAACATGCGAGATGCGTCTGTGACATTGTAACCTTCACGGGAGACAGGGATCCTTTCTCTTAGAGGTGCAGGACTTGTATGAATTGCTTTAAGACGGCAATTTTCCTCTCGTAAACGGTTTATCTCGTCACTGTCACCAACTCGTGGGTTGTTTTGTCTTGAAGTGGGATACTGATATGCAACTACAGTCGGGTTTCCTTGAAGTCTGTCATTAAGTTGGCGCATTTGATCTTGCATAGCGCATAGGGTATCAGCAAGATTTTGTGGTGGTGTTGGATGGTAGGCCGTAACAGTCTGATTTCCAGTGCTGATTTTTAGGAGACGATTCTCTTCCCTTAAACGGCGAAGTTCTTCTGATTCACTACTGCAAGTTGGCCTATAAGCTGCAATCTTAGGTTCTGTAACTGCGGTCTTTCGTGGACGACTTCCAACTATGTTCATAATTTGTTTCATTCCTTCTTCTAGGCGTGTTAGTTTATCGTTAAGTCCGGTGGAGGACTGGGACGAGTACTGATAGGAATATATTGTGGCTTCCGGATTTACGCTTGTACTCGTTGAAGGCGCTGAGTTTTTGGCGTAAGTTTCAGATTGTACGATACGTGAAATATCTTCTTCTCGTCTTTGTAACGTGGACTGTTGGATAGAATAGATAAGTCTCGCCGTATCCTCTGCCTCAGCGTAGGTCTTGGTGTCTTTCTTTAGTACTTCGGCTTGGATATCGGCGCGTAAACCTTGAATTAGGTAGCACATTTTATTTTCATCGCGAAGATCTAGGCAGTTGAACTTGTCACTCAGGTCAGCCAAGTATGATTCAATTGATTCAGTTGGTCCTTGGCGGTGCTTTGACAGTACTTGTCGATTTCTAAGGTGGCGATGAGCAGGCGAAAAGCGCTCCTTTAATGCGTCCTTCAATAAATTGTACGAAGCTTGGACTGTACTGGGAAGGTTACAGTAAAACGTTTCTGCTGGCCCAGAGAGATGCAAGGCTAATTTAATAGCTGCCTGATCACTTGTGGGTGATATTTTCCCGTTGGCAAGATATAATGTGAAGCGTTGAAGCCAACGATCAACGTTTTCACTTTCGCGTCCGTGAAATAAGGTAGGTTTGACTACTGTACGTAGATTCTGTCACATGAGAGGTAGATAAGGAAGCTTGTGCGGTTTCAAGTTGTCGGCACATTTGACGCTGTAAATTGACCATTTCTCTCTGGATATCGGAGATTTCATTGGCTGCCATGTTGGAGTAAGTGAAAATATCTTCGTTGGAATTATTTCGTGGATAAATAGGATTAAGTTCGTCGTGTTCGAAATCTGAGTGATTAGTTCCTTTTTCTGAAATAAATAACTTCTTGCGATTCGAAGGCGAAATCAAAGGAGTATTTTCGTCTTCGCTATCAGTTTCACTATCTGAATCACCGCTATTTCTGATTTCTGATGATGACTCTTCTTCTTGTTCGCTGTTGAATAACTTTCTTGGACGTTTCGGTGCGGAGATAAGTGGCGTAATTTCCTCAATTGATTCTCCTGAGTTGCTTTCTCCTGTATGACTTGTACTTGATTCACTTGATAAACTTGTTCTTTTGGCGCGCGGCCTTACAACTGATTCGGGATTTCCGTTTGATGCGTTTATTTCGTGTAAAATTGACGGTGACTCTGATCGATATGCGTTCTGTGAGGTTTGATCCTCAATTTCAACCCCGGGTGCGTTGATTTTTCTTGAATTATCGGTTGTTGCTCTTAGGCAAGGGTGACAGGGCTCTGAATTTTCTTCTATATTTTCTTGGTTGTACCGATTGCAATATTCGGTTTCGTGTTCTAATAATTGTTGATCTGCGGCGGATTTCTTCTGGTACGATCCAGAAATTGCACGGAATCTTCGAATCTTTGTAGTAGCCTTTGGGACCACTCTTTTTCATAAGGTTTAAATGAATAAATCTTCTTTCTCTTCTTTTTTTGTTTTGCCATCGTGAGACAGCAAAGTTTTTCTTTTCTTGCTTGCGGTATAAAACAAGTAAGTTCTATCTTCAAACAAACGGTTTAAGTTCGTGGACAAATATTGAATGATGATAATCTTCATGGATAAATAGTAACTACTTGCGATTAAACACGACTTCGCAAGTAAACTCGAAATTCAAATGTAGAAAAGATACTCGGAAAATAAATATTTTCCGAGGGAATTACCTCAGTTGAAAGTTCCTTTCTTGACCTGGTTCCCGTCTTCGCCGTTTTTACGGAGTATAGAGATACTCTCCGGGTTGTCCGTCACTGTAACGATAGGTTTTAAGTGTGTTCTGCAGAGATAAATCTTGATAACGCGCGTCGATGCGCTGGACTGGAAAAACGATTGAACGTCGGTTGAACTGTGATATTTGGCGGGGGGGGGGGGGGGGAGCTCTATGAGCAAACAACTTAGCAGCGTGGCACTCGTCACAAAATGCCAGAGGTTCGCAGTCGTTGTAACTCGTCCGTAAGCGAAGCAGAAAACGGTGGAACAGAACTGGAACTCTTCAAGGTTTATTCGTGGTCTTCACACGTATACACTATAACACTCATGGGTAACTCGGACATGTCGGAAGCAATTCGGAGGTAATTCTGTAATTTTAAGGTTATTCAAATTGTACAATGTACAAGCTTGCTTATATGTGTTCTCGATATGCTAATACAGTTCAAATAAAGTTCGGTAAGCCTTTCAACTAAAATTAAGTCTACAGCAGAGTAAATAACTAAGATGACCATTATTAAAAATGTGTTCTTGGAAAGGATATTCAATTTCAGCTGAAAACACCTAAGTCCTTCCAGAATATTGCGTTGGGCTAAAGTAATTATTACTAATTTCCTGATTTTAGGTCATGTTTACAATGAGTTGATTATGAACGGAAAGTTGAGGAGACTAATGTTTAAACAGTTTTCTTTTCCAATTTCGAAAAGCAATAACGATCGGAACTTTTGATCTAAAAGTAATAACGAAAAGTGTCTTATAAACAAGTCTGAATAAACATACCTTTTAAACAAGGATTTCACATCTACGAGGTATTTGTTTAGGAAAACTTAATTCTAAATGACACTAAATATGAATAGTTTTTGGCTCGAGTTCCTTTTAAATATGATAAGGAAATAATGGTTGTGACAACACTTATATTGAAAACTACAGATTAATCAAACATATTTTTTTTCTTCCTAGCTTTGATATCACTAGAGGCTACAATCCAGGAAATAACTCTTTTTATTTATTTTGTTTCTTATGGCATTTTTGCTCCTTTTGTAATTACGGTCAAACCTCTATTAAAAAGTCACCCTTGGGGAATAACCAACTGACCGCTTAAAAGAGGTGACCACTGAAAGAGGTCAAGTCTGCAGTAAATATGAGGAGCGATTTAATTCCGGGGATTTTGTAAGCGACCGCTTAATAGGGGGTGACCGCTACATACTGTACATCATTAAAAAAAACTGCTTTTGCACCGCTTTCCTTTCATGTTCTGTCACTGACACAGCTTGACAATATTAATCCTTAATTTTACGAGGGAACAAGTGATTAATTGTTCATAATATAGAAGGCTAAATTGTAGGGAAACCTTTCAGACTTTTCAAGAGCCACTCAGGCTTGAAACTACCTTGTTTTAGTAACGTATGTAATTGGCTGCTTTGTTTATTTTTCCGATGTGCTAATTTCCCATGGGACCGGGGGGGGGGGGCTCCGGAAGCCCCCCTATATAACTTTGAAACCGCTTATGCTATGGCCACCAAATTTACACAGGATAATGTTTTCATGAATTCTGTTAACTACATATACTTTGGTGTTATAATGACGTAACGTGACGTCATTATGACACCATATAGTCGATTTTATTGGCTAAAACAGTCTGGTCAATATTTTCTCAATTTTGAACATATAACAACAATACTTTAACAGCCACCTATTTCGTAAAAATCTTATGTTTACTAACACTGTTTTTGTTGTTAACAATACGAGTGACGTCATTATGACGTCATATACAATGAAATAACCAACTGAAACGTTCTATAAGGCATATCTCTGAAACAAACGGTAGTGTTCATACCAAACTTTCACATATTGATGCAGGAGTAAAAGTTAATGAATTTGTACGCTTTGTTGCCATGGTAACAGCATGTGACGTCATATAAGTGATGTGTACATTTTCTTAAAAACTGGAACAGATAACTTTGCAAATTATGGCTTTTCATGTACCTAATGAATTCAAAAAAAGCTTTCTCAAGTGAAAAGGACATTTTTATGATAAATATAAATATAAATGTTTAGAGATAATGAAATTACACAGACAGGTAAATAAATTTCCCATTTTATTGTCCGCTATATCGGTTCCGCCATCTTGAATCCACAATCTTGAGTTAGTACAAACGTGTTTATTTCGGTAAAAACACCGCAAAATCAAGCAAATGGACTGCTAAAGATTAGTTTATTGTAGGCAAATGTTTTACAATCCAAAATATGAACCAATAATCAAATTTTAGAGAGAAAAGACCTTTAGTAAACCTTCGATTCGCCATCCTGGATTTTGACATTTCATATTCCACATTTTCCTAAAATTACCGTTAATTAACCTTAATTAGTAAACGATTATACATAATTTGATCAATTATTATATTTTATTTTTTTCTCAGAGCGCGAGCGGGCGGAATTCTGCGAATCCTGCAATATGATTGGTTCCGGAAGCGGGCGGAAATTTACCATCTTGCCCGCTCACTCAACGATTCCGCCCGGGTTGCGTAGTTGTGTGATTCACGATAATTTGTGACTCCGTTGTTTTAAGCTTGTGAGCCCTGGTATTATTGAATTTTCTCGTCAAATATGGCCCAGACGAAAGCTACCAAAGCGAAAGCTAGATATTAGCTAGATAAAATATTTAACGACATAAATGAAGAAAACAATGAAGAAACCGACCAGCAAAGTTCCACCATGCATGGCTGACATCGGCTGACAAAGATCCGAAAACATGCTAAAGATATCCTAACGCTTCAATGAAGTGTCAAAAAGACTCAATGAAGAATGAGAGATTACACTAGTAGGTGATAAAAGCGAGTTCTGGGACAGTCCCAAATTCCCCTGAATTTCACAGAATTTTCACAGATCCAACAAATTCTAAAAATCCAACGATTGCTGACATTTTTCACACAACTCCGGACCTTGTCAAATCTGCTCAAACTCATCAGAATTGTGAGGATTCTGTCAATTTGAACTGGTGAAAAATAATTTTTCATTTGCTGCAATCTGCAGAAACTATTTCTGTGAAATTCAGGAGAATTTGGGACTGTCCCAGAACTCGCTTTTATCACCTACTCCTGCCGAAATGAGCACAAGACAAAATCTTGAAAATGGCTAATTTCAAGAATTTTCCGCTGAATTTCCGCAGAGGACAATTCTTTTCAAATCTCAAAATCTTTTCCCCAGGCAAGAAAATGTCTGATTCCGAAGAAGAAGAAATCGATTTCACTCCTGAACTTGTTCGAGAAACCTACACAACATGGCAGTCTCACAAAAATCCCAGACTTGAACATTTCAAAAATATCATCCGCAAAAATCAGGGGAAAAATCAAATTCCACTCAAAGATCTCGAATTTTATCAAGAACAAATTCTCTCCCAAATTCCCCGTGACGAAATCACAAGGAAAAAAGTCAGGGATTTCGTCAAAGCTTCTAAATGGAAAAAAGTCTACGGCAACGATCACTCAATTTTTAATCACATAACAGACCACGACGGCAATGACTATGAACACCTGGAGAAGTTCCTCATTGACGACTTTAAATATTTTTTACTGGCATATGATGACCTTCATCTCAGCAGAAAAAAGTTTCTCAATTGCCACCAAGTTCTTTTCGCCCTGTTGAAGAAGAACGGTTTCAACCCCAATGAAGATGATTTCAAACTGCTCAAACTTCCATCCAGACGGGCGGAACAAGAAAAAATAATTCAAGCCATCTTTGAAAAATTAAATTGGAAAGAAAATGGATCTTGAGAAAGTATTTTCCAATGAAGCCGAGCGAAGCGAAGCGAGTGAAGCGAGCCTCAGTGCGACCGGAGGGAGCCTCAGTGCGAGTGACCATGAAGATTGTTCCACATGCTCAGAGGAAGAAACAAGAAAAGACGATGAAACTCCGACAACATCGGATGATGAATTTATTGTGTCTGATTCGGAGATGGAGGAAGCTGAGCGAAGCGACGAAATCGAAGACTCAATTCAACTCCTTTTTGAATCATTCGTCAATCTCCAGGAGGAACACAAAATTCTCAGAAATGAACTCCAAAAGCAAAGTGGCCTTCTCTGGGAAATCTACCGGGAATTGAAAGAAAGTAAAGCGAAGCAAAACGGGCCAAGCAAAGCGAGCGAAGCGAGCCCCGGCGCGAAACGAAAGCGATGCTAAGCGGTGTTTTGAAATAACAGACTTTGTGAATATTAAATGTAAAACATTCATATTCTGACATTTTGAATTGCCCAGCTGCCTCAGGTGATAAAAAAACTGACTTACGCGTAAGCCGAAAAATATTAAACTCAAATTGGGGAAGAAATGAAAATTTTGCCTAACGTGTTAGACACCAAGCTTTTCCACATCGCTCAATGGAACCCAAGAATTAAATTTATCGGGGTAACTTTTCCATTTTACAAGCGCGAGTTTTCGCTTATTATCACGGCGAATAACCTTTTCAATTCGAAACACATCTTGCGTTGTTCTTTGCAATTCTGCTTCGTAAAATGATCCGGTGATTGATTCTCCCAACAGATCAACTAATTTATACGTTACAGGGGTTGTATTCTTTATTTCGTCAATCACAAATATCTCCTCTGTCCAGTTCGGCGTGAAACCTTTGTCAAATATCTTTCGTTTAAACTTTGAAATTCTCACCCTGTCACCCACCCTGAATTTTGCCGGGTTGTGTTTAGCATAAATTAAATCGCCGTATAAATTAGCGAAAACATTTTTCTCATTTTCCTGTTTGCTCGCCTCTGCGGGAGTCATGGCAATGCTCGAATGAAAGCGATGATTATATTCATCCGCTAATTTGCCCAGTTTGTCCCAGTATATTGTATTGTTGTTAGCAGAAAACATCCGGAAGAGTTTCTCCTTGAAAGACCTGTTCCAGCGCTCAACAACAGATGATTTCTCTTCATTTTCCGTTGTATACAATTTTACCCCATTCTTATCAAGCAGATTTTTCATTGTTGCGTTGAAAAATTCAGACCCTTTGTCACTCCAAAGCATCTTCGGTTTTCGCCCCTTGAATATGTCTCGGAAAGCATCAGCCACTGTTTGACCCCGCTTGTCTTTCAGGGGACGAATCCAACCGAATTTTGAGAAAACATCGATCACCATCAGGAGATATCTGATCCCTTTATTCCACCTCGAAAATTTCCCCATCTCGACCAGATCAGCCGCCCAGATGTTGTCAATCCCATACGCAATGACTCGTCGTTTTGGAAAGCGCCGCCTGATTGGCCGGTGTAATTCGTTTGCCAGATTTTGAGTCCACCGGCCTTCACTCAAAATCTTTTCCCGTTTTTTGGGGCACCGAGGCCAAGTTTTTGTTTTGCTTGAATTGTTTTTCTCGCCAAAGCATGACCCCATTGTCTATCTTTCCAGGGAATCGCATCCAAAGCGGCAACCATTTTCCTGTCTGCTTCATTCTTGCATTTGCGCGGGTTTGATTGTTTTGCGCAGACTGAATAATCAACATCGTGCTGCATAGCAACTGCGTCTGTTTTTCCTGTGGGCTGCTGCCAGATTTCGAGAATCTTTCCATTTTCATCGAATCTGACTTGCTTATCCAATGGGTTATAAGGGCCGGTATAATTATGCCCTGGGAGGGTGAAACCTTTCTTTGGTCTTGGCAGCTTCCCAATCAGGGAATGAACATCTAAAGCACCCCCATCCAAATCTGCTCGATCTGTCTTATATTTTCTGTTTGGCCTAATCGCCGTACTCAGTTGATTGAGCATATCAGCAGAGGTTTTGGCAAGAAATGGTTTCATCTTGTCCAAGGCAAAATCCAATGCTTTCTTTTGAGTGTTTTTGTTTCGCAATAATTCACTGGCTCCATAACGACCCATTTCAACTGTCTTTTTTCCCAACCAAGGCAGCGCATGAGCAACACCAGTCAGCGCAAGTTCACCGATGCCCCCACCTTGTGAGGGCCGACTCAGTTTCCCGATTTCACAAATCTTGTCTTTTTGATTCCGCAGGAAGCGCAATGGCAAAACCACATTTTTCTGCCATTTTTTGCGGTCTGGAATCCAGTTGGTTTCACGCATTCGGTTTGTTTTTTCTCCTTCACGCAATATGATTTCATTTTCAATCGAAATATTCTTTTATGAATCTTTCATTCTCCCCCGAGGCAGGCAAATGAATTTCAAAATCTTTTTCCAACTCCGGAAAAAGATTTTCTCCCAGATTTCAGCGGAAAAATTCCCCCAGAGTTTTTCTCCAATGGATCGAATTCAGAATTTTGTCAGCCTCCGGAAAAATCCCTGGTTTATATGGGAGTTGACATGCATTTTCAAAACAAAAAAATATTTTCCCAGGGTTTTTCGAGACTTGACGAACCAAACTAATCCCCCCCATTGGGTGACAACGCTGTCAATCCCTAAAATAGATGACATGCATATGTCCCTATAGTGACACTCCGTGTTGACGTTTAAAAATGCATGTCAACTCGCATATAAACCAAGGATTTTTCCGGAGGCTGACAGAATTCTGAATTCGACCCATTGGCATTTTCGTTCTTGAATTTCCCCCCAGATTTCAGCAGAATATTTTCTCCCAGATTTCAGGGCACAAGTGAAAAATCTGCCGTCAATCAGATTTTTCTCACAGATTTCCCCAGATTTCATTTCAATCGAAATATTCTTTTATGAATTTCTCATTAAACCTGGTATCAGTCAGACTGAGAGGTTTGAGAATATCATAGAAATCTTTCCCCTGCGACCATTGATGGAGAAAAAACAAGCAATAATACCCGCAAAGAACGCTGTCTATGTTTTGATACTGACTGCTGTTCCAAATCACCGGTTTGGAACTTTCAAATTCCTGGGGAAATCCCATTCCAAACGAGTCGAAATACCACGTGAATTTCTGTCCGGGGGCGCAGCATACCCAGTGAGTTCCGGCATTTGCAAGGGAATCAAGATTGATGATGCAGGGGCTGTGTTCTCGGGGCCTCACTTCATCCCTGGCGAAAATCCCTTTGAAATTGGGAATTTTCAGAAAATCAATCCACTGGAGAAGATCAAGGTTGCTCAGGGGTTTGTTCACGAATTTCGGTTTCGCTTCGCTCACAAAATCGCCCCGAGAATTGGGATGTTGTTGAATGGACTTTTTCCCCCAGCAGAAGTCCCGCTCCTTTTTTTGATTTTTTTCCCATCCCAATTTTTCGTTCCCAGGTTCCGATAAATGGGGGAGGTGGTTCCCAAGGAGCCCCCAATCTTGGCGCTCCCTTTCCTTTTGGGCGCCCAACTCTTGGCGCGCCTTTTCCTTTTGGTCGGCCAACTCTTGGAGCGCCTTTCCCAAACAAATTTTTCACCATGTCCAGCGCCAGTGGAATTCCAATGGAAGCCAGAATTGTTCCCAATGCCCCACCAGACTGTTTTGCTGATGGCTTCACCACCAACTGCCCTCCTGAATTCAGGGCAGTCAAAATATCCTGTTTCTGCTTATTTGTCAACAGATGTTTATTGTCAATCAGTTTTTGAATTTTATCTTGGGGAATGAGAAATCCGCCCGTTTGCCCGCCTCCCTTCCCGCTTATCTTTTTCACAACTTGACTCGCTCCTTCACTCGCCAAACCAGCTAATGCTGACAGCCCAAGTGTCTTTGCCAGGGTAGGTGCCAGGGAACGAGCCAGGGGAACAATAGCAGAGAAAAGACTTCCACCCTGTCGCATCACTTTTCGGATTTGCGTTTTCGATATCTTGATTTCAACTCCCTTTCCCAAAGCTGCAGCTTTGGCAATTCGTTTCTTTTGATTGGCTGTCAGCATCAGTTCATCATTTCCACTTGTTTGATTTGCACCCAATCTCAGGGTGACGGGATTGTTTGTTCGGAATGCTCTTCCAAGCTTGCTTTTTTGCCCTTCCGACAGATTTACTTTATATGGGTGATATGTTGTCATTTTAAATGACAACATATGTTTTCAGTCCCTACACGATAACCAGCTCATTTCCAATTTTATCAATTTTCACCAGTTCTTCATAGAGAACTATCGCATGCACATTGAAGTTTGCAGCTGCATCTGCGTTCAATCGATATCTGAATATCAACTGCTTGGGATCTCTTGTTGGTTTTTCCGTTTGATAAGTCAGATCGAAATAGATCAAGGGGAAAAGAGAATTGAAATTGGCCAAATTCAATTGTGTCCCTGTGTTGAAATCATTTTTCCTCATTGCATAAGCCATAACATCCTGGAAAATCCTCACTTTGCTTTCACTGTCATACTCTGTTTCCGGGTAGAAAACTCCGTTTCCATATTCCAGCCGGCAGTTCAACAAGGATGAGTCTGCATCTGCCGCATTCAGCTTGAAAGTGTCCATCAGATAGGGATTGCCTTCTGCAGGGACATTATGGGGTGGAGCGGTTCTTTTCAGCCAGACAAAAATATGCCTCACATTGTCGATGCTCGCTGAGATCTGGAAAAATCCTGATGATCTTGCGGGAGCAGATTGCTGATACATTTCCCTCAGATATTTCCATTGCATTTCTTTCAGGAATGAGCTGACAAATTTGTCATAAAGTGAATCTTTGGGAGTCAATCTTGGCACCCAAAGCAAAAACCGGTTCACTACAACTCTTCCAGCACCAGCAGCAGCAGCCTTATGAATGAGTTCCCCATCATCATTAAGTGTTATCTCGAATTGAAGCTGCATGGGCACAAGCATCTTATCCTCCAACTCTTCGAAAAAGGCAAAACGATTCAGGGGAATGATCGTGTTAATGTTCTTTGCACCACCGTTTCCATTGTCTTGAACTGCTTGGGATTGCACCCGGCGAGCTTCAAATCCAAGATTTGTATTAGCGGTTGTTGCATCAGTATCCAAATACCAGAAACTGTTCTTGGCGACTGATCTGCTGAAGTCGTCGGAGTATTCTAGCAAATTCTTTGCGAAACAGACTTTATGCAGATTATCAGTGTCATAAATAATCTTTCCCGCAGATTTTATCGTCAGGTGTTTAATCAGGGAATGAGCGCCATTGATCACTGTGATTCTGTCAGCTGCTTCATAGCCAGCACCATCCGCCAGTTTTTGAAGTTGAAACTGCACCTCGAAATAAGCATTATACCAATCATAGAATGCGGATCGGTCATTTATTGTGAATTTATAACCATTTTTTGTTGATGTTGAGCATTAGCTGGAGCTCGGATTGTGTCATCCAGCTGGAAGCGCACTAATTCATTTCTTTGAAGATATTCATTCGATCGAAAAGCCATTTTATATTATTTTTTTTCTTTTTCGGATGCCTTGCCCAGAGATCAACCTGTTCAATATAGCATCAGAACTTTCTCCCTTCGGTCGCGCTCCGGAGGCAGGGGCTGATTGTGGTCGAGCTGAGCGAAGCGAAGCGAGCGAAGCGAGAGCTGGCGGTTTTTTGCTCCCCTTTCTCATATTTCCCAGTTTTTTCATGATCAAATCACCAGATTTTTCAACTGCTTTTTTGCCGAGTTTATCCCCAGCGTGAGAAATTCCTGATTCTAATGCTTTTTTCGTAATGGGTTTCGCGAATTTCTTGAAGACGACTGATGCGACCTTCCTCATTGGTTTGAAAATATTGTCTACAATCAAACCAGTTCCTTCGTGCCGATAAACAAACCGCCCCAGCTGGGGGTGGAAAAAACGAGAGAATTCATAAGGTTTCATTTTATTTGCTTTTTCAAGATATACGAGAACGCTGTATCGGCTCCATTCAAATCGACAATCCGTCTTTTCCCATCAGTGATATAAATCCGAATGGAGCTTATTGTGTTTTTATTCACAGGGCTGAATGTGGTTCTCATGGGTTCAAGGGTAAAACTATATGATGGCCTCAGCACAGATGTTAAAAAGGAGAAGATGATATCGCTCTCTTCTCCATCAACAAGCGAATCACTTGTAAGATCGCAATGCACGTTCAACATATCAGTATCTTGGCTGAGGTTTGGAACTCTGGGGCCAATTTGAACTTTGTCTTTCAGAATCTTTTTATCGAAACCAACGAGATCGCCGAAGTTGGATTGGGTGAAATCAAGCTGATAATTTTCTGCCAGTGTGATTGTCGTTCTGAAGGTTGTGGGAGAGAAAGCAAGATGGATTGGGAATTTTTCATTCTTTCCCGGGGTGGATCCTGCGAGTGGGCCTGTAGCTTGTCGAATAAAATCATTCATCCCCTCATATTCCCAAACCCCAGCTGGGAAGGTGATATCGGAAAATGTTTTCCCACCGTCAGAGCTGAATCTGATCAGTTGATTCTGGCGGCCAGCATTGATGTTATACCACGTAAAACTCATATTGATGACTCGATTCAACCCAACAACGTATTGGGAATTTGGGTCCAAAACAATGGGTCGATTGAATTTTGTTGTGAAATTTTCTGGTTTGTTTCCCTCAGTCTTGACGGAAAAGGATGACAGGACAATTTCTCTTTCGATTTCCATTTTAGGGCTTGAAATACTTTCTGAAGAGCTTCTCATGCTGGGATTTTTTGATGACGTTTTCTTTCAGGAGAAGATCAAGAATGCCAACTCCGGTATTTCTGATGCCAACGTTTGTGTTCCCAGCAAGGATGGAGCCAACGATGACTTCAAGTTTCTGGAGCAGATCTGCGGGGTTGGAGAAAAAACGGATGGCGCCGCCTTTTTTTCTTTTTTTCAACCCCGAACCCGTCATCATCTTTCCCGCTTTGTCTTTATAATGTACTATGTATTCAATCAGAGCTCGGGCTGCGTGATCTATCCTTCGATGTTGCAACTTCTTTTGCTCTTCCGTTATTTCCCCCTTTTTAAACTTTTTGGTCCAAGATGATTTGTAGCCCTTCAACGGATTTCTGCGGAAGTTTGCCACGGTCAAAAGATTTCTGATATACTGGATTTTCCTCGCTGTTGAAACATTTTCCCTGAGAGTTTTCTCCGCAGTATTGTAATCCGTGAGGTCCAGGTCTCTCAATATTTTATTGGCTTCATCTTCGTCTTCCTCTTCCTCTTCATCGCCCGGTTCCAAAGCATAATCTGGGAAATCGTCTTCTTCATATTCAGGTGGGTCTTCCCCTACCTCTTGCACAACTTCTTCATATGTTGGAGGAGCTGCTGGAATTTGCTTCTTTGTTTGGGATGGAACGGCCTCATCAAACAAGCCTTCGACATCCATATCTTCAAATGGGTCGACTTCGGGGAGATAATCAATCTCCGCTGGTTTGGCTTTCTTTTTCCGGGAAAGTGGCCGAAGCGGCCCCAAATTCGACGCAATCACCTCATCCAGTTTCGCTGTGATGGGTTTGAATGTTTTTTCAAGTCCGATTTGACTTGTCTCTTCACCCAACTTTTTCTGGGTGATAGCATTGTGAACAAAGTTGATTTTTTTCCCCAAAGCAGATTTGCTTTTAGCCATTTCTTGCCATTTCAAAAGACTCATTTTATATCCCAGAAACACAAATTTGGGATGAAGAACAAGATGTAGAACGCCATGTTCATTTATAAAATGAAGATCCCAAATTATGATTGTCAGGACCCAATCACAAATTTCAAACAACTTCACCCGTTCATGCCGGATCGAACTTTCAGAATGTTGATCCGTGGCCCTTCAGGATCGGGGAAAACAAATGTTCTCCTGGATATGATCCTCCGCCTGCTCTTCTACGATAAAATCTTCCTCTATGCGAAAAATCTTGACCAAGCCAAATATCAGCATCTGCTGAAAACGTTTCGCCCAATCAGCAAAGAAGCGGGGTATGACGTCGTGGAAGCATCCCCGGATGAAATCATCCCAGTTTCGTCATTGTCAGGGGAGAATCAAAAGCTGGTTGTTTTCGATGATTTTGTTTCCGAAAAGAACCAAAAGCCATTGATAGATTATTTCATTCAGGGGAGGCACAAGAATTGTTCTGTGATTTATCTTTCGCAAAGTTATTTCGGAACACCAAAAGATATCCGCCTGAATTGTTCGCATTTTTGCATCTTCGAATTCCCAAGCAACAAAGAAATTGCAGCGATCTGCAGGGAAAATAATGTCAGCAAAGAAGATTATCGGAAAGCAACGGCGCAGCCCTTCTCTTTCCTGTATGTGGATAAGCCGAGGAAGTTCATTGCCAAAAATTTTGATGAAAGCATTTAAAATGAGTTATTCAAATGGACTGCTTTCTGAAACAACTCGCTTCGCGGGAGGAAAAGATGGAAAAGATGGATTGCCAGGCGTTGGTTTCAAGCTGACGCCAGCAGGAGACTTCGACCTGCAAAGAAAATGCCTGACCAATGTCGCTGAAGGAACGGGGAATTCGGATGCAATCACAAAGCTACAAGATGACACGCTTGCAACGCAATTGCGGGCAGATTCTCTCCAGGTGGATGGTTCCTCGCATATGACTGGGGATCTTGATCTCAGGGGACACGCACTCATCAACCCCGGGGAAATAGAAATGAATCGCAAATTGATCGTCAATCTGGACACTGATGAAGACAATGATTTGTCAGCGGTGAATATGATCACATTGAAGAAATTTCACCCTGATGCTCCTGAACCAACTCACGTAGTCGTGAAAGACATCGACTTGAAACACCGATTCAGCGTGATCAATGCGAAACAACAAAGTTTGGATTACTACCAAACCCACTATGACAGCCTCATGCCTTTTGAGGATGTGAAAAGAAACTTTCTCATGCGAAATGGCTCTTTCTCCATGACAGGAAAATTGGACATGAATCACTTTAGCATCTTCAATCTGAAAGATCCCACTTGTGGCGCAGAAGCTGCCACGAAGAAGTATGTCGATGCAAACAACTCAACCAACCTGAGAAGCGTGATCCATATGCTGGGACAAAGATTGCCTTTGAGTGGAGGGGAGATGACTAGGGAGTTGGATATGGGCCAGAATTTGGTTAAAAATCTCCCCAAACCCAGCGATGCAGGAGATGCTGTGAATTTGGAGTTTGTAAATGGAAAAGTGGCCAATCTCAAGAACGTCATCAACAAGAAATCCATAACGGCAGTTTCCCATCCCAAGGACCAGTTTCGATATATGATAGAACAAGTGGATGAATCTTCCTCAGAGTCAAACATGGACGTGGTGGGAATTGTGGACTTTGCGCAAACTCCCCACCTGTTCAACAAGAAGGCCTATCACTTGAAGATGAGCAAAGATGCAAACAATCTCTTCAAAGGCAGAATCGGTTTCAACTGTTACAAGTTGCCTGAGGGGAAGTTCACGATTTGCGTGGAATTCTTTCCGGGGAGCATGACAGATGTGTCAGTCGCTTTTTCATCCACAGCTTTGAATGTGAATCGGCAGGCGACGAAAAAGTTCGCGACATATTCCAGATCCATCGTGAACATGCACAAGTGGCACATTTCCCCTCCTGAGTACCTCATGGTGGATTTGGAATGGCAAGGGCAAGCTGAGGATGCTGCAGTGGGTGATGCTCACTTGATCATCTATGGAATCTCGGGGAATCAGATTGATGTGCCAAGTTCGACGTTTGATGCGCCTTTCAGCTTTGAATCGGACAAGATGATCATGCAAACGAATCTGGATTTGAATGGGCACCGACTCATTGGGAACAAATTCAGTGTGTTGGGGCACTTCAGAAGGAGCGATGACGTACTCTATTTCCTGTTTGGTGGGACAGATTTTCTATTTTTCCCCATGGTCGTGAAACTCGTGGGAGCTGCCATGGCGCACAAAAACTTTTCGCGACATCCCAGAGTTGATTGCCATGTTGTGAGAGAAGATGACAGTTCAGTCAAGTTGACCGGGAAAGAAAATGTCGCTAAATTTACCTATGATGTGGGTGATGTAGTGGAAGTTAATGCAATGCAAAAAGTGAATTTCATCGTTCAACAGGGATTGAAATTCGATTTGCAGGATGTGGTAGTTTTGAGTTTGGTTTTCGAAACGGTCTGAAAGTTGTCTTGACAATAGAAAATGCGTAGGGTGAGATCCAGGAAGCGAAGCATCTTTGCTTTCAATCACATTGACCCCGCAATTCGGGAAGAAGAACTGGAAGAGATCAAAAAACTCTTCCGATTTTATCACAAAAGATTTTGGTGCCTGAAACGAGCGCATGGCCGATTCAAGAAAATGAATCAGCTCATGAATTTAACCTCTTCCGGTCTGGTTGCAATCGGGACGATTGCTGGGGCAGCAACTTTGAACCCAATCGTGTTGGGAGTGATTTCAGGAGCGGGACTGATCTTGAAAACCTTCAATGAAATGAAGAATCTGAAAAGCAAAATTGAGATGGCGAAATTCGCTTTCACCACCTATGAAAAAACATTGAGTGATTTGCGCTTCGCTTTGCGGGGAGGAAAATTCGACAGGAATGAATTTTTGTTTTCAGTGGAAGCGATTGATGGAATTGTGATTGATTTGGGGTTGGATTTGGAGCGGTTTGAGAAGGACTGGGAAAGTCGATTTGAGTGAGCGAAGCGAGCCGGGAGTGATTTTTTCATTTCTGGGAAATGAAAAATCTGAAACTTGCGCGGATCACGGCTCACTCCCCCCAGATGAAAATCAAACGAACCCATTCTTCCTCTTCATACCCACTCGTGGTTGCTTGAAAGTTCCATCTCCCGTTCATGATTGTTTTGTCAAACTCAGCTTGGTCGGGGAAATAGAGATAGTTTCGACTGGAAAAATACTTGGCAATGCCAGCATAATCTTTCACCTAAATATCAACGCCGGAGTCAGGGTGGAATAACAGCATCATGGTTTCTTCAAATTCCACGTCGACATCTTTGTCCAAAAACCATCCCGGATACTTGCACCTCATGTTATTCCAATTATCACCACGACGTTGATATTGTTCTATCTCCCCCCGCTTGAGATCATTATACATCTGGATGCGAGCTCGTTCCAGTTGGTCCGGTTCCTCCGGTTCCTCTGTCGCTTCGTCCGCGGAGCCGGAACAGGCGGCACTTTCTCCTTCTTCCGCGGAGCCGGAACAGGCGGGGTTTTCTCCTCCTGCCGCTTCACCCGCGGAGCCGGAACAGGCGGCACTTTTTCCTTCTTCCGCGGAGCCGGAACAGGTGGGGTTTTCTCCGCCCAAACTGCCAGTTTTTGATCATCTTCCACCATATGCTCTTCCCGCTCAATGACCCGCGTTTCATTCAGGTATTTTTCCATCGCGTCTTTGGGTTTTCCGGGGAATCGCGGTGGCACTCTGGGGGAAACTTTGAGTTCATTCATCTTTTCAGAGGCCTCATCTGCGTCTTCCATCCGCCCCTCACTCCATGCTTGAGCCCACGACCCCGCCAGCTTCGCCAGTTCTTGTTTATAAACGGCATGCGGCGGTCTTTTTTCCCCAGGGATCTCAACCGTGAATTTCGTCCCGTCGGATTTTCTGGTGAAAGAATCTCGCCCACTTCGGAGGGCATTGGAAATGGTTTTGTGGTCAATCTTCAATTCCCTCGATGCCGCGGCTATGGAAGGAAATTCTTGAGGTCCGCCATTGGCGGAAATGACGCGGATTGCAGGAATCGGCCTGGGGCAAGTCGGGATGGTTGAACCCGCAACCTGGGAAATTGTCACGTCTTTTCCATCTTTGTTTTTCACGATGCCAGTTGTGCCATTCTTGAAAACGCGGTCGACATCGGCAGGAGAAAGTCCAAGCGCATCAGCCATCTGCTTTTTGGAGACAAATTCTCTTCCCGCAGCGGCAAATTCCATTCGCCTCCTAACCGAAACCTGCATCCCTTTGAACATGAACAGATTTTTACCTTTCTTGAGCTGTTTATTGAGATATTGTCTGGAGAGGCCAAGTCTTTGCGCCATTGCCGCTTCGGATTTGGCTGGCTCTCCGATGATTGCTCCACATGAAACTAACACCCACATTTTAGTGGGTGACATTTTTTGTCAACTTTTTTGGGGAATGATTTGGGGGAAAAACTGGGGAAAAACTGGGGAAATCTGGAAAAAACTGGGGAAAATCTGATTGTTGGCAGATTTGTTCACTTGTGCCCTGAAATCTGGGAGAAAAATCTGGCGGAAATCTGGAAAAAATCCGCTGAACTCTGGAGGAAAAACTCTGGGGAATCTGGGAGAAAATTCAAGAACGAAGTGCCAATGGATCGAATTCAGAATTCTGTCAGCCTCCGGAAAAATCCCTGGTTTATATGCGAGTTGACATGCATTTTTAAATGTCAACACGGAGTGTCACTATAGGGACATGTGCATGTCAATATTTAGGGGGGTTACATCTTTGTCACCCAATGGTGGGGCTAAGCATTTATGTCAGGCCTCGAAAAACTCTGGGAAAATATTTTTTTTGTTTTGAAAAATAAAGTTCGAAAAAATATTTTCCCAGAGTTTTTCGAAGGCTGACAAAATTCTGAATCCGATCCATTGGATGACAACGCCGTCAATCCCCAAAATAGATGACATGCACATGTCCCTATAGGGACACTACGGAGCGACATAAAAAAATGCATGTCAACTCGCATATAAAACAAGGATTTTTCCGGAGGCTGACAAAATTCTGAATCCGATCCATTGGAGAAAAAACTCTGGGAGAATTTTTCCGCTGAACTCGGGAGGAAAAACTCTGGGGAATCTGGGAGAAAATCTTTTTCCAGAGTTGGAAAAAGATTTTTGAAATTAAACTTCATCATCGTCCTCATTCCTGTCTTCGAACTCATCGAATTCCGAGGCAGCCTGGACCATTTCCTCCACCAAAACTTCATCCACAATGCATGTGATCGCTTTCACATTTCCGCAGAAAAGGTGTTTGATGGAAAAGACGACTTGTCCGCGGAGAGGCATGCCAATGAGTCGCTTCGCCTTCCGGATGGGTTTTTTCTTCCCATCATCGCACAACTCCCAAAATCGACTCGAGAAATCCGATTTTGGGAGTTTGGAGGGATAAATCTTTGCATAAATCTTTTCCTGCTCGGATTTGTCGATTTTCACGAGAGTGAAATCTCTCTCCTGAAATCGAGCAAAAGACGGACCGATCTCTTTGATTGCCTGCTTCTTTTTCATCACAGCAGAGTTGAGATGTTTTTCCAGATCTTTGAAGAATTGAACTTCGTCTTCTGGAAGAGTGATTCCCAGAGAAAACGATTCACCTTGATGAGCGAAAATCTTGAATTTGGTTTGGAGTTTCACTTTGAGCCATTTGCCATCGTGGAGGCATGGGAGGAGACAGAAAGAGATTTTGCCAGAAGATTTTTTCACGGGGTTGTCGAGAGAGCAGTCGGAGATAGATATTTTCGCGGGGTTCATTTTCTTGGGTGAGACAAAAAAATAAATTAAATCGCGAAAATCCATTTCTCCATGAACTTGCGATCCTCTTCCGATCGGACTCGGAGAAAACCAGTGGCCATATCCACAGCTTTTTGGAAGTTTCTTTCTGCGTCACACGCTTTTTCCCAGTCCGTTTCCTCTTCGATTTTTGTTGCCTCCGGAGGAGTGGATTTCTTTTCACTTGACATTTTTTCTCCAATGAAGAAAAAATTTAAAACGCATTTTGCAAATCCACAAGGGCACCATCCATCGCAGCCCGAGTCAGGTTATGATGTTTATAAAGTCCTTTTTTGGGGTGCGCGTGCATCGCCGTTTCCAATGCAGCTTTCTTTTTCATGAGATAGATGAATTCTTGCAATCTGGGAGAAACCCAAGTGACTTCGTGAGATTTTTCCCCTGAATCCAGAAAATGAGTTTTTTTCTTGCAGAGTTGATTGAAAAAAACTGTGCGCGACAACCCAAATCGTTCCCGAATTTCCTCTGCGGTGAAAAAGTCTTCCCCATCAATCTGGATGAATGGTGTGTCTTCTTCCTCCTGAATCCAGAACACTTTTTGATCGGTTCTTCTGGTATATTTGGTGTTGTCCGATTTGAGAACTCGCAAAATCGTTTTGGAAGGGAGTCCAGTTTTTTCGCTGGCTTCTTTGAATGTGAAAAAAGTTTGCTTTTCTTTTCCTTCTTCCTGAATCGAAAATTTCATTTTAAATGGGGAAAAAAGATTTTTTCTCCATTAAAAATGTCTTTAGCTGCATGGCAATCATTTGCGCGAACGACAAACTTGCGAGGATGGTCGCGATTGAAAAAAGATGAACTGGTGCAGTTTTTAGTTGAAAATCTTTGGCAAGGAGGGGGATTGGATCAACCCAAAATGAACAAAGCAGTTCGTTTAAGAATTCGGAAAAGACGAAAAGTCAACCCTCTAGATGCCGAAAATCCAGAAACAGATGTGCCTATTTTGGTTCCGGAAAGAAGAATTTTTCCTCCCAGAGCCATTCCCAGAGCGATTGAACAAAATGTGGAAACAGTTTCGGATTGGTTGAATTGGTTGGAAAATGTGGATGATGTTGATATTCGGAGAAGAGCCAATCCCGCTGTAGAAGATTTGCGAAGGCAAACCCAACAATTGTGGGAAGACAGGTTGGTCGTGGAAGAAGGGCAATCCGCTTTGCGAGGATTCGCGAGACAATTCATAATTCAAGGAGATGATTCCATTTCACCCCAAGAGTTTTTCCGGAGAGCAAGATGGTTGGTTCTCAGGCTCCTGCGAGAAAATCCACAAACAAGAGTGAAATGCGTTTTGAATGTGGAAATGTCCCAAACCAATTTGGCTTCTGGAGAGGAAGTGATTGAAGATCCATTTTTCCATTCCCGGCAGAAAAGGAATTTGGGGAACAACGCTGTGGAGATTCTGGATGAAATGGAAAGAGAAATGATTGAGAATCTGGAAAACTTCAATCGCAGGGGAAGTAATTGGTTGTTTGAAAGAGTTTTGCGTTTGGAAATTCATTTTGTGCGCTGGAACCCACTGCGAGGATCTGGGTGGATTGAACTGCCTGCCGACTTGGCAAACAAGAAAGCCGTGATCAACATGCAAAATGAAGATAACATGTGCTTCAAATGGTGCTTGGGCAGAGCCGCAAATATGGTTAAGGTCCATCCGGAAAGAATCACACCGGCTTTGCGAGAACAAGCAGAAGAGATGAATTAGGTTAGTTGCGAATTCCCCATGGCCGTGGAAAAAATCAAGTTTTTTGAGGCCAGAAATCCTGACATTTCAGTGAACGTTTTTGGCTGGGATAGATTTGTTTTTCCCCTGAGAATCACCAAGGAAGAAAGGGGACTTCATGTGGATTTGATTCTGCTGACAGAAGAATTCAAAACGCACTATTGCCTGGTGAAGAATTTCTCCCGCCTTGCAAGCTCCCAAGTTTCGCGAAATGGGCATGAAAGATTTTTCTGCAAAAGATGCCTCAATTCATTTCCCAGAGTGGAAAGTCTGGAGAAACACAAAACCATTTGCGGAGACTTTGAGGCCGCGAGAATTGAACTTCCAGGAGGAACTTGTTCCTTCCAAAACTATGCAAAAATGATGCATCTGTCTGCATGAGTCAATCTTGAAACCGCTGAGGGGAACTCAAAAAACCCACGAGCATATCCCCTGCGGATTTGCGTTTCATCTCGTTTCCCCGTTTTTGCAAATGGAGCCTGTGTTGAAGAGAGCTGCAAATGAAAATGAAAAACTTCCCAGAGAGTTCATTCGGGAATTAATTTCCCAGGTGAAACAAGCTCACCTGAGTTTGAAGAAAAAGGAAATGATTCCCCTGACCAACCAAGAATGGAAATAATTTCGAGAAGCGAAAGTGTGTTGGTTGTGTCGAGAAAAATTCGGAGAAAAAAGTCTGTCCAAGGTGAGGGATCACTGTCACTTCTCAGGAAAATTCAGGGGAGCAGCGCATCAATCTTGCAACCTCAAGTTTCAAAGGCCAAAATTCACCCCTGTGTTTTTGCACAATCTGCAAAATTATGATGCCCATCTTTTTGTGCGAGCTTTGGGGACAATGGATGAAGTTTTGAGCGTGACATGCATCCCCAACAACGAGGAGAAATATATTTCCTTTTCCCTGAAATTCGAGTTGAAAAAAGAATGGAATGAGGAGAAAGGGAAAGAATTTTCAGTGAAACATGAAATTCGATTTCTGGATTCCTTCAAATTCACGCTGGCAGGATTGGAATCGCTGGCAAAAAATCTCCCCAAAGAAGAATTGAAAGAAATCACCAGATTTTTTGGTGAGAAAAGCGATTTGATGCGGCGAAAAGGAGTTTATCCCTATGAATTCATGACAGGATTTGACAAATTCGAGCAAAAATTACCGAAAAAGACCGCGTTTTTCTCCAGATTGAATCAGGAAAAAGTCTCAGATGAAGATTTTGCCCATGCCGAGAAAGTGTGGGAAGAGTTTGAAGTGAAAAATATGGGCGAGTTTCACGATCTTTATCTGAAAACGGACGTGCTCTGCTTGCAGATGTCATGGAAAGTTTCAGAAAACTTTGCGAAGAAAACTATGAACTGGATCCAGCGCACTTTTTCGCTACCCCTGGGTTGGCTTGGGATGCAATGCTGAAAGTGACCGGAGCGAACTTGGAACTTCTGGAGGATGTGGAACAGTTGTTGATGATTGAAAAAGGAGTCAGGGGAGGAAACGCAAATGCATTCAAGCGATTTGCGAAAGCAAACAACCAATATATGAAGAATTTCGATCCAAAAGAAGAATCTCGTTTCCTGGTTTATTTGGACGCAAACAACCTTTATGGATGGGCCATGTCGCAGCCTCTTCCAGTTGGGAAATTCCAATGGATGAGCGAAGAAGATTTGCAAAACTGGGAAAAGTTTGTGAAAACAGAAGATCGAGGTTGCATTCTTGAAGTTGATCTCATTTATCCCCCAGAATTGCATGACGACCATAATGATTTTCCCCTGGCTCCGGAAAAACTGGCGCTGGGTGGGATTGAAAAACTCACGCAAAATCTGAGGGACAAAGAAGGCATGGTTTTGCACGGTCGCAATCTAGCATTTTATCTTTCCCTGGGAATGAAGTTGAAAAAGATCAGGCGAGGAATCAAATTCGAAGAAGCACCTTTCATGAAATGTTATATTGACAAAAACACTGCCCTGAGATCCAAGGGAAAAACGAAGTTTGAAAAAGATTTCTTCAAACTCATGAACAACTCAGTCTTTGGGAAAACCATGGAAAACCTGAGAAACCGAGTCACGATTGAACTGGTGAAAGATGCGGAAAGGGCAGAAAAGCTGGTGAATAAATGCAACTTCGCCGATGTGAGAATTTTCGATGAGTTTCTGATTGCAGTCAAGATGAGGAAAACGCGAGTGGTCATGAATAAACCCATCTTTGTCGGGATGTCAATCTTGGATCTGTCCAAACTTTTGATGTATGATTTCCACTATGAATATGTGAAGAAAAAGTGGGAAAATGTTTCTCTCCTGTACACCGACACAGATTCTTTGGTGCTGGAGATTGAAACGGAAGATTTCTTTGCGGACATTGCGGGGGATGTGGCAGAATGGTTTGACACAAATGATTTTTCCCCAGAGCATCCGGCAGTGTTGAATGGAATGCCAATCGTGCCGAGGAACAAGAAAAAGATTGGGTTGATGAAAGATGAATGCGGGGTGCCATTCTGACAGAATTTGTCGCCCTGAGACCGAAACTGTATTCTCTCCTGATTGAGGAGAATGCAAAAACCACGGGGGAACAAAAGGCAAAAGGAGTGAAAAAATGCATGATCAAAAAGAGTTTGAGGCATGCAAACTTCATGAAATGTTTGAGGACAAAACAAAAGCAACTCAGGAGGCAAAGTATCTTCCGCAGCAGGGGGCACCATTTGTTCACGGAAAACATGACCAAAATTGCGCTGAGTGCGGAAGATGACAAAAGAGTGATTTTGGGAAATGGAATTGATACGCTGGCGTTGGGGCATTGGAGACTGGGAGAAATATTCTCCCCAAATGAGCGTGAGATTTTGGAAAATGGCTAATTTCAAGATTTTTGTCTTGTGCTCATTTCGGCAGGAGTAGGTGATAAAAGAGAGTTCTGGGACAGTCCAAAATTCCCCTGAATTTCACAGAATTTTCACAGATCCAACAAATTCCAAAAATCCAACGATTGCTGTCATTTTTCACACAACTCCGGAACTTGTCAAATCTGCTCAAACTCATCAGAATTGTGAGGATTCTGTCGATTTGAACTGGTGAAAAATAATTTTTCATTTGCTGCAATCTGCAGAAAATATTTCTGTGAAATTCAGGGGAATTTTGGACTGTCCCAGAACTCTCTTTTATCACCTACTACGCTAGTGATACATGTGTCACAAATCACTGTAACATCAGGTTCATTTTTTGGTTTAAATTTGTTCCAGGATGGAGATGGAAAGTGTGATGCAGAGAAGGTGTCCACAAGAAAGGAAACACCAAAGGGAAAAGTTAGTGAAATTCCAATGTGTATTATAAAACTTAACAGTAAATCACTAGGACATTTTACATTGGGACACCCCGTTCCCCCTCTCCTTTTGCAATGTCAGAATAGTAATTCAAAAAAGCTGACAAAATTAATGTTTAGACACCTGAGTTGCAATCCTTAAAGTAACAGTACCGGCAACAAAAAGCTAGGATATTGGTATCATTCCTGTCAAGAAAACAGATGAGACATGCCATAAGAAAATATAGATTTGTCCAAACTTGTAAATGTACTGTACATTCTTACATTCAACTGTTAAAAATTAAGTTTCTGCAATACAAATTATACAGAATACAATAAAAGTACTGCCGACTGCATCCAGTCTGCCATGTTACAATAGTTGCAAATATTATGATCAATTTTTATTTCATCTTTTTGTATGTTTTGGTTTTGTTGTTATGCTGTACTATGATCAAGGTATATGCCAGTTGGGAATGAAGCTTTACGCTGAGGTGTCCCCTCTTAAAAGCATTGCTCATCATGTTACAACAGACGCAATATTCAAGACTATAATCAATTTCTATTTCATCTTTTTGTATGTTTCGGTTTTGTTGCTATGCTGTACTATGATCGAGGTATATGCCAGTTGGGAATGAAGCTTTACGCTGAGGTGTCCCTTCTTAAAAGCGTTGCTTATCATGTTACATCAGATGCAATATTCAAGATTATAATCAATTTGTATTTCATCTTTTTGTATGTTTTTGTTTTGTTGCTATGCTGTACTATGATCGAGGTATATGCCAGTTGGGAATGAAGCTTTACGCTGAGGTGTCCCTTCTTAAAAGCATTGCTTATCATGTTACAACAGACGCAATATTCAAGATTATAATTAATTTCTATTTCATCTTTTTGTATGTTTCGGTTTTGTTGCTATGCTGTACTATGATCGAGGTATATGCCAGTTGGGAATGAAGCTTTACGCTGAGGTGTCCCCTCTTAAAAGCATTGCTCATCATGTTACAACAGACGCAATATTCAAGACTATAATCAATTTCTATTTCATCTTTTTGTATGTTTTGGTTTTGTTGCTATGCTGTACCATGATCGAGGTATATGTCAGTTGGGAATGAAGCTTTACGCTGAGGTGTCCCCTGTCAAAGGCATTGCTTATCGTGTTACAACAGATGCAATATGCAAGATTTTATTTTTAAAAAAAATACAGGATTGTGACATTTTTTTTATTCACATTATTATAGCATTTGTCCTGAAATAAAATAATGTGCTTTTGTTGTAGAAGTTAAAAGTTCAAATGAAGAGAAAGGAAAGGCGGAAAAGGCAAAGATCTATAAAAAAGAAATCAAGGCTCATAGTTAGACAAAAAACAATGACAGAAATGATAGCTACAATTAATGAAATGAAAGGCTGTCAATTCTTCCAAAAAAATGGTTAAACTGTTGGAAAGAAAGATTCAAACTCTGAAAGAAAAATATGCTGTTAAATCAAATTTTGTTTGAGAAGTCAAGCAAGATCAACTGTCAGTTGTGAAAGACAGTCATGATAATGAAATTGTTCTAGGTCAAGGAAGGTTTGGCATTTGTAAACTGATGTCGTTGGCAGTTAGTGGAGAATCTGTTAGGGTTGCAGTTAAGCATTATAATCAATTGACATCAAAAGAAGCTGTTGTTCAAGAAGCCTCCCTTCTTGCTCAAATTTCTCATCCAGCATTTCCCTTTGTTTTTGGTGTTGTTTTGGGGGAGACACATAATATGCTTGTATTGTAGGTTTGTGGAGTGTCTGATGGGGGCATGCATCCACTTACAATTTTTAGAGCTCTTCAATCAGTAGATGTTTGCATCACTGAAAAGTCCTGGTTTCAAATTTTAATGCAATGTTGTCAGGGATTTTATTGTCTCCATTCAAAAGGAATTGTACACAATGATATTAAAGGAGGTAATATTTTGATTGCACTTTCGAGCTCTGGAGTATGGCAACCTGAGATAATAGATTTCAATAAAGCATGTCAAATTAAGGATACTAAGGTAAAAAACATTCCCGTAAATGAATGAGCAAGGTATAAGTCATGTTATAAACATATTGATCCAGCACTGTATGAAGGTGAATATGCCCCTGGACCAGCATCAGATGTATACAGCTTTGGTTATATGGCTAGCAAAATTGCTAAACACTTGAAATCAGACTTGATTGAAAGATTAGCTATGACCTGCATGAGCAGGTATAAAAGACCTGCATTTGAGGTATTGATAAGGGATATTTAGGCTATTACTAATGTGTAAATGCTACATGTATCATAAACACACATAGGCTTTTACCCAGACAGTGAGAATCTGGCATCCTGAAGGCAGGTTGTACTAAATTAGATGAAATCCTAAGCTGATTTTTCCTTAGGTTTCCTGGCAAAATAATGAATAAAAAATGTGGATAACCTTCCTTGTTGCATAAACGTAGGGGTAATATTGTTCTTGCTGTTTGGAATTTGAATACCATATTTCTTTGAATAAAATAGCTACTCTTCAATTAACCCCCGCCCCCTATAAATAAATTTGCACTTTTGGTTGCATAAAAATAACCAATCTGTGCTATTATTCAAGTTAATATGGTTTAAACAAGAAGGTTCATAGTCCTTTACTTAATGTAGTTGGAAAGGGACTACTCAGTTTAGTTTGGGATGCATGCAATGATGTCTTACGATGATACGTGTAATTGATGGTAAATGTTAATAAAGGTGTTATTCCCAGTGTTATAGCAGACAAACAGTGCACTATCATTTATTTGTTGTTAATTTTTAGGTGACTGATTGGATTTTCTAAGTTTTAACTTCCAACCCGTGTGAGTACAGAAAGTTAAGGAATGATATTTTTAAAATATATATAACAATGTTCAAAGAAACACACGCTCTATGGTTGGTCAGATTGAGTTTGTTTGTCTTGTATATGCTCATGCAACAAAGGGAGAATTTGGTTTCAGATCAGGAGTCATTCCAGTTTGGGATAAGGCCCTAAGTGACTCGTGATCTATAGCCAAATTCTCCTTTTTTGTTATATAAGCATAGACAAGACAAACTGGAAGGAGAAGCTAGCAGTTGATCAGAATTCACTTAGGGCTTTATTCCACTCACCCCTTCAATTTTGGTTATCATGGTATATTTCAGCATAAGTTCTTAAAAATTGTTTATTTCCTATTGAAAGTGACAGCTAAGGATAGGCTTGATCTACAATATATTTATTCAAATAGACAAAATAATATACTGTCTCTTAACGTGACTCCTTTTCTTAGTTTTCAGCAGCTGTGGAAGATGGGTTGAAGGCAGGCCAACTGACAGTCAACCTTCAAAACGAGTTCATTCGGGACATTTGTATAGCCATCCTCAATTACACACGATACCCCAGTAAGGCGGAGAGTACATGTTGCCAAGCTTATTGTGCAGACGTACCCTTGTTTGAAAGATAAAAGAATTTTGGACACCTCAAGCAGCTGGGTATGGTTCTCTTTGCTTCTCTTTCCAGCTCAGATTCCAAACTATGATCACCAAAAATAATGCCAACAATTTTCATGTTCATTTTGTGGCAACCATAAAAATAGTAATTAAAAAATATACAATTAAACCACTACTGGGCTCCTGTTAAGCCTGGTTCACACTACTGACACAATGACATAAGAACATGGACATAACATCAAGAAAAGATCACTTTTATCCTTATGTCCTTATGTTTCTTTTTTTTTTGTTGGGTTGTGTTGTTGACACTGGTGACAAAACATTGATAAATGTTGTGTTTTTCATTTGCATTTGCTGTTATGTTATGTCACTAGTGTGAACCAGGCTTTAAGCATCAGTCTTATAATTTTTATTGCATTGAAGGTCGCAGACTTAATCACTTAACTTTAAAACAATCATAGATTGTACCCCTAACCTTTGGACCACTGTAGCCTCTTTGTTCATTTATTATGTTTGGCCAGAAATACACAGTAACAAAGACATTGAAATAAGTCGCTGGTAGGATTAAAATTAGTTTTTGAGTTTGACTTTGATTATCATTTGATTGCAAATGTGAAATTGAGGGTTTCCTGTGTGTCATACAGGTATGCCTTTAGTATTAATAATATTCTGATTTGTATTATTTCAACAAGAGTAATAGATCAAACAGTACTGATCATACTCAACAAAGTACTTAAGCAGAAGGGAAGGGGGTGTCAGCAGGAGGTGTTTACAATGTTTTCTGTGAGTATCTAAAGTTTATCATTCTAGTGGTGTATCAATAAATTATTAATTGAACTCTCAATTTTTGCAATTGTGACCTTTCAAATCAATTTACAAACTCTTGATTCCTGTTTCAATTTTCATATGATTTCCAAATTCCGGAATGTCAACCTCGTTCCCAGGGCCTCTCTCTCATCAGCTACGTCATGATCGGGAGAGACCCTGGTTGCGGCTGGCCATGTGGCTCCCAGAAACTGGGTGCTAACAAAAGTTTGTTAGGGGAGGGGTAGTAAAGTACATGTATATAATTGTCGCTTAACGAGAAAGGGGAGAAGTGTTTTGAGTTATTCCTGGTCATCAGAACAAGCTTATAGCCAAGCATTTCGTGATCACACAAGTATTTTTGATCTTCAACCCGTTCATGTTGTTGTCAACTCAGCCAAAACGTTTCTGAGCGACGGAAAGCATGTTAAAAAACCTTGTTTCAGGGATGGAAACAAACGCCGCGACGGTCAATATTTCGCACTGGCAAATGCCGCGAACCGAGCTGAATTCAACATTAAGCCAGTATCAGGCTCCTAAGTACATGTATGTGAATACAGAGGTAATCTTTATCCTTATGCTTTATTTTATACGAAATCAATTCACTGAGTTGTTGACAAGATCAATATATTACATTGGGCAACACTATACAGATCAAAAAATTTTACAGAGCCAGATCCAGGAATTTTTTATTGGGAGGGGGGGGTCCAAACTTCTCCACACCTCTCCCTCAGTCGCAGTTGCACATTATAATCCTGATTTAACGTCAGTTTCCTTGACCCCTTACCGTGTACATGAATTCTACTTGTAAAGGGACGAGCACGTGTTTCTGTTAACGCCAGTCGGGCAGTACTACTTTGCGAACAGACTATAAGAGGGTACCCAAAACACAATTTAAAATTAGTTTAGTGGTAAAATGCAACACGCGTTTCATTAAAAAAAAATCAATCAACCAGTTGAATAGTGATATGCAAGAATTTTAGTGTCAAGCAAGTTGTAAAAAAAAAAAAAATTCAAAAAACGGGGTACGGACCCCCTGTCCCTCCCCCTTGGATCTGCCACTGTTTTATATTTTATCTGCAGGCTAAGATTTAGACATGAACGCAGCACACAAACAACAAGAATTATTACATTCTGGTCAATAAAAGCATCATTTTTAATAAAGCAAACAATGTGCTGATTTGTGTGATGTTATATTTTGTTCAGGCAATATCGAATTCAAATCTGGATGAATAAAAATCTGGCTCTTTTTACCTTTGTTGAATTTAGAAGGTGACTGGAGGCTTTCAAAGGTGTACATATTAAAATGTTAAATGCCTGTGTGTTTGAACGAATGAGCCCCTTGACAGGCATTTCTTTTGTCTTCTGTTCGTTCGAGAAGATCAACGAAAGTAGTTATTGACCCTACCCCGATGGAAAATATTTTGTCACAGGGTGGCACGTGACCAGCCGCAACCAGGGTCTCTCCCGATGATGACGTAACTGAAGAGAGAGAGGCCCTGGGAACGAGGTTGCCGGAATGTCTGTATCAGGTGGGTATCCATAAAGTGGGTTATATTCTGGATCAAATTAATAATATTATTTTGTAAATTTTTTTGATTGGGTCCAAAAGTGTTTATTGGTGATTGGATGTAATTTTTGAACTTTTATTTGAGAATTTAAGCATACATATATCTTAGTTACCTATTGATAACATTAGAGTACATGGACATCAGGGCTGTCATTAAGCTTTGAGGTTGTCAGCTCCACAAAGGAAATAGGCAGTCATGAAATCAAGATAGCCTTTCATGGTTGTTGTATGAAGTGAAACTTTGAGTTGCCAGTTTTCTTCATTGCAGTTGGTACCCTGGTACCTGCGCTGGTACATACATTTAAATTATTCAATTGTGACCATGTACTTCAATTTTAAAGTATTTTGTTTTCATTTGTTCCTTTGTAGAGAACAGCTGCAATAGACGATGAGCTGCATGGCTTTGTACAGCCACAGACTGTTGCCGTGGGAGATAATTTTTGCATAGACCAACTGTATATTGTTTGTGAGGGGCAAATATGCCGTATTCCTCCAGAAATATTGTGGACAGCATTGTGGCCTTGCTGTCATCATTCTACATATACAATATAGTGTATAAAGACAGCAAGGCCATCCTCTCTTTCCTGGAGCAATCCTTATTGGGGATTGGCTGTGGACATAAATTGTTGGCTGTAAACACATTTTTCAATGACATTGCTGACTTATGAAGGTGAAGTCAATATGGGCTAGCCTGCAGAACAGGCATAATTCTTTTTAAGCGTTTCTGCAGGCTAATATGGGCAGCAAAATCAAACAACTTTTGCAACAATTTGCTCATAAATGTTGCCCATGTTACATTGCCGTAACCCTTTCATCCCCAATACATTGTATAAAAGTACAAATTATCCTTTCTTCTCATTGTATACATTTATTTTACCAGTGGCAGGGAGAAGTTGTGAAAATATCATATCCCCATGGGTGATCATATCCCTGATTGTCATAACCTTTCTGATTGATGCTACTCACTATTGGGGCTCAAAGGGTTAATAATTGAGGAATTTGCATGCTTGCACGCATTCTTTGCAAAGGTAAACAATGAATGGCTTCAGGTTGAGAAGAATGTATCTAACTCTGTTTAGGACAGTTAATTTGGCACTGCACAGGTAGAGAAAGTGATGTGATTGATTACTTAAAAAATACAGTGCAGATCGGCAAACAGATTCCAAAGACTTTTATCATATCAACTTGCATACTTTGCAGCCCTTTTGTTTTTACCATAGTTTACTTGTAATGCACATTGGGGAGCATGGATTTCACTCCATTAGTCAGTGTGTTATTGTGTTGGCTCAGTTTAAAGGCCCAGTTTCACCCAAATTGCATTGCGCGCCCAATGCGTCTACGATTGAATTTAACGCAATCGAAAATTCCCGAAAGAGCCAATCACAAGCGAGCTCGTCGTTTGAAAACAAAAACAAACAACCGAGAGCCGAATGGGTGATACTGGGCCTTTAAGCTGTTTTTTTTTTAGATAGATTGTTTTATTGACGGCTTTTTCAGCACCATAAACAATACAACAATATTATATAAACAATATATAACAATATAAACTTGTTGACACTGCATTGATATATTACATGTACAGTCGAACCTCCCGTAAACGGACACCATCGGGACCAGAAAAAGTGTCCATTTAAGAGAGGTGTCCGCTTATGGGAGGTGTCCGCCTACGGGAGGTGTCCGTTAGCGGAGGTTCGACTGTATGTATGTCTTGGGATATCAACATGAATTTTTTAAAAATTTAATCCAAGTTACATATATACTTAATTGGTAAAGCAATTTTTTATACTATTTTTTACCTTGCTGTTAAAAATAACATGAATTATTGATGCTACTTGTTTAGCTTGGAAAGGCAGTGTAAGATAATATTATTAAATATTGCATTTTGGTTAAAATACTTATGTCTTATATAAGTACATGTGTATTTATTGCAGCATTTAAATTGCATTACCAACATCAATGCGTTATTATTTTTAACGGTTATGATATGGCTTGAAAATTTTGACGATGCCTAATATATGTGTAGTTGTGCCACCGATTTGATACAATGATGCTGATTCAAACCTAAAATGTTGTTTTATTTTGGTGCAATCTGGGCTGACTCGGCCACAAAAGTTGGTCCATGTTCCCAACCCAATGCAACTGATTCAGATCTGTAATGTAGGCTTGTTTTGGCGATAGTTTAGAGCTAAATCAGCCCAAAAATGATGGCCATTTTAACTCTGAACCATGGCTAAAATTGGGTCGTTTTGGCTCTTTTCACAACTATTTCAACCCTTTTAAAAACCAAAACAGCTCCAACTTTTAGCTGATTTAACCCTTCCAGTATAGTCATTTTAGACCAACGAGGATCTAAAACAGATCTGATATAGGTACCGTTTCGAACCCATTGCTACTGATTCAGATCTGCAATGTAGGCTTGTTTTGGCGATAGTTTAGGGCTAAATCAGCCCTAAAATGATGGCCATTTTAACTCTGAACGATGGGTTCGAATTGGCCAAAAATGGGCTGTTTTGGTTCCTTTCAACGGCTATTTCAGCCCTTTCAAAAACCAAAACAGCGCCCCATTTTTCCAAAACAGCTCCTATATATGGTACTTTTAGCCCCTTCAATAGAGCTATTTCGACTCTGGTGGTTAGGACCAAAACAGCTCTACTAAAACGGAGCTAAATTAGCCCCAAAAATAGCACTGTATTTTACTCACCGAAACGGCCCCATTTTGGGGGCTGAAACAGATCTTTTGAATTTAGTGTGTATAACAACTCAGTACGGTATGCGATTCTATCAGGCATCAACTCACGGCATCAAGGGCTAACCTATTGTGCGTGCAGATTTGTACTAGGTATCTTTTTTTGCTACGCTGAAAATGGGAAAGAGAGATTTCGCCACAAAATGCCAAAATGTCTTCAAATGAGATGAAAGTTCCAGCACCAGGGTTGACTGACTCAGAAAACCGCATCGTAGGTCAGTCAACCTATGGAAAGGCAAATGATGCTCAATCTACTTACGGATTCCCCCAGCACTGATTCACACGCCTTTTTCCATTCTAGGGTTTTCTTGTTTCCAAACATTCTTTTTAAAAGATTGCGACACAGTGCAACCTATAAAATAAAATGGATTATTTATTATTATTATTATTATTATTTATTATTATTATATTATTATTATTATTAGGTATTACAGTGCGACCACACGAACCGAGGCCACCCAGACAAATTTTGAGACAAAATTTTGAAATTAGCCAATCACAAGTCAAGATCTAGACAATAAAATAGCGCATAATTATACTTGACCAGTTGTTTGGTACCGCCGAGCGCAAAATTTAAATTCTGAACTGGCGCGCTGTGTTGAGAATCTTCGATGACCAAAGGCTAAAAATGAATTGCCGCGTTTGGATAAACCAATCCGGAAGGTATTTTGTTAACGGCGCCGAAACTCACAAATTCTACGAGAGGAAATTTTGATATTATATCACATTGGCACTTCTCAGCGAGAAATCATGAGCTCGTGAGCTGAAAACCGTGTGTCTCTCAGGCGTGTTGGAAAGCAAACATGATCATTGCCTTTTTATTAATTCTTCGAGTTCTGATTGTTGAAACAAAAAAAACCAACAAAGAAGCAAATTGTTTTCTAATAAGAGACGTGTATAAATACGTGAGAAAGCGGGCAAAGTTGGCGGCGAATAAATTAGATGCATCACAGTCGCACAGGTGACAGGAGGATAACACATTCCGACGTGCGATCAAAAAATAGAACTCTCAAAAGAAGAAAGTTATTTTCCTCATTTCTTCAAACGAATAATTCACTGCAGTTTGCTCCCGATTTCTCAACTCAACGGCAAAAATCGCGTGGACAAAATAGCACTATTTTCTGAAAAACAACTGCGAACTATCCGTACGGATCCGCTCGTTTATCTAGTTGTATATACTTTGTTTATATCCAGCGACCGTACACTAAAAGCGGTTATTTTGCTTGTTATACAAAATGTTCACGTTACTTTATATAAAATCCCTTTGTCGTCTCTCTGTTCCCTACTATACATGTACAGGCCGGGTTGAAGCTTTGAAGTCCTAAACTATAAATTGCGATTTTCTTGAGACACAAGGTGCCAGGGGAGAGTGCAAAAAAATAACAAATCAAAACTTTCAGATGTATGAAGAATCACTCTCAAATTGAAATGGAACCGGGGAGAAAGTTAGAAATTACCGCTTGAATGTACATAAAAACGTCTTCGAAAAATGAAAACAATCTTTGTTGACAGCTCTGTTTAGTAATCACCGAAACTGCGAATCGCTCGCGGCGCTCGGTTTGCATGAAATGAGCGGCCGTCACGTTTACTTTGGATTGTTCAAAATTTCTTTACTACTGGCTTTGATTCCGGCCAACCCAGACGTTGTCATAAATTTTTCCAGCTTGATTTATACAAACGTGACAATTCTTCACTGTTATCATTTGGGTAATGAAGAATTTATGGATATCAAAGGTTCGCAACACATCTCACAGTTCAGAATTTTGGTCAAGTATAATTTTGCGCTATTTCATTGTCTAGATCTTGACTTGTGATTGGCTAATTTCAATTTGTCTCAAAATTTGTCTGGGTGGCCTCGGTTCGTGTGGTCGCACCGTAAATTTAAGGAGAGTGATTGGATGAAAAAATGTATTGAGTTGAACACAAAATTGAGAGCGGAAGCAAAGAGCGAATTCGAGAAGGACTTTTTCAAACTTATGAATAATTCCGTCTTTGGAAAAACGATGGAAAACATCCGTAACAGGGTGGATATAAGTCAGGTCAATTCAGAAAAGAAAGCAAAGAAGTTAGCAGCAAAACCCAACTTCAAGCACTGCACCATTTTCTCAGAACATTTGTGCGCGATCGACATGAAAAAGAAAAATCTTGTTTTTGATAAGCCGGTATATCTTGGAATGTGCATCCTCGATCTGAGTAAGACTTTGATGTACGATTTTCATTATAGTTACATCAAACCAAAGTATGGTGAAAAAGCAAAGCTACTATTTACCGATACGGACAGCTTAGCTTATGAAATTGAAACAAAAGACTTTTACAAAGATATAAGTGATGATGTAGTTGCTAAGTTTGATACGAGCATTTTCCAAAAGATCATTCATCAGGTATACAGGTAGGAGTAAATAAGAAAGTGGTGGGAATGTTCAAGGATGAAGCTGGCGAGTAGTTATGTTAGGCACTCTGGGGCACTTTTCCAATTTTATCGATAAAACACGATAATGTCAGCGACACCGTTAACATTAATGTGTTTTATCGTTAATTTTTAGTCATGCAAGGCACTTTACAAGATCTTTCAGATCTAGTGTGTTTTTATCGTTACATTATACATATCGTATAATTATAGGCGAATCACCTATAATTATTCACCGTTAACATTATTCAATATCCGTATGTAAGGTTAAGGGTTTCACACTGAATCACAAAAATAGTCAAAAAATAAATCAACAAACCATGAAACAGATCATCGAAGGTCAAAAGGAACGAATAACAATCGTAAACAAACAAGCGATAACTCGGGATCCCTTAACAAGACTTTATATTATGTTATGAAATGGTGTAACATAATATAACCAGACATTTACAGTTAAAGAGGATGATGTTAATTCACATTTTTGAGGAAGTAAAGAGGTACACACTTAATGAACAGAAACTATTCCAAAGAGATACCACTCAAGCAACACTGGTGAGTCTCTGGAAGAGAAAAATCGACATACCTAAAGAGACCACCACAATTCTAAGAAACTACCTCAAAGAGATACCACTCAAGCAACACTGTTGGGTCAAGTAAGGAATTTAATTTATTTTTGTGGATAACAGAAATGCAACACATCTTCACATGCTTGTTTATATTTTCTTATTGTAATGAGATTTTGACATGTTTTTCTTATTTCTTCTAAATAAGAGGTTACTGGTTGTCTATGTAGAATTGTGATGAAATAATTCATTGTTTTTACTTCCAGCTCTTTCACTTTTTCATAATTCTTAGAAAGTTCATCTTCATTCTTTTCCTCATAGAAACCCATAAAATCAATAAGACCATATTTCTCAAATAAATATCGTTCATTACTATCAAATCGGAATACAACATTCATAGTTATTAGTACTTATTATTTCTTTATTTTCTTTTTTAAAATTTATTTGTTCCATAAAAAATGGAATTAAAGAAATAAAAAGTGTATAATAAAAACAATGGACGCTCAAGAATCTTACCCCCCCCCCCCCCCCCAAGCGATCACTCATCCGAAGAGGAGAAGAATATATCTTATGGAAAAATACAATACGTTATATTAGGGCTCAACTTCAAGCTAAACCACCACAAACACAGGAAGAAAGACGACAACATGCTGTACAAAGGCGAGCAGATCTCCTCAAACGAATAAGTGTAAAACAGTCAAAACATGGTAAAGTGTAAAAATAAATATGAAAAATTTCATCTCTAAAAAACTAGAGATGAAAATGGAATTAAAGAAATAAAATATACTTCATAAAAGCAATGGAAAAGCATTCGAAAAGCACACTCAAAGAATTGCAATTTTTAGCAAAAGAGAAGAAAATTAAGGGATATTATCTAATGCGGAAAGCTGAATTAATTGACGCATTAGATGCTGTTGAAAGACATGAGCCTGTGAAACCACCAAAGCGTAAAGTTTTACTTTGTCTTCACGGAAGAAATAAATACAGTTGTAAAGAGTGTTCAGGATCAAGGATTTGTGAACACGGTAGACAAGAGTATATTTGTAAAGAATGCGGTGGAAATGGAATATGTATCCATTGGAACATCAAGTACTATTGTAAAGAATGTGATGGAAAGGGTATCTGTATTCATGGTAAAAACAAATATTATTGCAAAGAATGCGGTGGAAAGGGAATCTGTAAACATGATAAAAACAAACGATATTGTATCGATTGCGGTGGAAGCGCTATCTGTAATCATGGAAAAAACAGAACCAGTTGTAAGGAATGTAGAGAAGAGAAACAGCAGCGGTTAGAGAAATATGACGATGTTGAAGAAATTGAAATAAGCGGAAGCGAAGATTAAAACTGTAATTATAATTTCAACTCGCGTTTCACGAGTTGAAAAAATTGTCTTAAAGAAAATAAATATACTATATAACAAACATGCAACTGACAAGTCTTTCAAATATCTGCAACGAAAATATTACTTTCCACGAGGCTGTAACATACACGGTGAAAAACACCGATTCAGAATATCAAAGGATTAAGATTGAAACCAATTATCCTGATAACAAGAAAGGACCGCTAGTTATCGAATCACCATTTCTCTTCAGTTTTGGAGTGAATGAAAGAAAGGATAAAGTAACTAATGAGGTTGTCGGTTATTCTATTCCGGTTTGTTTATGGAGTAAAGAGAAAGAACCGACAGCAGAAGAAAAAGAGTTTTTTAAATGTTTGACATTTCTTGAGGATATTTGTTTTGAACAATTCGAAGACACGTATGGTCCGGAAATAGCGAATAAATTAAGTCAACTTTTATATTTCAAGAAAGGTAAGACTGGTGAGAGACACGTAGCAAGTGCACCGGTATTATATGCTAAAGTGATATATTCGGAAAAGTCAGATAAAATTTTATCGCTATTCACAGCGAAAGGAAATCATCCGAAAGGAATTGATCCGCTCGACTATCTTAACCAATATTGTAAAGTGAAATTGGCTTTGTTAATCGAAAGTATTTACATCAGTGACAGCGTCGTTTCGATACAGATGAAAGTTCACGAAGCATATGTTAAACCGCTAAAACAGAGAGAATCGTTGTTAACAATTCAAGAAAGCGATGATGAAGAAGATTAAATTTTAGTACAGTGTTTTCGATTCATGAAACTTGAATCGAAATTTATTCATCTTTCTAAGAATTGCACAACCACTTTTGGTGTGAACAATACGTCATAGCTCAAAAATTAAAAATAGTTTTTCAGATTGGAAAAAAATTTGAAAAACTATTAATAGTTTTCAACTCTCATTGTCCCATTTGGTATGTGAGTATTGTCTTACATGTGATACTTTATTGTCTTTTAACCGCAGAACGTGATAGGCGACCTTTGATCAGACACACCGCAAGCCTCAACCGGTTCTGAGCGGTTATGCATCGCGTTGCGACATGACAATGTTCACGTTTGACCTCGTATTTTATTATACGGATCGTATAATAAAATTATATATTTGTTATGTTATGAAAATTCTCTCATATTTCTCTTCAATCCTGTCATTAGAAAGTGTACAAAGATCGCTAATCATGTCATCGATTAATCTCATTTCGTCCACAAACGAATCGTGATCGAAATGTTTTCCACGCATACATGAACGTAAGTCAATCAATACTTTCTGATACGTTGTATATGCGTATTTACTCATTTCAATCCTTCGATTATAATTCTTGTAATCGGCGTATGTTTTCAATAACAATCCCGCACCGGCAATAACTACTAGCGTAACCGGGTTTAGCGTAACTCCACCAGCTATTGTACCGGTCGCGATAAGAAATGAACTACTCAGTTTACAGAATAGATTCATCCGTTTGATCCGTCTATAAGTCTTTTTATAACACCACCACTTCTTGTGATAAAGTCTGTAAAGAGCCTTAATCTCCAACAGTCTCTCCTCATCGATCGATGTATCGATGTAATTGAACGTGAAAATATCTCGTTTGTGTTTCATATTTTAAAATTTAATTTATTTTTTAAATATAGTAAATTGAAGTTTCTTAACTATGATGTGGGTGATGATGCGGTAACGAATTACAAACAGCGGCACCCTTTCATGCCAGATCAAAATTTTAGAATGTTGATTTGCGGGCCTTCTGGTTCTGGAAAAACAAATCTTTTACTAGATATGATTTTTTGTTTGGTGTATTATGACAAGGTATATCTATATGCGAAAAATTTAGACCAATCTAAATATCAGATCTTATTAAGAGAATTTGATCCGATTAGTAAAGAAGAAGGTTTTGATGTTATTGAAGTAAGTAATGATGAGATTATACCAGTTTCTGAATTGACGGATGAAAACCAAAAAATAATTATATTCGATGATTTTGTGTGTGAAAAGAATCAAAATCCGTTGATTGATTATTTTATCAACGGTAGACATAAAAGTTGTAGTGTTATTTATCTTTCACAAAGTTATTATAAGACACCAAAAGATATACGGTTAAATTGTTCACATTTCTGTGTTTTTGAATTTCCGAGTAATAACGAAATTTCTATGTTTTGTCGTGAAGTTAATGTTGACAAGAAACAATATGAAATGGCCACAAAAGATCCATACTCTTTTCTCTATATTGACAAACCAAAGAAAAGAGTATTAAAAAATTTTGATGAAAATATAATCTAAATATAAACAAAATGAGCTATTCAAATGGGGTATTACCAAATTCTTTCAGATACCAAACAGCTAGGAGGAGAGAAACAAGGGCCACAGGGATTACCTGGCGTCGGTTTTAAATTAACATCTTCAGGTGATTACGATATTCAAAACAAAAGATTGGTAAACATAGATAATCCAACCGACCTGAAGGATGCTATTAATTATGGTACTGCTAAAACACACTTTCTAAACTTGGATGGAAGTACACATATGACCGGTGATTTAGATCTTCGAGGAAATAGATTGATTCTTCCCGGAGAGATCGACATGAATAGAAAACTAATCACAAACATGGACACGGACGAAGATAACGACCTGTCTGCCGTCAATATGGTGACTCTGAAAAAATTTCATCCAGACTCGTCTCCTGACTCGTCTGAACCAACGCATGAGGTCGTGAAAAATATCGATCTAAAACAACGTTTCAATGTTGTCCATTCGAAACAACAGACTTATCACGATTTAGGAGCAAATTATAACAATCTTGTCTCTTACAGCGATGTCAAAAATATCTTCTTATCTCGTAAAGAGATGTTTCCGATGGAGACTAGTTTGGATATGAGTAATAATACGGTTTATAATGTAAAGGACCCAACAGTCGCCGACCAAGGAGCAAATAAAAGATATGTGGATGCTGAAACAACAAAAAAGCTTTCTTTGACAGGTGGAACAATGACCGGTATTTTGGATATGAATTCACAACCTATCAACAATATTGCAACACCGACTCTTAATCATCAAGCTACACCAAAATCTTATGTTGATAGAAATCTTAATCTCAAGATAGGGAATGTGGTAGTTCATACGATAGAATTAGAAAAAAAGCTCAAAAAATATGTTGATGAATCGCATATCACCACCTCGTCAGCGCTGAAAGATGATTTTAGGTATCTAATGGAAAATGTTGACGAAAGCTCATCCGAGCATAACGTGACCGTCACCGGTATTGTCGATTTGGTGGAGTCGCCGCATACGCTAAACAGAAAAGTCTACAGTCTTTTACTACACAAACATCCACTAAATAGCTACGCATCAAGAATCGGTTTTAATATGTATAAATTACCAGAAGGTGAATATACCGTTTGTATCGAATTTATTCCACCAACAATGAGCGGCGTCAGCGTCGATGTTGAATCGACTTCTATCAACATAAATAAACAATCGACAAAAAACTTTACGGATTACAGTAGAAGCATTATCAATCTGCATAAGTGGCATATTTCACCGCCGGAATATATTATGGTCGATTTAAAATGTTGTGGCTCGCCAACATCAGCTTCGCAAGCTCAAGCTTACCTTATAATTTACGGAATAAAAGGAAACCATTCAGATGTACCGGCCAGTGTTTACGACACTCCTTATATTTTGGAGGGCGGGAAAATGCTAATGCAGACCACTCTCGATATGAACAATCACGCAATTATCAATTCACCAAGTCTCAACAGTAGCGGTGGCGTTTTTGTAATTAACGGTGTTTACAAGAAAACTGCGAACCAAACATTTGCTAAATTTTCAGGAGAGCAAGAAGTTATAGTTCCTGTTAATTGTAAAATTGTAAAATGTTGTATTAACATCCTCGATACGCTCCAAACATACCCTCCTATTTTTGTGATGATAAACAACGGATTAGGACGAGGAAAGGGTGGAAAGAAACAATCTTATGACATGAATGTCGTTTTGATTGAGTGTGATACATTTCGAGTGAGAATACGAAGTGACCAGGATACTACCCCAGCAATCAATAAATGTTTGATAAGTCTTCTACTTGAACCGATGTCTAAGTTTCTTATAAAAAAATTATTATACGTCACGTATAATAAATTAGACGATCTTTCACACACTAGTGTGTTCAAACGCTTCTACAACCTCTCTTGCGATCTCTCGAGTTTCTCTTAACCATTGAGGGGATAAAGTTCTATGAACATGTTCATTTATAAATGAGATAAGAAAGAAAATGCTTGCGATCATTATTTTATATTAACAATTAAAAATTTAAAATCGATACATCTAATAAAATGAGTTTACTTAAGTGGAAAGAACTTGCAAAACGAAAAACCGAGTTGGGGGATAAGATTAACTTTGTTCATGAAACGCTAACAAAGAAAAAATTAGGTGAGGAGACAAGTCAATTGGCTTATGAAAAAATTTTAAACCGATAACATCAAAATTACACTACTTAAGTAGTGCACATGCGCAGCCACCGATATCATCAAAATTTGATGCACAGAGGAAAAAACAAAGCGGTAAAGAATTGACAGGAATTGATTATTATCCAGATGTAGATCCGTATGAAGAGATGGATGTAGAAGGTTTAATCGATTTTGGTGAAGAAGTTTTACCGCAAGAAGAGAAATATGCGCAGCCATCAACATCATCAGCAGATTCTCCACCACCAGCATATTCACCGGGTGAATACATGCGCAGCCATCAACAAAGAGCTCTGGAAGAGAAAGAAATATTTGAAAAATACGGTTTACCGATTATCGAAACTACTGAAGAATCACCAGAAGAGACGCTTGAAGCATACGATACCGCGGTAAAAGATCTAGGAAAAGAAAAACGAAAAATAACCCATTTAATCAATAAATCGAGATATCCTGAAGAAAAGGAAGCTCTCAAAGAATATAGAGAGCATTTGCAAAGAGAAAGTTCTGTAATTTCAGTGAGAAGAGATAAATTAAAAAAGACAGGTAAAGGGTTTGGGAGAAGAAACAGCGCTCCAACAACTTTGTATGGAAACTTAACATTTTTCAGTAATCCTAAAGATCTTGTCAAAAAACTCGAAGTAATAGTAGGTGAAATTATAGCCGGTAATACGAATATTGAGATGCGTAATACCGGAGTTGCGATTTTAGACGAACTTTTGAAATCATCGCTAATCGATAAAAGGCAAGCTGAACAGATTTACAAAGGTTATTTTAAATATTAAAAAATATTACTCATATATAAAATAAAATGGATAGAGAAATAGTGTTGTCATCATATTCAGTTAAATCAGAAGGTAACAACAGACCTGGAGATTTCACAACAAAATTTTATCAACCGATTGTTATGGATCAAAATGCGGAACATGCTATCGGTCTTAACAGAATTATCAATATGAGTTTTACATGGTATAACATTAACGCTGAACGCAACAATCAGCTAATCAGATACAGCTCTAATGGTGGAAAAACGTTTCACGACATTAGTTTCCCAGGTGGTGTTTGGGGTTATGATGAGTTTAATCAACTTATCAAAAAAGAAACTGTCATAAAACACCCTGAAACAGACGATGAGTTTCCAATCAACCTAGTTTCTAATAATGCTACTTTTAGAGTGGAAATAACGTTGAAAGAAAATTATCAACTCGATCTAACACCGAGTAACTTTAACGAACTGATCGGTTTTGACAAAACAGTTCTGAAGGAAGAGATTAACGTTGGTCCTAGACTACCAAATTTAGCCCAAGATACTGAGATGTTGAACGTTCATTGTGATCTGACAAATGATTCACTCGTTGATGGTATAAAAACAGATATCATTTATTATTTTTCAACATTTGTTCTGAAGGCCTCGTATGGCTTTACAATTGAACCGATGAGAGTAACATATAATCCGGTGAATACAAACACAATAAGTAATATTCGAATCTATATCACAGATGGAAAAAGAAATAAGGTTAACCTAAACGGAGCAGATACGGCTTTTTCTTTAATTTTAAAAAGATTATAATGTGAATGTAATAATAAAATGAAAAGTTACGAATTTACACGTTTTTATAATCCGAAGATGGGTAAATTTGTTTACAAACATAAAGGAACAGGTGCCATTGTCGATAATATTTTTAAACCGATGAAGGC